>JAJOZX010001626.1:60000-160000 GCA_023014485.1 Bathynomus jamesi
TACAGCATTCATTCAATCTCACGTCATAACGTTTCGCCACATTTACATTCGTAAGGACATTAAATATAAGATAATGTTCATCTGAACTGCAATGAATTGCTTGTGGCACTTCAATCCACTGTCGACAAACCTCAGTTTTTTTTTTAGATCAACTAAGCCCTTCAGGTTCGGACACTAACACAGTAAACCACTAAATTTCAAAACTATGTGTTCTATGTATGATGCAGCTCCAGACAAATTTATTGTACTAAAATTTATTAGATTTTGCCAAAATGAATGTTTTTCTATTTAAATTAACACCTGCGTGAAATACTGTATGTTAATTGGAAACATGCTACTTAGGCACACAGTTTAGGATTGTCGGTACTTTTTAGGAAGTTCGCGATATATTTAACTTAGCTAGATAAATTTTTAGTATTATATAGAAGTAATGATGTTCCATTTTGCCGTAAATGTAGTAGGAGGTGCTGGTCTGGTCTGGTTTAAGAGCACTGGAGTTTCTCAGATAATGGGAAGCTTGATGAGAACTCTCGGGAGTCAAAACCTCCGAATCGACACACTCATCTTCAGAAAACTACTTACCTAGAGTAGAATTAATTTTTTTAATAGTGCGCAAGAGAATTTCGTAAAAATAAAATAAATAAATACGCACATGTACACTGTAGGAGGAATTCTTAAATTGGGTGGATGCTGGCCAGGTGGAAGTGCCTTTGGATCAGTGCTCCCTTATCTAAGTAATTTCAATGCGAAAGGTGGCAATGTAAATAGTACCTTTTTAAAAGCAAGTTACTCAGCACTCTGGCTTCGGCATTCAACGAAAAAATGATGCAACAATGAAATAATGACGTCTTGTACATAATAAATAGAAAAACTCATTAAAAAAAATGGGATCAAGTGTAGTTTACGTCCCCATGTAGTACCTAGTGTAGGTTACGTTCCCCTACATTATCCTAGTGTAGTTTGCGTTCCCCAACTTTGTCCGCGTATACCTAATCAAATAAAACGTTAAAACTAACGAAAATATTACGACTTAACCTAACCAATTGTCAATTTATATATACATAAGTCGTAATATTTTCGTTAGTTTTAACGTTTTATTTGATGGATTCATTAAAAAATGTCTCCTAAAGATCCTAGTGTAGTTTACGTTCCCCAACTTTGACCTTGTGTAGTTTGTATTCCCTTTTGCGTCAAGGAGACGTAAACTACACTTGCTCCAAAAAATGTATGGTGTAGATTAGATTAAGTAGTTTAGTGTTTCATGCTATCCTTTACTTCCTCTGTCTTCTAATACGTAATTGGTACACGAGATAAGTGTACGCATGATGTGAATGAACTTTGGCGCTATTCTTTTCATTATACTTTTGGAGCTATTGAAGAATAGGGACCCCAGCCTTCTTTAGTTAGCTTTATAAGGCTAACTAACGAAAATATCATAACCTAACCTAACCAGTCGTCAAGGGCGTACAGTTAACCTAACGACTGGTTAGGTTAGGTCGTAATATTTTCGTTAGTTAGCCTTATAAGCCTAACTAAAGAAGGCTGGGGTCCCTATTCTTCAATAGCTCCATACTTTTTCCTACTTTCCTATAAATCTTCTTTCATAACTATTTTCTGTCAGCAGTGGCTGACGGAGGAGGGAGAGCCTTCTCTGTTCTATACTTTAATATTGGTGCTGGTTAAGTATGCGGTCTACCTACGATTGGTTAGGTTTAATCATGATATTTTCGTTAAAACTAACGAAAATATCATGACTAAACCTAACCAATCGTCAAGGGCGATTGACAATGGGATGTAAACAAACAATTAGTAAACAAGATAAGAAGCTATAATTAAAAGGTAGACCGCCGAATCGTAGGTAGACCGCATACTTAACCAGCACCTTAATATTAATCCTATTCCTGTGTGAAAGTTTTACACGCCTTTAAGTGCACAGGGGGATCCAGTTTGGGGTCCACGGGGCTTAATTGAAGCAACGTGGACATAAGCATTCAAACGTTTTACCTAATTTCGTTTAACCAGGATGTATGCGGCCTCCAAATTAAGCCCCGTTGCTTCAATTAAGCCCCCTGGCCCCTCCTCTGGATCCGCCTATGTTTAAGTGTAAGCATGGTATAAGTTTTCAATATTCTTCATTTTCATCTGCCTTTTATTTTCTCTACTTATTTCTTGGGCTAACTTAGAGTGGATCTTAGGGTCTTTTTTAGCCTGTAATTCTGTTGCTGTATAACTCTGTAACTCTGTAACTCTCCTTCCGGTAGTTGCAGTTAGAGATTTTCACCTAACCTCGAGTAGCAGTCAGGAAGGGGACCTTTTCCAGTTTGTGTACAGTTTTTCATATAATTTATTTTTGAGAATATTTTTGTTAAAACTAACGAAAATATCACGACTTAACCTAGCCAATTATCAAGGGCGTACAGTTGATCTATTATTAATTATAACATTGTTTGTTTCTGGAATAGTATTTACTATTTACTAATAGATCAACTGTACGCTCTTGATAATTGGTTAGGTTAAGTCGTGATATTTTCGTTAGTTTTAACAAAAATATTCTCAAAAATAAATTATATGAAAAACGGTACACAAACTGGAAAAGGTCCAAGGAAGGCTATATCTTTCGGATGAACTTCCGACCTAAACTCGAGTTTTGATAAGTTCATCTTTATTTATATACCATGTTACTGGGTTGGTATTCCTAGTTTATATTTAAGTTCGTAGTGTTGGCATTCCTTCGGGTACTTGTAGGTTATCTCCCCCCACGCTTGATTTGTCATCGTGGCAAATAGCACGCACGCAGAACAATCAAACGAGCATTTCGTTCTAGAATGTTTGATGCACATTGGTTGTTGATTTGTTATACAACTTACATTAACTTTGGATCACCTGAAGATCAGGGTCCCCAGCCTTCTTTAGTTAGTCTTATAACGCTAACTAACAAAAATATCACGACCTAACCCAGGGCCGACCAACCCCATGCCCGCGGGCCAAAAGTTGCCCGTTTGACTTTTGGAGGTTGCCCGCCTCAGAAATAATAAATAAAAAAATATAATTCTATAAAAAAATAAAAATAAATAAAAATTAAATAAAAAATAAATAAAAAATAATTATTATATGCACAATCAGTGATATATACTGTTTGTTTTAGACACCAATATTTCCCTGCCCTTCAGAATCTTAATGACTTTGCTACCACCTCGACGTTGTTTCTTGTCGATCGCTTTACCACACGGAACATTGTATTCAGAAGTAAGTCTTATTTGTAATTTTTAAGATTTTGTATTTGGCAAAAGTTTAGTATAAATTTACTTTGATAAACGGTTATTTGCAATTATTAATTGTGATATTTTAACGATAATGATAAAATATTAAGGTGGCCCGCTTGACTTTTGATTTTGGATCAAATGTAGAATTCGGACCCCAGCCTTCTTTAGTTAGCTTTATAAGGCTAACTAACGAAAATATCACGACCTAACCTAACCAATCGTTAGGTTAACTGTACGCCCTTGACGATTGGTTAGCTTAGGTCATGATATTTTCGTTAGTTAGCCTTATAAAGCTAACTAAAAAAGGCTGGGGGCCCTGATCTTCAGGTGATCCTTAACTTTATAATGGCGATCCTTCAGAATCCGGCCATAAATTAGTTTGAAAATAAATCGCATCAATAATTATTACATGAGCCAAATTATATATTTAGTAGTATCCACTTCAGTAGATATTACCAATCCTTTGCACAATTTAATTATTGCTTTTTCAGCCAGAATTAATTTACTGCGACTTCATGCTATTTGTCACGATGACAAATCAAGCGTGGGGTGGGGGGTGGGGAGATAACCTACAAGTACCTTCCTTCGTACGCACAATTTCGGAAGAAAGTTCACCTACAAGCATAAAATTTCTAAAAAGTCTAAAAAATTACTAATCAATAATGACTACATTTTGTTTTGGAATTTTTATTACTGTTACCAAAAAGAATAAAATATCCGCCCAAAAAATCCAGAATGTTACCAGTTAGTAATTTTTTATGCGTTTTAGAAATTCTGTTTCTAAGGGAACTTTTCCGAATCTGTTTTCATTTTATTATATCAGTCGTGAAATGTGTTTCGCAATATAGGTACGAGTAATACAGGATGGCAACAAAAATCATTTCGCATTTCAATGAACTTAACTTTGCTATTTATTATAATATGATGTTGAAACTAACGTAATTGGATAGAGAAACTAAAATAGTTTTTTATTTTGGAATAGTGGAACTCCAAAATTTTGTTTGCACTGGAAGATGTGTTCCAAATGATTCCATCTCCTTTTCCATATAGACTCAGAAGCATCGCGCAACGTTTCTGATATTCGCGGTGTCAGGACTTATGCCACCAACGACTTGCTTTACAGCTTGTTTTAGTTCCGGTATGGTGCGAGGACTGGTAGGGAAGACACTGTTTCGAGTTTCTGTATCCAAAATAAAATACTTTTGAGTTTCTTTATCCAATCATGTTAGTTTCAACATATTTTAATAAATAGCGAAGTTACAGTTTATTAAAATATGAAATTTTTTTGTTACCACCCTGTGAAATAATTTTTAGGACAACAATTTTCTCCATAATTTTAACTAAAATTTATGGGACTCCCTGACCCCTTAATTTCACCACTTAAATACCGTATTCAAATGATTCAATGGAGAAATCTAGCCATTTTCCTCAAATCAAGCACGACCTGAGGCGTTAATTATTAAGTGTTCCCTCGGGCTTTGAAATATATGCCAGGGTGTCAGTTTTTACCTTGTCATACGTCGGTGATCAAAGGTCCTGAGTTTGAATCCAGGCAAAAGTAAATTTTGCACGTACAGCGGTTGGTCAGAATAATGGAAAATTCAGTTTTGCTGCAATATTTTCTGATGTCATTTATCTGTATTAAATATTTTACAAAGTTGATGTATGAACGCATATAATATTGAGAACATCTTCTATTTTAATATGCCGAGATTTTTTCCTATTCTTGCAGAATAAATAAAAATAACGCTTGGAAAAGTGTCACCAACTGTGAAAGGGGCATGATAGTAGATGTCCATTTGGTTGGTGTCTCAGTGATAAAAGTCGCTGATGAAAATGCTGATGTATCTCGAGGGACAGTTCCCATGGTTATGAATAAACGGAAATAAATGAAAACTTATACCTCATAAGCATAATAGTGTTCCCATTATTTCGTCCAACCCCAACTTCATTCGGCCTTTTGCAATGGTTGGTGTTATGAGGAGCTTCACTACAATTCCCCAAATATCGTTTTGGTTCATATTGGCCATTGCAGACTATTAAGTTCTGAACAAAGTTTTGATGCAGCAGTCTTTGGTTCGCGCTTAACAGCTCGTAATAAGGTGGATCTGTCCCATTCTGCTGGGGCTTCTTTACCCCCATTATTACTTATTTGACTTATTTTTCATTTCCTTCCATATAGTCATAACCATTGGAACTGTTCCTCGAGATACCTGGGCAATTTTGGCAACTTTTGTCACTAAGACACCAGCCAGACGGGCTCCCACTATCATGCCCTGTTGCAGTCAGTGATATCTTTTCAAAGTACCATGTTTTACCTATTCTGCAAGAACAGGAAAAATCAATATCAGCATATTAAAGTAGTAGATTTATCTTAGTAAGTATGCATTCACATATCTATTTAGTAGAGTATATGCCAATACAGAAATTACAGCCCCGAAAATACGAGTGTTTCCATTATTCTATACAGTCCATAATATATATATATATATATATATATGTGTGTGTGTGTGTACATATATATACTTCAAAGTAATTAAATTAGTACCAGTTATATTCCATATTTCATATTTCTTTTGACATAAAATTAAAAAGTTTTGGTCCTCTGAACATCAAAGCTGTTTCTTATTTTGTCTTCAAGTTTGAGATGCTGCAAGCTTTTTCATGTTATGTTTTCTGCGTTTCTTTGAATTGTAATCAGACTGCGAGAGTGGGCGAACTCATCAAATTACTTCACCCATGCGCATTATGGCGTACCTTTCTCTTCTTATTTCCTTTCAGTACAGATTTAATTCCCGAAGGTATTCCAGTAACACGGGTCCCCTAATGTGATTACTTTGGAGAGTGCCTTTGCATTGCATTCCTTCGAAGCGGACAAATTTTTTCAAAAATAGGTGTGGAGGTCAGAACTGAGCAGTATCCTACTTTTTGCTAAGTAAAAGTTTTTATAGCGAGTAAAACCATTACTTTTTTTATCATATCTTTAAAAGTTCGGAGTAACTGTTGCATTATCTTTCTGGCCTCGTTCATTGCTATACAGGGTAGTCCAAAAGTCCTGCCTTATGGGCAGAGCCGGATTAAGGCTGTGAGGGGCCTAAGGCTAATAAGAGGGAAGGGCCTATATATGTACTATATATTGTATATAATTTATAAAATCTTCAAACAAATATAAATATATATTTACCCAAATTTAACAACTAACAAAAATCAAAGCTATATACATTAAAAAAACCCAGCAAAAACAACATACAATTCAAATAGAGAATAATTTCTTCCTTCCTGGTTTTTAACTGTAATATCAACCCAAACATCCCCGTTTCTTCGACATGCTGAATAATCATTACACTAGGCCCAAATTCCCAAAGTCTGAAAAACAATTTCGGAAAAAGATTAACCCTTTGAAGACAATCATACAAAAATGGATGAAAATCATACATACATATCGACAATAACACACTATCAGATATAATGACATAAAAAACCCCTCTTATTATATTTTTCCACCTCTGAAGATATAATTATGCAGTTATATTATGATATTACTTAACCAACCTTGTGACAAAGATTTAGGGTTTATGATATGAAAATTGGGGCCTAAACTCGAAGGCCTAAAAAATATGAGGGGCTAAGGCTACAGCCTTATCAGCCTAATGGTTAATCCGGCCTTGCTCATGGGGTACTGCTAGAATATATTCTATAGTATTAACTTAACTCCAGGTTTTCTGTTTTGTTTACAGTATCAAAGCCTTAAAATTTACAAATGGCAGGACAACAACAAACAACTGTGTACACTCCCCAAGAAAAGGTAGAATTAGTTCTACATGTTGAGGGTCTCAGTCAGAGGATGGCAGCTGCAGAATTTCACAGAAGACATCCAAAAAAAATCACAACCTGATCAGCGAACTGTCGGACGTCTCATTAATAACTAAAAAGAACAGGAAGCGTAGAAGACAGAAAGAGAAGTGGTAGGCCGCGATCAAGTACAAGTGGGGAAATGTCAGAAGGTGTACTAGCAAGAGTAATAGCGAGTCCAAAACATTCAAGTAGGAAAGTTACCCAAGAACGGAACATTTCGCATCAAAGTGTTCTTAGAATACTTAAAAGGAACAAGTCATTCATACAAAGTTACCTTTGTGCAGGAGCTGCACGGCGGAGACGATTGCGATAGAAGACTTGAATTCTGCGAATGGTTTTAAACAACACTTGGCACAAACCCTACCTTACCACAATCCATTTTCTTCAGTGATGAAGCTTTGTTCCACCTCAATGGACACGTCAGTAGATATAACAGTGTGTATTGGGCAGTTGAAAATGAAGGACATTTCCAAACGAATTCTAAACTAAACGTTTGGTGCGGTATTCATGATTTCAAAATCACAGGATCAATATTGATCGATGGGAATGTGACTAAAAATATTTATTTGACTTTGCTACAGGACACAATCGATCCATACCTTGATAACACTGAACAACAAATTTTTACTTTTATTCTGTCTCAGCAACAAACAAAGCTGGTCTATATGAAGTCGACGCTTTTATTCCGAAAATGTTATTCATGTTGGCGTATCACGCATAGTTTCCATGAAATCTTAAAAAAATTATACACTTTTGTATGATATATTGTATATAATATGTATAATATTCTATATTGGATATAATTAATTAAATATTATACAAAATATTAAAAAATATTAACATCACACATACTATAAGAGTAGCAATACACACGACGTAATAAGATAAACATCACAGCACATTACAGAACAACACACCGTATCACGCATAGTTTAGTCACAAACAGCTTTTACTACAAAAATTGAATATTTTTTCCAAAACATAAAAATGGAAATTTCCCAAAACTATACGTGATAGGAAAATAATAAGACCATTTTTGTAATCAGCGTTAAAAACTCTATAATAATGACATAAAACTTTTCCTGAGACAAAGGCATTGTTGAACAGCGTAATTTAAGCTTGCTGGAACGAATGAACTTTTACTTCCAGCATGATGGTGCTCCACCACATTTCGCTTCAAATGTTCGAAATTGGTTGAACGAGAACATACCTCATAGGTGGATAAGTAGAAGGGGTCCGATTGAATGGCCACCGCGTTCCCCGGACTTGACTCCACTCGGCTGCTTTTCGTGGGGTTACCTCAAGAAGACAGTGTACGAAAATCGTCCAAGAACATTTGAACAATTAAAGAACAATATCAGTACTTTATGCAACAACATTACTGCAGACACTATTGCAAATGTGTACAACAACTTACGTACTCGCATTAGATTGTGCAGTAGGGCGTGTCAATTTTAGTAAAGTCAACAATTCAAAAACTAATAATGCTCAAATGATGTCATATTATCTAGCAAACTTAGAAATATCTTTAGTGTTGTTAAAAAAGCCATTTACCTACTTATATTTGACCATAAAGGTTTGAAATATAACCTAAAAATGACTATAGCATCGTATATCAATGTGCCATTGATATGTGTGGTCAACTTTGGTTATTTTTGGTGTGCAATATATGGTTTCTAAGTTTCACATAGTCACAAATGCTGGAGTTTTGATTGTGAATGCATGTTTTCCCTCCTTTTTGACAATTTTGATTACTTCGTAATGTAAATATTGTGTAATTCAAATTATTCGAAATGTTATGTGTGACCCAAACTTTCTGTATATTTTGATATGATAGATATATGAAATTGTCATTACTTTGAATAATTAAGTCTCGTACCTATAACAACACAACCTTTTATCTGAACTTATAGGAAGATATTAAGAATTTCAATTAACTTAATTTTATGTAATCATAATCAGTAGGCCTATCCAAATTTTAATGACATTTCTTTTGTTCACAGGTCCACAGGATGAGTCAGAAAGAAATCAGAACCCGAAGCAAATCAAGTTGTCACCTAAGTCATTTAGTGGGGACTGGGAGGAACTTCCCCCTGCTGAGCTGCCCACAGCCAGAGACAGAGCTGGGCAGTATTTAAATACATTTGTATTTAAATACATTTGTGTATTTAGAACTGTATTTATAAATACATTGTTTTTCATGTATTTAAATATAGTATTTAAATACAATGTATTTAAATACTCAAAATATAAAAATGTAAATACTTTTACTGGTTTAATACACGTTCTGTACTAGTACAGTACGACGCGTCGACAGTGTAGTACAGCATGGTTCATGTTTCAACGTGTCAGTTCAATTAGTTGTGTGCCACTCTTAGTCGAAAGCGGTTGATTTCTTTATCGTGTGCGTGTCATGGCTTCAACAAGCAAATTTGTATGTATTTAAAATGTATTTACAAATGTATTTAAATACAATTGATGTATTTTGTATTTAGTATCTAAATACATTCGTAAAATGTATTTAGTATTTAGTATTTAAATACATTTCTCCCATGTATTTAGTATTTAGTATTTAAATACATTCAATGTATTTATTGCCCAGCTCTGGCCAGAGATCTGCTGAAGTATGGTTTGTTGAGGAGAGAGATGAGTGAGGAAGACAGGAGGAATTACCCAGTTAATGACCTTATTACCAACAGCATTGTTCCAGGGCTACTGGCTCAGTGAAGAAAGGCCAACGCTCTATTCACAGAACCTGTAATCAACACTGAGGTCAGGATCAGGGCTAAAGTGAAGGCACTGTGGGATGAGGCAGTGAAGGTGTCCATTGGCAATGTGAAGCTAGAGGTCAAAGATAGGTTCATGATGAAACTGGACAAATTGGTGGACATCCTGACCTGTCACTGTGTGATCAGGAGTGAGCTTGGGTGCAACCCTGTCTGCAACAGTGAGGTTCACATTGACTGTAGCTGCAGGAGCGAGCAGAAGATACCAGTGCAGGAGCTTGCCTTCATTAAAGGTCAGAGAGAAAAGGTGGGAAGTGTGGGGGCACACCAGATGGGTCTAGCCGATCACAGTGAGACCAGGAGACAGGAAGCAGTGCTGCAGAAACAGGAGCAGAGAAGGAAGGCCGAGGAGAAGAGGAGGAGGAAGGCAGAGGAGTCAGCCAAGAAAGAAGAGGAGTTGAGGGAGGAGTCACTGCTGGAGATGGAGTTGGAGGAGACTGGAGATATACTGGAGGAGGCAGGGAGGAGAGAGGACAACGAAGACTTCATACCAGAGGCTGCGATAACTTCTTCCTTGCCTGTGGCTAAGAAGAAGAAATACAACACTGAAGATATCACCAACATAGCTCTGGCTAGCTTGAGACATCACACTGGGCTGAGAGAAACTGCAGAGATTGCCACTGCTGCCTGGATTGATGCTGGTCTTATTACAGGGTTTGACACAGCACTGGTGATTGACCACAACAAGGTGAGGAGGGCTCAGGAGAGACTGACTAAAGAGCTGGTCAAGAAGTTTGATGAAGAGATTAGGGAACATGGCATCACCTGTATCTTCTTTGATGGGAAAAGAGATGACACCAAAGTGATGATGGAAGCTGAGGGCAGTGACAGGCAGTTCCCTGGCCTCATTAAGGAATAACACTACACAGTGTGCAATGAACCAGGTGGGAAATATTTGTGGCATTTTGTACCAGAGGAAGCTGCAGAGGAGAAAAGTCATGCTGAGGTCATTGCTGATCATCTGGTGAACTGGCTAAGAGAGAGAGGAGCAGACCAGACCCTTTTGGCCATAGGAGGTGACAGTACTAATGTGAATACTGGCTGGGAGCAGTGATGGAGTCGAGACCACCATGTCCGAGACTGAGACCGAGACCGAGACCTGATCCTGTGAGACCAAGATCGAGACCGAGATCAAAGGTTCGAGATCGAGATCTACCTTCCGAGATCGAGACCCTTAAAATTCGAGACCGAGATCGAGATCGAGACCAAGCTTATGCCCTTTCAATTTGTTTTGCACTACTATGGAAATTTGACTGTTAAGTATATTAATAAACTAATAACTACTTTCTCAGTGTAGCCTATAAATTAACAAATGAATATATATATATATATATATATATATATATACACACATATATATATATATATATATATATATATATATATATATATATATATACACGTACTTTTTATTTATTTACTTCTTTTATATCTGTTACAGAAGGTTTAATGAACGTACCCACTACCCAGTTTGACTTGTGCATTTATTTAAAGCATGATAGGTGCTCATTACACTTAAGGAACATCAGCATGCTCAGAAGATCTGCTGAAGTTCGACTTCTGTGGGGCCTCATTATTATGCCTCCATGGCTAAATACACGCTCAATTGGATCACTAGAGGCAGGCACTGTTAAAACAGTCATGGCAATATTGGCCAGTGATGGGAATTTATCCCTTTTCTGGTGCCAAAATTTTATTGGAGAGCAGTTGTCTAAATATGAGATTCATCGATCTCTAAGAGGTACCGCCGCAACTGTTCCCTGCGGTTCAAAATCTTCCCAGTTTCAACGTTCTTCTGCTTGGACCGATAGCTTTGATATTTTGCCATTAGTCTCGGAACTTTGGTTTGACTCTGTTTTATTTCGTCATCGCTGCTGTGAGAATGAGCGCTGTCTCTCTGTATCTGCTCATTCTCCGTGCTTGAGTATCCTGTATAGCATTTTTCCAATACCATTTCTATGAAAAATAAATTGACATATCGGTACTATAAACAGAGGCATGGCAATTAGCATAAGGTCTAAATAATATATATATATATATATATATATATATATATATATATATATATATATATATATAGTATATATCATATATATATATATTTAGAGAAATCCAATGACAAGGAAATGTAAATGCCATGAAAAGTCTTCTTTATGCGCAACGTTTCGAGCAATACGCTCATCTTCAGGCTGTTTAATAACAATGTGAAATTAAAATCAATATTGAATGAAAAACAAACAGAAATTTCTATAACCTATTCGTAAAGACAAATTTTAAAAGACTGAGAAAAGAGGGTTAAATTCTAAGTTATACAGATTTACATATAAAATTAAGAAGTTATTTTTAAATACATGTAGTAAATGTGAAATTAATACACTGGAAAAATTACCAATAGTACACTGGAACAATGGAGCTATCTACCTTACACAGCAGTATCCGAGGCCGACTAATTTGAGCAGAGGAGACGGGAATGAAAGATGGCGAGATAGGGGAAGGAGGGATTATAAGGAATTGGGGAAGGAGGAGGGATCATAGCAATTGAGAGGGACGGACGATGAGTCAACATTCAGACTAGGGGACAATGCTTTAATGAAAAGGATTCTAAAATTCTTAGTGAGTTGGGACAAGTATTACAACCAAGAATTTTAAAATTGTCTAAAGTGACATCAATTTTGCATTTGATGCTATGTTCACGAATATGCTGGAGGCTTCTTTTTTTAAAATTTTACCTGTTCGGCCACTTATTCCCATATGCGAATAAAATCTAGCCCTGAGAGAGCGAACAGTGCTGCCGATGTAATTCCCAAGGAGACACCTAGGGCAGGTAAATAAATATACAACACCGCTACGCAACGAGTCAGGGGTTCGATCCTTCGCTGAGAAAAAGCTACCTAAAGACGTTTTATTAATAAATATGATGCGGAAATCAGTATGATAAAAAAATTTCCTTAACAATTTTGTAAATTTAAGCTTAAATTCCTTATTCAAAGGACCCATTTCAGGTACCAAGAAATATTTTATATCCTTCGGCACTGTAATACATGGAAGTTGAGGGCTATAAACATTATTTAAGAAGGATCTAATTAGTTTGTCTACATATTGAACAGGAAAACTATTATTAGTAAAGTATGATCTTAGATTATTAAATTCATCATTAAGTAAGGTAAAATTAGAGGTCAAATTATATCCTCTGAACAGGAGAGTTTTAATACAAGACATCTTATAGTTGAAATCAGTAAAACTAAAAAAATTCATGCCCAAACCAGTGAAAGTGGGTTTCCTATAAACTGATGTAGTAATAGAATCACCGTTTTTCGAAATTAAAAGATCTAAGAAGGGGAGGGAGCCATTTTGCTCAGTTTCCATTGTATACGTTATATTGGGGTGCAAAGAATTTAGGAAGTTAAAGAATTGTTGCGCTTGTACCGCATTATCAAAGACTGCTATCGAATCATCAACGAAGCGTCGATAGAAAATTGGCTTGAGATGAGTGGGAGATTGTCTAAAAATTACACTTTCTAAATGAGTCATAAAAAAGTCAGCTGCTAACGGTCCGACTGGTGATCCCATCCCTACCCCATCAATTTGTTGGTAAACCTTATTGTTGAAAGTGAAATAGCATTGTTTGAAGACCAATTCTAAAAGTTCCTTCAAATGAGACAATGAAAAACCATGAAAATTATCAACTGAGCTAAAAACCCTATCTAAAATAATGGCAATAGTTTCAGATACAGGTACATTTGTGAAAAGTGACTTTACATCAAAACTGACAAAAAACTTTTTTGAATCGAAGTTTTTACCAGGAGTCTTTTTGGAATTCAAACGAGTTATTTATAGTGTAAGCATTTTTCGCAAAGGGGGACAGGAGACGAACAACAAATTTTGCCAATTGAAAGGTGGGTAAGTTATACGAAGCTAAAATAGGACGGAGAGGTGTTCCAGCTTTATGGATTTTAGGCAGACAGTATAATTGAGCAAGATTAGCACCAGATGCGAACAACTGAGAGTAAGTATCATTTTTTATTATCTTTAAGGACTTTAGTCGTGACAGAAATCTATTAACCTGGTCTTCTAACCTTACAATGACTTTATTTACAGGTTCTAGAATTTGTTTGAATTTAGTAAGATCACTTAGGATTTCATTAGTTTTGTTTATGTAGTCCGATTTATTCAAAATAACCACTCCGTTACCCTTGTCTGGTCTAGTCACAACAATCTCCTGGTTCTTTGCCAAATTCTTAATACACTGCTTCGTATAACTTACCCACCTTTCAATTGGCAAAATTTGTTGTTCGTCTCCTGTCCCCCTTTGCGAAAAATGTTTACACTATAAATAACTCGTTTGAATTCCAAAAAGACTCCTGGTAAAAACTTCGATTCAAAAAAGTTTTTTGTCAGTTTTGATGTAAAGTCACTTTTCACAAATGTACCTGTATCTGAAACTATTGCCATTATTTTAGATAGGGTTTTTAGCTCAGTTGATAATTTTCATGGTTTTTCATTGTCTCATTTGAAGGAACTTTTAGAATTGGTCTTCAAACAATGCTATTTCACTTTCAACAATAAGGTTTACCAACAAATTGATGGGGTAGGGATGGGATCACCAGTCGGACCGTTAGCAGCTGACTTTTTTATGACTCATTTAGAAAGTGTAATTTTTAGACAATCTCCCACTCATCTCAAGCCAATTTTCTATCGACGCTTCGTTGATGATTCGATAGCAGTCTTTGATAATGCGGTACAAGCGCAACAATTCTTTAACTTCCTAAATTCTTTGCACCCCAATATAACGTATACAATGGAAACTGAGCAAAATGGCTCCCTCCCCTTCTTAGATCTTTTAATTTCGAAAAACGGTGATTCTATTACTACATCAGTTTATAGGAAACCCACTTTCACTGGTTTGGGCATGAATTTTTTTAGTTTTACTGATTTCAACTATAAGATGTCTTGTATTAAAACTCTCCTGTTCAGAGGATATAATTTGACCTCTAATTTTACCTTACTTAATGATGAATTTAATAATCTAAGATCATACTTTACTAATAATAGTTTTCCTGTTCAATATGTAGACAAACTAATTAGATCCTTCTTAAATAATGTTTATAGCCCTCAACTTCCATGTATTACAGTGCCGAAGGATATAAAATATTTCTTGGTACCTGAAATGGGTCCTTGAATAAGGAATTTAAGCTTAAATTTACAAAATTGTTAAGGAAATTTTTTTATCATACTGATTTCCGCATCATATTTATTAATAAAACGTCTTTAGGTAGCTTTTTCTCAGCGAAGGATCGAACCCCTGACTCGTTGCGTAGCGGTGTTGTATATTTATTTACCTGCCCTAGGTGTCTCCTTGGGAATTACATCGGCAGCACTGTTCGCTCTCTCAGGGCTAGATTTTATTCGCATATGGGAATAAGTGGCCGAACAGGTAAAATTTTAAAAACTAAGAAGCCTCGCATACGTGAACATAGCATCAAATGCAAAATTGATGTCACTTTAGACAATTTTAAAATTCTTGGTTGTAATACTTGTCCCAACTCACTAAGAATTTTAGAATCCTTTTCATTAAAGCATTGTCCCCTAGTCTGAATGTTGACTCATCGTCCGTCCCTCTCAATTGCTATGATCCCTCCTCCTTCCCCAATTCCTTATAATCCCTCCTTCCCCTATCTCCCTCGCCATCTTTCATTCCCGTCTCCTCTGCTCAAATTAGTCGGCCTCGGATACTGCTGTGTAAGGTAGATAGCTCCATTGTTCCAGTGTACTATTGGTAATTTTTCCAGTGTATTAATTTCACATTTACTACATGTATTTAAAAATAACTTCTTAATTTTTATATGTAAATCTGTATAACTTAGAATTTAACCCTCTTTTCTCAGTCTTTTAAAATTTGTCTTTACGAATAGGTTATAGAAATTTTCTGTTTGTTTTTCATTCAATATTGATTTTAATTTCACATTGTTATTAAACAGCCTGAAGATGAGCGTATTGCTCGAAACGTTGCGCATAAAGAAGACTTTTCATGGCATTTACATTTCTCCTTGTCATTGGATTTCTACTAAATATTAAATTGAAGCTCTGTAGAAGCAACCCGCATAATTATATATATATATATATATATATAATATATATAACATTAATTCAACATCCACTCAGCCCAAAGAGATCTATAATGAATTTTAATGATAAAAAATATACCGGTATGTTTCATTACGGTCTCGAGAGGTCTCGAAAGGTCTCGGGGAGAAAAACCGAGACCGCGTCTGTCGAGACCGAGATCGAGACCGAGATCTAAATAGCGGAGACCGAGATCTAGATCGAGATCTGCAAATTGGGTCTCGAGATCGGTCTCGAGACCGAGACCGATCTCGAGACCTACATCACTGGCTGGGAGGGAGTAATGCATTATGTGGAGGCCAAGCTTAGCAGGAAGTTGGTGTGGATTATCTGTGACATGCACACTGGGGAGCTGAGTCTCAGACACCTGGTGACTGCACTGGATGGCAAGACATCGAGCAACAACACGTGGTCTGGGCCCCTAGGGAAGATGTTAGACACTGCCACTGAGCTGGAGATCAACCCAAACTTCACGAGGATCACTGTTGGTCCTCCTCTACCCATCTCAGTCAGGAGGTAGTCAAGGACCTCAGCACAGACCAATCATATGGCTACAGAATCATCACTGCCATCAGATCGGGAGAGGTACCTCAGAGTCTAGCTCTTCTGGAGATTGGGCCAGTCTGTCACAGTAGGTGGGTCACCACGGCTCTAAGGCTCTGCAGATTGTGGATTTCCAAACATGGGCTGAAGGGTAGAACTTGAAGAATCTGAGGATAATTGTGGAATTCATAGTGGGAGTCTACATGCCAAACTGGTTCAACATCAAGTTAAATCACAGCTGGGTGGAGGGTCCCAGGCATGTACTGTACCAGCTGGAGCTGCTCAGAAGTCAGAAGAAGGGGTGATAGGAATAGTGATGCCTACAGTGAAGAGATCAGCCTGGTATGCACACTCTGAGGCTGTGCTCCAGGCCATGCTGTGCAGTGAGGTGGAGGAGGAGAGGAGGGAGGCAGTGAAGAGGATACTGGAAATCAGAGGTGAAGGAGATGAGGACACACAGGTAGGAGACTGCAGTGTCAGACCCAGGAAGACTTCTGACATCAACCCAGATGCCACCAAACTCTCGGAGCTTATTGACTGGAACTCTGGCGTGACTGAGCCTCCTCTGACCTGCTCCCTCACCACTGCTGCAATCAAGGAGTTTCTGGATAGACCAATGGAAGTTCCTGCATGGCCCTCACATACACAGTTAGTAGAGAGGTGTGTAAGGATGACAACTGAAGCAGCACAACATGTTTACTCACAAGAGAGGAGGGAGGCGTACATCAGTGGCCAGGTGGCCAGTAGGGAGCTCATGTCCAGGAACAAGAGCAAGGCAGACATGGCATCCTTGGCAAAGTTCAAGAAACCTATCTATATTTCTAAGTTTTAATATTGAAATACAATCAAAATGTCTTTAATTGTGTGTAATGTATGTAAAATGTAGTTATATACAATAAAAAAATACTTGCAAAAATTGCTGATTTTTCGTAAACTTCAACTTCAAATGTAAGTAGCTAGGAGTGGTCAAATCTGGATTTTAAAGTCATATTTCAATTTAGCACATAAAAATGCATCATTTGGTCACTAGTCGTCTTTGAAAATCTAAAGATTTCACTTTGCTCCCTAAAATTGACACACCCTATATGTGTAGTGAAACGCAAGGATCATAGTTTAAAAATCTCCTTTAATTAAACATTATCAATTATCCACTAAACTGAGGCATAACTTCTGGACCACCCTGTTTTTATTATCTGGCTTCAATTTGCCATCATTATTATTCGTAGTCTTCATCTGATCTTTCTATTGCAGTGGTTCCTAACCTTTTTTTGTATGGTTACCCAAAACCAAATTCTAATCCAGCTCCATTACCCCAATCATTAGATATTATTTTTTATAACTTCTCGATCGCGTGTCATCATCCCACAAAATAGTTGTCATTACCCGAGTGGAGTAATCTACCCCTGATTGGGAACCACTGTTTTATTGAATGTAGCACGGTCAAATATCATCCTCACTTCAACAAACTTGTCTTGTTTTCTGGATGGCGTGATCGGTAGGCTCGCCGACTGTGAAACTACACCAGTCGGGTTCGAGTCCCACTAGTCTCCTCCAAATTTATTACCTTTTTTTTTTTCCATCTTTTTCATCTTGATGTATAGTAATTTATAGTTTTCAGTTCTTCCTAGTATTTTCTTCTGACCGTCCGCACGCACAAAGTCGTTCCGTGTCTGATCATATAAACTGATGTTGTTTAAACTTTTTTAGTTTAATTTTTAATTCAATTCCTGTATCATCGGCAAAATACACGAATGTGTTATTGATTATTCCTTTATATCAGTCAGGAATTAAAGGAACACAAGCAAGCACTGCTTTGATTTGGATTCCTAGAATTTCAAGACATGCTTTCTCTTGCTCAGGGAACTTATCTATGTACGTGTAGGGTGTCCCATAAGTCTGGAATCATAGGGTAAAATAAGTAATTCATGTTTTTCCGTTTATGCAAGTGCCCATGATGTCTTTGAGTAAGGAAGAACGCATCCAGGTAATTCTGTTCGTAGGAAATCGGAGTCAAAGGGAGGTCGCTGAAGAATTTAACAGATTGCATCCGGACCGCGCGCCGATAACACACAGCTGTGTCGGCAAACTTGTAGCAAAGTTAAGGGAAACGGGATCCATAGGAGATAAACCACGCAGTGGACCTCCGAGGACATCCACCGACGATGACACAGCCGCTACCATCCCCGCTCATTTCACAAACAGTCCCCAAAAGTCTCTTCGGCGTTTTTATTGCCGTTTTTATCATTTTGCCCTATGGTTCCAGACTTACGGGACACCCTGTATTTACTACTTGTTTAATTTATCTGTTATGTGTGTATCTTTCAATTTATATGTTATTATTTCGTGTTAGGTTTGGTTGGGGTGGTACCTTATTCTCGGTGGTGACCATTGCCGAATCCATTCCTTGGGGCCCCATGCAAAATGGTGACGTGAGTCCAAGCCAGACATAGAAACGTAGAAGCGTACTGGCAGTCTCTCCGCGTTCGATGAGACAGCCTTACCCACTTTGCTTGAAATTTGCATTTTGTTTTAGCTATTTTTTATCAACTGATATACCGGGGTCCCGGTACAGTGTACACGGACTGCTGTACATACCTGGACACGGCGCTGATGGTGACCCCTTTGCATATTTGTGTGTGTGTGTGTGATTGATTTGATCATTTTCAGTCCCGAGTGAGAGAACCATGCTCGCTCCACTGAGAATAGAAAATGGGGTTCTTAAATAATAATGTATTTCGTGTTGCACTTATCAAATGCGTTCGTAGAGACTGTATATATATTAAGTTATAGGTATTGTTTTAAATTAGAGGTACAGTATTAGTATGTTTGTTTTTAAATGTATTATTGCTTTATTTATCTTACCGCTTATTACCTTCAAGAATATTGGGAGCTATTGAAGAGTAGGGACCCCAGCCTTCTTTAGTTAGGCTTATAAGGCTAACTAACGAAAATATCACGACCTAACCTAACCAATCGTTAGGTTAACTGTACGCCCTTGACGATTGGTTAGGTTAGGTCATGATATTTTCGTTAGTTAGCCTTATAAAGCTAACTAAAGAAGGCTGGGGTCCCTATTCTTCAATAGCTCCGAATATTGTACTATGTTATGGGATTTATATCCTGCCAATAAAGCTTATCATTATCATTTTATCATTATCATTAAAAACAATGTAATGATTTTAGTTGTAACAGGCATGAATAGTCCTTAGCTATGTGGCTCGTAAATGAATTTCTCCTATTCCTGCATATATTATAGGTTTTTCAATTCCTTCGAATTCTTTAATTAAATACAGGGTGTACATAAAGTCAGGATCTATTTTTGTGAAATAATTATTTTTTTCTATTTTTCTTTTCAGAAGCCCTTAGAATGAATACAGAAGAGCATGTGGCAATAGTAATTTGGCGAATCGAGGGAAAGAAATACAATGACATCAGAGAGAAGTTTAGAAGGAGATTTCATAAGCCGGGGCCAATAGACAAGACAATACGAAAATTGGTGAACAAATTTAAACGAACGGGATCTGTAAATGATGAAGCAAGATCAGGACGACCGTGTATGTCAGATCTTACCGTGAATGCAGTACGCGGAATTATCACTGAGGAGCCACGTACGTCCGTTCGTGCTGCATCACACAGACTCGGCCTCCCGACGTCATCTGTGCACAAAATTCTGAAAGTTAATTTGCAGAAGAAAAGCTATCATTTGCAGGTTTTACATGATTTACATGAGGAAGATTTCCCTCGACGAAGTGCTGTGTGTGCTGATCTCGTAGAACAAATCTGGAGTGATAATTTAATGGACATCATTCTCTTTAGTGATGAAGCCACTTTCCATACGTGTGGAAAAGTAAATCGCCATAACTGTCGAATTTGGGCGGATGAAAGACCGAATGATTTCGTCCAAAATTGGGAAAGAGACTCACCTAAAGTTAATGTCTGCATGGGTTTAACAAAATCTAAGGTTTATGGTCCTTTTTTCTATGCTGAAGCTACAGTTACGGGGCTTATTTATCTGGACATGTTGCAGCAATTCCTTGAACCTCAGCTGATTGGGGATAGGATTGTTAGTACCGTCATCTACAGTATCAACATGATGGTGCTCTTTGTCACTATGCCAAAATTGTTCAGGATTATCTAAATGGACGTTTTCCAAATGGCTGGATCGGACGCGGAAGCAACAGACCTTGGCCAGCGAGATCACCAGATTTAACCCCTTTAGATTTCTTTGCGTGGGGCTTTATCAAATCGCACGTCTATCAGACGAAGATTACGAGCCTTGAAAACTTACGTATACGAACTGCTGCAGATAACAACCCCGCAAATGCACCAGAATGTGTTTAGAAATGCTGCGGAACGATTTGAGCTGTGCAGGGATACTGATGGGCGTCACGTCGAATCCTACTCTTAATTATTTAATAAATGTTACCACTTTATCATTTTATGATTGAATTTCATATAATTTCCAAGTGCTTCACAAAAATAGATCCTGACTTTATGTACACCCTGTATAATTGGATGGGAGTGCTTCATTCAAGAAGTCATGTTTGTGTTTGTGTATAGGGTTTATACCCAAACCTGAATCTTGTTCTATATTGTTCATTCATGCTGGAAAGTATATATATATATATATATATATATACATACAGTGTATATATATATATATATAATATAAATTTTTCATGAGCCAGGAAAGCCAAGGGCGAGCGCCCGCAAAAATGCCTCCCCAATATAAGAAAGAGAGCCAAAATTAAGGTCTCTGACGCTCACGATGACATTTTTTTTTTACTTTTCAAAAGACGATGTAGTGTGTAAAATACAGTACTTGTAGGTTAGCTCCCCCCCCCCACCAATTTTGACAGAATATTTTCGTTAAAACTAACGAAACTATCACGACTTAACTTAACCAATTATCAAGGGCGTACAGTTGATCTATTAGTAAATAGTAAATACTATTCTAGAAACAAACAATGTTATAATTAATGATAGATCAACTGTACGCCCTTGATAGATGGTTAGGTTAAGTCGTGATATTTTCGTTAGTTTTAATGAAAATATTCTGTGAAAATGGGGTGGTGGGGGTGGGGGGGTGGGGGTGTGGGAATAACCTACAAGTACCTAAAATACATTTATATGTAATGAAGAATAGAGGAAGAAGTGTGTTTGAGAGCATGCTGGGCCGCTCACAGGGTAGATGAAAAACGGAAAAAGATCAGCTAAAGAGGACTATACAGGGTACCTAAAAAATTTTTTTTACAACTTATATGGTGCTAACTGTCATTGCTTACCACTTATAGTTTGTATGTGGTCTTTTTTTGGGATCATGTCAAGAATAGCGAACCCAATTTTACCATGTCAAGAATAGCGAACCCAAAAACTCCCTTGTCAAGAATAGCGAACCCAAAAGTTCCCATGTCAAGAATAGCAAACCCAATATAAATATCATGTGAAGGAAAAAGTTAAACATATGTAATCTTCACTTTATTGATGAAAGAATAAATATAAAACAATTTACTGAAATGAAGATTGGTAGTCCTATTATTGTAAAAATACTTATTTTATTTATTTGCATTTATAAATTTGTTTATATATAAATATTAAAATATTACAATTCTCTTATGTTACAACTAGCCTAAGACCCGCCCTTCGTGCGGGTCGCGGGTAGCAAAAATTAACCAAACTATCACGACTTAACCTAACCAATCGTCAAAACGTACAATTAACCTAAAAAAATAAATAAAAAACAATACATTTTTTTTTATTATTTATTTTTATATATTAAGAGAAGAGGATTCTTTATACTGTACGGCATTGACGATTGGTTAGGTTAAGTCGTGCTAGTTTGGTTAAATAAAAAAAGACTAATATAAAAGCATTTAATACGTCCTTAACTAATTACTTAAAATTGGGAACATAAACCTACCGTCTGAAGTTATGAAAACGTCCTTGAGGACTTCCCATGTCAAGAATAGCGAACCCAATTTTACCATGTCAAGAATAGCGAACTCAAAAATTCCCTTGTCAAGACTAGCGAACCCTGCAGGTGTTGGGTTCGCTATTCTTGACATGATCCTTTTTTTGTTTATGTAAGTATTTGTGTGTTTATTTGCTTGGTTTTTAAAAATAATAATAATAATAATAATAAATCAGGGCTGTGCGGGTCTATCACTTTCGGTCGGGTCCGGGTCTGGGTCATTTTTCTAATTTACTTTCGGGTCCGGCTCCGGGTCCGGACCAATTTTCTAATTTACTTTCGGGTCCTGGTCCGGGTCCGGGTCGGACCCGAAAGTTCACTTTCAGGTCCTGTCGGGTCTTTCAGTATATGACCCGTGTCTGGGTCGGGTCCATTATGAAAAATGTAATAATTATAATCTGGTATAGGATAGGTAATGAGACTGCTACCGTAGCTACATTAACATGTTTTCTGGAACATAGTAAAACATTATATGGCTATACGGTAGTAGCCTAACCATATATATTAATTAATCCGATTTTGGAAATGTTTGAAAGTAGGTGTATTAATTGTATTAATATTTAATAGTAACTAGGTATAGTTATACATGCATTGCTAAGGGGCAAAGTACGATGTATGATTGCTCTCTTCAGCCCCCTTATTCTAAATTTTAATAAATTTTGTGAAAACAAATTCTATATTTTTTTTTGAGTGATCTCAAATGGAAAGGCGACAGCACTTGATCATATCGGACCCGTTGTCCGTTGCAATGGATACAACTTGTGCAGATCCCAAGTCGTACTCGGTTAACACAGACTGAATGGTTTGTTTCAAAACATCTATGAAATTAATTATTTATTACTGATTTAGATTTAAAGTAACATTCTTTTACATATACTGTAATATCGTACGATATATATTTGTGTGAAATGTAAAATAATTTTTTGTGTGAAATGTAAATAATTTTTACCTGTATGCGAGCAGTGAAGTTCCTTGACAGCCAATGTTTTTACTTCAATTTTGTTTTCAAAGTCATAATGGGCTTGAATACCTAAAAATCCTCTATCTAAGCGACTGCAACAATCTACTTTTAAATGAAACATTTTTTTTTAAGAAGTATTTTTCACTTATTTTTTCAGCTATTGCTCTATCGAGAGTCAAAATAGCAAGATTTTTCTGTTCATGTTTATATTCATTGCAGATAGAAGTGGTTCAACCAAAATTTTAAATCCAATATCTTCTACAATGCTAAAAGGCCGCCCGTACATTGTCACCCACGAAATAAGGCCATTTTCTAAAGTTTTCTTATGAAGTTGCGGATGAACTCCAACTTTAATTTGTTTAAAAAAGTTTTTAACACTAGTTTGGCCTACATTCATTCCCTTGGTTTGTATTTGAGTTTTCGAAGTACTGCTAGTGCTAGGTAGGCTTTTATCATGATCCTCAACTTTGCGATATATGTCTTGGTGACACGATTTTAGCTGTCGCTTTAGGTTTGTCACATGATTGCCACTATACACTTTTCCACACTTTTCAATTTGGCACGTAGATGTTTTATCAATATTATTATATTTAAAATATTCATTTGTAAGGCTAGTTTTTTTGGTACCACTCCCCACTGAAAAAGACCTTGTAAAGGCATTGCAAATTCAAATAAATAGCAAACGAAGCACTGGAGACCAACCAATGTACACAGTACACAACTCACAAACAAACAATAAAATATATTAGGATTAAGCTATTCTTCCGTCACCGTTAACTCTCCACTTCCAGTGAGTCATTTGGAGGGTGGAGTGATAATTCAATACATTGTTGACAAATCTAAAGGCGCACACATAAATTTTGTAAACTAAAAACCCGGCTGTGCGGGTCCTTCACTTTCGGGTCGGGTCTGAGTCTGGGTCAATTTTAAAATTCACTTTCAGGTCCGGGTCCGGGTCTGGTCTTTTTTCTAATTCACTATCGGGTCCGGGTCTTTTTTCTAATTCACTATCGGGTGCGGGTCTTATCTTACTTTCGGGTTAAACCTGGGTCTGGGTCCGGGTCTTATCTTACTTTCGGGTTAAACCCGGGTCTGGGTCCGGGTCGGGGTCCGACCTGCCAGCCCTGTAATAAATACACATTATTTACATTTTTCTTGAAGCACCCCCATACTAAGTGGTAGCATATTTTTGAGGCACTCTGTATATAGGGAGGATTGACAAAAGTAAATAGACACCTTTGCTTTTTCCATAGTTTTTGAATTGATAATGAAAATCAGTAAATAGCAAATAATTTCCTGAATCAATATATTTCGAATCGTGTTGTTTTTCTCATTTGCATCATGTAAAACTGACACGCACGTTCTGGCATTCCATTGATGAGCTTTGCCATTTCAAAGTCAAATTCAAATTCAAAACTTATTCAAAAAAGAATGAAAATGACAGTTTTACAATTTTTAGATATTTGTTATGACATTAATATATTCACAGTACTCTTATTTGAATATGCCCTTGTAAGCATGGAGGCTTTTCAGGCAAAATTAATGGCATTTAGTTTATTCATTACATAAAAATAGTGAAAGTGGCAAGTAATAGTAATAGAGACAACAAAAAATAATAATAATAGCAATAATAATAATAATAATCATAATAAATACAATATAAAGTTTACAAAATGTTACATGATTTTAAATTAATTGATTTATTGTATATTTTGTAGAAAATATTAATAAAATAGTGAAAGTGGCAGTAATAGTAATAGTAACAACAAAAAATAATAATAACAGCAATAATAATAGTATCATAAATACTGAATACTGAATAACCTTTATTGATAAATAAATACGGTACTTTTACAATTTGCAATGACATAAATAATTGTAAAACTCGACTATTTAGTTATTTAGTTTATTCAAAGTTTACAAAGTTTACAAATTTTACATAACTTTAAATTAAATGATTTATTGTATAATGAGTAGAGAATAAATGATGTTTAATAAAAATAAATAGAAAAAGAATTGATTACGAAATTAAAGGAGATTAATGAAATTAACATATTTTAAATAGTTCATTACAAAATTGATTACGAAATTGATTATCAGTTGTTGTTGAGGACAATCATCGTGGTGTCTATTTGACTATTAACTTCTGTCAACCATCTCTCTCTCTCTCTCTCTCTCTCTCTCTCTCTCTCTATCTCTCTCTCTCTCTCTCTCTCTCTCTCTCTCTACAATATATATTCCATTTGACAAACGGTGAGACGTGAAATTTGTTTGCAATTTCGAAAAATAAGGGCCACCCTAATATATATATATATATATATATATATAATATATATATATATATATATATAAAGACTTCATTTCGGAATACTGTTTCATAATCAGCTTAACTAAATAATACTAATCTTATGATGAGGGAAGACCTGGAACATACCAAGAAGATGACCGCAGTACGAAAGAGTCCCAACAGAAATGCTTAATTGTTAGACGGTTGTAAGAAGACGTTTGAATGAGGAACGAATGAACTGACGACGGCGGTCTCATTGTTTATGAAACCAGACGACGATCGAACACCGGATATTAAAGAAAGGAAGAGAAAAGGAGCGGAAGTAAAAAAAGAAGGAAGAGAAATGATACGGAAGTGAGAAGGGAGAATCAGCAGCAGAGATATTATTCGATAAATAATGAAAGATAAAATATTAATTAAGGAAGTTAATGAAGAAAAGGAGTCATTATAAAATACAATAAAGGTATAAAGAGGAAATATGATAATGATAAGGATAAAGAGTTTGAGATAATTTAATAATAATAATAGTTGCGTTAATTAAATCATATTTATCGTTAATCTAACATTACTCGGGAATAAGAATATTTCACACTACGAAAAAGTTACTTATAAAAAAAAAAAAAAATGTACAATTTTGTTCAGTGGAACCCAAATCACAAAAGAAATGAATCTCGAAGAATGACGAAATGGAGCGTAACGCTTCTTCAGTGAAACCAAAACGCCCCAAAAAAAGTGTATCTTGAAGACTGACGAAATAAATATAAAAGAATATTTGAAGAATATAAAAAATGAAAAATAATCATTGAATTGTTTTCCCCACAATCTTTTCGCAAAACCAAGAATTTTCAAAACATTCACGTTTTGGCATCTCGCAAAAAAATATTACAAATCAAATTCGGATTCTAATCATATTAAACTGGGTGTGTGTGTATATATTAGTGGTGGACCGGATGTCAGTTTTTGAACATCCGCGGATGCGGATGCGGATCTTTAATTTCAATATCTGCGGATGCGGATATTTAGTTAATCTATCAATATAATATAGAATTATGAATATGACATAATTTTTCAAATTTCGTGATATTACTATTATGGCAGGCAATGCATAAGAATTAAAATTAATATTAATATTTTCATTATGATAAAAATAATAACTTTCTCAAGAGTTTCAGCTACAGAAAATTCAATGAAACAAGTTTCATTCAATTTTCTGTGTTACCAGGTATTTATATTTTGAGGTTTATATATTTGTTTGTTCATTAATAATTAATACTTTACATGAAATGTGCATGACTGGGCCTTATAAACTACTTTATAAGCTAATTTAATTGTAAATTGCATAATTTATTAGAGGTAATATCCGCATAACATCCGCAATCAGAAGTGCGGATGCGATGTTAAAAAGAATGCGGATGCGGATATCCGGTCCACCACTAATATATATATATATATATATATATATATATTATATATATATATAACTCTATTAATTCATTTTCATTTGTGTAATTATTTTAGAATACTTTCACAGAAACATGCATGTACACACTGACAATGACGTACTCACGCACATACACATATACACGCGCGCACAAACAAAACTAATATAAGTTTTAAGAGATTCCAACGCAAGCCAAATTTATACAAATACCTGTTCTCCATTATGTAATTACACATTTGGCGTCGATTTGGAGGCAATTCCATAATTTGATTACTTTATTTTTATCTTTTTAGCATTAAATTATTCAATGGATGGAGAAATTTTTATTCCATTTCTGGAACAGCTGAACTGGTGTTAAACTATTCATTTCGTAATCTAATAAATACAAGAAACGTTTTCTTATTTTGTTTGCCCTGTCTCACTCCTGTGATTGATGGATTAATGTGAGATTTCTTGGCCTCAAACTACGGTGTGGTGTGGTGTGTGTGTGTGTTTGTTTGCGTGTGTTTGTTTGTGTGTTTACTCCGTTTTATTTTTGTGTGACCTTTGAGATCGATGAAAGATGGTTTTCATCTTATTTTACATATACGTTCACGTTTAATGGATTTGGGTTTGTATTTTTCGGCTTTTGATGTGTACATTTAATGCCTTTTAAGCGAAGATGCGTTTAGGAGACCTTTTACATAACTTAGAAAAAAATCAAAGGCACTTAAAATTTATTTTTACAGTTCATCATATTATCATTTAAGTCTGTTTTTCTGCCGTGAAATGACTGAGGATTTTTTCAATGTTATTTTCACATTTGGGTAAAAACTGTGTAATCACTTTTTAATTGGCATCTTCAGCGAGGGGTTTTTATGAAGAGATTTTCTTTTCTCACTGAGAGTGGACTTCGGTCAGAAAGGAAGATAATGAGAGAGAGAGAGAGAGAGAGAGAGAGAGAGGGGGGGTTAAGCAGAGAACGGATTTAAAGATTTAAAGACAGACAAACAGAGAGAGAGAGAGAGAGAGAGAGAGAGAGAGAGAGAGAGAGAGAGAGAGAGAGAGATTAAGCAGAGAAGGATTTAAAGATTTAAAGACAGACAGACAGAGAGAGAGAGAGAGAGAGAGAGATGTTAAGCAGAGAACGGATTTAAAGATTTAAAGACAGACAAACAGACAAAGAGAGAGAGAGAGAGAGAGAGAGAGAGAGAGAGAGAGAGAGAGAGATAGAAAAAAACGGTACGTGATGTTTCTCTTCCACTCACCCAAATCCTTGCTCCTTCTTTCTGCGCACCTCTCAGCATTCCACCTTTAACTCTCTCTTCAGCCGGCCTTTTTCGCACACTTTTAAAGATGCCACCCAATCCAATCTACACAACTTGTAATGCTTTGCATTCACGCGACTCTATAAGCGAAGTGCAATTAACATTTTTTGTTTCATGGAGCTCAAAATATAACTTAATGCATCACTTTTGTTTCCTACTTGTAAAGTGGGAGTCATACTTATACAAGTATGACAATGAAGTATGTTTGAATGTATGAATAAATTAGTTTTCGTTGTTCTGTTATCGGGCATGAGAGGTCAAAGTATTGCCCTTTTGTTTACTGAAACGGTGATTCTTGAAAAGATAGAAAAAGACATCCTTTTTTATGTATTTGTGGTATTTTTTCCCTTCAACAACTTTTCAGCGATAATTGCATTCAGATGATTTTTATCTACAATGTGTGTGTGTGTGTGTGTGTGTGTGTGTGTGAAATTGGTTGCTATTTTTCTTGACATTTTATTCTATTAACTTTGAGTGGAACACGTGGAGCGCGTAGACACACATACACACACACACACACACACACACACACACACTTTTATATTCCGATGTTGCTTTATGATTTTATCCATAGAAATAAAACTAACTTTGCTTTAAACTTATCTAATCTAATATGACATAACTTAACATAAGGTAACCTAACGTAAATTATCCAAGGCGCTCCTCACTAATCATAAATTTTTAAATATAAACTATAAGATTAGGAACCTATTGATAAAATTAACTCGAATCGTCTTCTCAGCATTTATAGTTATGTACAGTCGATGACAAAAACAGCTTTTCTCTTTCATTGCACTATTGAAATGAAAGAGAAAAGCTATTTTTTAAGTATATATATATATATATATAATATTTAGGAGAAATCCAATGCAAGGAGGAATGTAAATGCCATGAAAAGTCTTCTTCAATGCGCAACGTTTCGAGCAATACGCTCATCATCAGGCTAGATAATAACAATATGAAATTAGAATCAATAAATAAATGTGAACAAGACAAAATAATTTCTATAAAACCTATTCAGTAAAACCTATTCAGTAAAATTCTCGGTTGTAATTCTTGTCCTAACTCACTTAGAATTTTGGAATCTCTTTATATTAAAACATTGACCCCTTCTCTAAACGTGGATTCCTCAGCTGTCCCTCTAAATTTTTTATAATCCCCCCTCCCCTAACTCCCCTCCCCCCTCCCCAATTTTTTATAATCCCCCCTCCCCAACTTATAACTCCCCAACCGCCCAACTCATAGTTTGTTTCCTGTTTTGTTTTGTTTTAAATTACTCGTGCCTCGGAACCAGCATTGAAAGGTTCGTAGTGTTAATTATTCCATTGTATTAGTGTTAATTATTCCAGTGTACTAATTTCAAATTTACTATATGTAATTTAAAAATAGCTTTTTAAATTTCTTGTTAATTTTATATGTAAATTTTTATAATTTTGAATTTAACCTCTTCTTTTAGTCTTTTTAAAATTTGCTTTTACTGAATAGGTTTTATAGAAATTATTTTGTCTTGTTCACATTTATTTATTGATTCTAATTTCATATTGTTATTATCTAGCCTGATGATGAGCGTATTGCTCGAAACGTTGCGCATTAAAAAAGACTTTTCATGGCATTTACATTCCTCCTTGTCATTGGATTTCTCCTAAATATTAAATTGAAGCTTTGTAGAAGCAACCCGCATGACTATATATATATATATATATATATATATACAGGGTGGGCGGAAAGTAGCTCCCTATTTTGGATTGTTAAAAAAATACGTATATTATCCATTTATTTCAGAAGAAATAATATGAAAAGGTAGGCATACATGGTAGGTTTTCTCTAAAATTCAATGTGGGCTCCAAATCTTTCCACCAGCTTCTGGAGCCGCCAGGAATGGTGTCCACTGATTTTAGCAGGAACTCCGGCGGGATGGAGGACATGACTTCCCGAATTCGGTCCTCCAGTTCTTCCAATGTCCTCGGTTTGGTGCGGTAGACTTCTTCCTTTACACCCCCCCAAAGAAAGAAGTCGCACGGTGTCAAGTCGGGCTCCTGGCTGGCCATTGATGTGGACCACGACGACCCATCCAACGCCCAGGGAAGTGGGCATCCAGCCACTCACAGACAACAAGAGCGAAGTGCGGAGGGGCGCCATCTTGCATAAATATCAGATCGTCGATGTTCTCCCATGTGCTGACAACCGGCCAGACCTCGTTTCGCAACGTAGCAAGGTACCGCTCAGCATTCATGGTGTTGCGCAGAAGGAACGGGCCCACAACCTGATCTGAGGTCATACCACACCACACCGTTACACTGAACCGATTCTGCCGTTTTTCAGCGGTAACCGTGCGACTTCTTTCTTTGGGGGTGGGTAAAGGAAGAAGTCTACCGCACCAAACCGAGGACATTGGAAGAACTGGAGGACCGAATTCGGGAAGTCATGTCCTCCATCCCGCCGGAGTTCCTGCTAAAGTCAGTGGACGCCATTCCTGGCGGCTCCAGAAGCTGGTGGAAAGAGTTGGAGCCCACATTGAATTTTAGAGAAAACCTACCATGTATGCCTACCTTTTCATATTATTTCTTCTGAAATAATGGATAATATACGTATTTTTTTACCAATCCAAAATAGGGAGCTACTTTCCGCCCACCCTGTATATATATCTTTAAAAAATTGTTTCTCGTATTTTGAAGTTAATTTCAATTCGTTTTCAACGAAATAATAAAGACTTAAGTGTTTTTTATCAATTCCTTTGTGATTTTAAGTAATTTTAAATAGTTTATGTGTCAGCTAAAACCTACAAAACACAATGCAAAGGATTTTCCTGTTTGAGTGAAGACACTATTTGATTGGATCCTCAGTATTTAAAGTAAAAAATACAGGACTATAACCCATTTTATTGATATAATTTTTAAGTATCTGAAGGATACACTCTAAGACACGGCTTCCCAACATTTATCATGCGCGACCCCGAAAATTATGTTCACACATCACGACCTCAAACACTGGTCAAAGTTTATATATATATATATATATATACACACACACACACACACACACACATACATATATATATATATATATATCATTCTGTTTGTATAAATTAAAGTATTAATCCTTTAAAAGATATTATTCTATTCGTATAAATTAAAGTATTAATCCGTTAAATTTTGAATATTTGCATAAATTGCTCAATGCCCAGGAGATTTTCTGGCATCCTTTTCGATAAGCCTAACGACGTTCTTCAAAGGTACCACATCTCTAATCTTAAACAGAGATTCCTAAATTCTAAATGTTCTTTACGGCTAATATAAATCACATAAAGGAGTTAAGTAGAACCAAAATTATATAAATTCTTTTGCACATATCATTATTAGACTAGGACTTTGCAACTTTAATAATCTTTTGTAAACGTGGCACCACGGGAGTTCCTCCAGGGAAAACACCTTGAGAGGAGCAGTGCGTGCCTCGCCCTTTGGGCAGCTGGTTTGGCTCAGGTCCTTTTCTTCGTTAATAACTCTCTAAGCAAGTGTAGTGTTAAGGATTTGATTTTCTAATTACTGTGCATTGTAAAAGAAATCTAATACCTTAAAAGTGCTCTATCCTTGTGAAATAAAGACTGAAAAAGGTAACACGTCATTTATATCCTTCCACATGAGATTTATAAACGTTCCATTCTCTCAACGGACTGAGGGAGGGAGACACCACTGAGCGAAGGTATAAATTTTTTTTCCGTAACTCGCAGTCAGATTAAGTAAGTTTGAAAAGAAGAACCGTGGACGTCAACAGTATAAACTTCATTGTCGGTGCAAGGAAGCAACATACTGAGAATATCGTAAACATTCGGAGATGATGTAACGAAGAACATCATCATCATCCGCCGACAAATATATATATATATATATATATATATATATGCGCCTCGGTGGTGTAGTGGTTAGCGTCGCTGAATACGTATCCATCGGCCCCGGGTTCGAGACCCGAAGGCAGCCGGCGCGCAGAAACCCAGCTTTTCATCCTTCCACACAATAAAGAAAGTGGTTGGTAGATAAATGGGTACCCTAGGTGGCCTAGTGGTTAAGATACTGGGCTGCTGATGGGGCGTGGTTCGGATTCCACGTTAAACTGTAGGTCTAAGGTGGAGTGAAAAGCTTGACCTTCGTCAGAATGAACAATTCGGGCGGAAGCTAACAAAAGGTTTTATATATATATATATATATATACTGCATATTTCATAAGCACAGCGTTTATTATGCGCGGGAAGGGCCCGGTTTTCAGTTGTTACATTCATGATTGATAAATGTCTTGTCGGACGGCCGTAGGAAGAGAATTGAAACTAAAATTATCACATCGGTTCACGACCCCAGATATGATCTTCGCAACTCCAAGATTGAGAAGCTCTGCTCTCGGAACTGTCCGTTGCGCGTACCTTAGATGGAAACCGTAAAAAAGCACTAAATGTACTCTGGGTATAAAGTATGTAAAGAGTAGTGTACACTCGGTCAGCGGAAGGTACACTGAGAGTTTTTTTTAATCCCTTGAAATGTTGTACTCTTTGTATTTTTCACATAGTTCGAGAGGATACCGCTTGTCAAGAAGATAACCGTTTCAGCTACTTTCTATCTACTATCGACCTACTATATATGTACCCCTGAAGTACCTTAAATTTTACAGAGTGCAGGGTGTCCCCAATGTCTTGTCACCCAAGTAAAATACTAACTGATTTTCGTTTTTCTTTCAGACCCATTTGAAATGTGTCATAGCAACAACTACACGATTGAACAACGCATATTGGCTAGTACCTGGGTCCATGAGCGACTACGCGATGGCAAAACCATCGAAAATATTCGTGCAGACTGCCAGGACCGATTCCATCGTGCAACTCCTCCAAAACGGACTCTGTTGAGGTGGGAAAAGAAACTGTTCACAACAGGAACTGTAAAATATAAACCAAGAAGTGGCAGGCCATCTAACTGTATCAGTGATAAATGGGTCTGAAATAAAAACGAAAATCAGTTAATATTTTACTGGGGTGACAAGACATTGTCGACACCCTGCACGTTTAGTCCTTTTTTTCCGCTTAGATCTAACGTACACTCAGCGGACGGACAGTTTTTGGAGTGATCGATGAGTAAAAATGCCTCGTATTGTCTTATAAAGCAACAAGCTCGGACGAAAACTACAGAACTCCATCACAGTAAAATAAACACAAAAGATAATGCTGGTTTATATACGAGTTTACGTGCTGAACCTTACAATTAGGTCGTATATAGTTTATATTGGGCATATATAGTTTATATGTTGGCATATATAATTTATATTAGGACGTGACAAAGTTTACATTATACATACAGTATATAGGTGAAAGATGACTCGCGCTGTTGGTGCACGCGACGTATCACTTTTATCCGTGGTACAGTGATTGAACAGTCAGGAAAAAATTGCTTAATCAAAGGTTTCCACGTGGTTTACGGTTCATAATATAAATACAGAGTTTCGATATGCAAAGAAAGAGATAACAAGCTTCTTGGTTCCCCGAAACACCGTCAGCTGTTACCTACTATATTGCATTATGCGTTGCGATATTGCAGTATAAATTCAGTAGAATTAATTATGCAAGAAAACTACGAAACATTAGCAATACTCATATTGAAACTCGTATCCAAAAGGATGAGGGATTCTTTAATTTTGATCGCTGTATTTACTGTCGAAGTGTTGAGCAAAGAGATGTCATGTTGAATGTAAATCGATATCTAAATATTCAAAACTTAAATGAATTTTTAAAATTTTTATGCTATTTCCGATGTTCACATTTCTTGGGATTTGCTGAAAAAGCGCATTAATATTTTAAAAAAAATTTCTCTGCAATATCGTAATTCTATAATAGTTTTAGTTTTCATGTTAACTTGAATGTTTACATATCTTTACAACAGCGGTAGCAGAAACTATCTTTCTCGTTGGAAAAGCACTATTGCCACTTTTCACTAGATTGTATACTTGTTACATTTGATGTCTTATATTGAAATGTAAAATAATAGTTGGCAATACGATGAATGTTCGGTTGTAAACAATATTTGGTGTTCTTCCAATATGTGCTCTACCGCGAAACTGTGATCTACCATATTCCAACTAATATTCCATATTCCAGGCTAACTAACGAAAATATCACGACTTAACCTAACCAATCGTCAAGGGCGTATAGTTGAACTAACGATTGGTTAGGTTAAGTCATGATATTTTCGTTAGTTAGCCTTATAAGGCTAGTTTCACGGTAGAGCACGTATTGGAATATGGTAGATCACAGTTTCGCGGTAGAGCACATATTGGAAGAGCACCCAATATTTGTATAACTCTCCATGGAAATATTTTAGATATTAAATTCATTGATTTCTCAAGAGAATGAAGAAGGAAAGGGGTCGGGGTTAGAGGCTATAAGGCAAAAACTGTAACTACAGTACATGTTTCATTGATTACAGTATTTTTGTTTATTGATAAAAGGAAACTGGAAATCAAAGTTCCATTTATTTAGAAAGTTAAAACACATTTGCTCTTTTATTTCGATCATCCCAGACAAGTGAAACCTTAATTAATAAATTATAACTTCACAATATAATTTTTAATTTACATTCACTTGAAGGCGGTATAAGTTGGGTAAATGATGTTTTCTTTTTTATTATTTGCCGTATACTTTTTTCATGGAGAAAGGGGCTTGTCTCGAAAGCCCAGTGTATTTAATAACCAGTTATTAAACAGCGAATGCATGGCATAAATCTATTGTTCCAATAAATGTAATGTGAAAACAAATCGGTATTTTTTTCCCGTACATTTTTCTTAATCTGAATCTTTTTCCCAACTGTGCCTTGAGCGCAATATTATATTTATTTCTTAGATGGTCATGTTACTCCCGCGGGGATTTGTGTAAAAGCAGTGCATCAATTTCAAAGCTTACAATTAACTCGAAGACTCTCTTTAGAAGAATGAAAATAATCCGTAGCTGGAAAAGGAGCGAATCAAATTCCGTTCGAGAACTAAAAAAAAAAAAAATATAACATGTTAAAATCCTTCCTCCCGTTAAAATAACTTCTAAAGCTACCCTTAACATAAAAAAGAGACACGGCATTGCTTTCTTTGTTAAACTTCTCCGAATGTTTTAACGAGATACCTCATCACCAGAAAGATTAAAAGTAGGTTGAAGATAAAAGGTTTTAGTTCAAAGACCATTCAAAGCGGTGTGAAATACGTTAAAATTTACAAAGGAAGTTATATTTAACAAAGCTTGTGACACTTGTAATATCTATCTATTTATTTATTCCTGTGTCTGTCTGTGTTTTTGTTTATATATATATATATATATATATATATATTCATTTCCAAGTTTTCCTCTCAACGTAATAGAATAATCTTTTCCAGGATATGAGTTCCAAGACTAACAAGATAAAATCGTAAAATTCTAATTTACGAGTAGCAATATTTGCAATATCAGAAATCTACGTTGTATATATATATATATATGAAAATTATTTCACGAAAGTAACACGTGAAAAATATTTATGATGAATAAAACCACGAAGGAAAGGAAACACAGAGTGGTGCTCAAGCGCTTTCGTCTAATGACATCCGCAGGAACAGTAAAGTAAATAAAGAGTTCAAGACTATATATAGGTTACGAAAAAAAAAAATATATATATATATATATATAATAAATATAGAAATAAAAATTGATGATGTGAATATATCACGAAAGCGCTGGGACTTCGTGTTTCCTTTTCCCTGTGGTTGTTTGCTATATATATATATATATATATATATATATATGATGAATAAAACATGAATAAAACATGAGCAAAGGTCTTTTTCAACTCGATCCCGTTGTTTTGAATTCGTTCAGAATGGATTTAGACAAGAAAGGCAGAGTGCTAAAACTTTGGTAATTTTCCCTTATAAATTTGTATGCTCTTCTTACAATTTTTATTTTTGAATTTATTTTTATTTTTTATTTGTTTTTGTGACCTATATGTCATTCAGGCATTATCTATAAAATTGGTTGTAAACAATCCATTTGATCTTCAATTTTACAGTTGAAATAGAAAAAGATTCTTCGATCCCTTTTTTAGATGTTTTAATATATAGGTCTGGAAAAAAGTTTAAGTACAATATTTACAGAAAACCCACTAATAAATAATTGTTCCTATATACATTATTATTCTGATCACCACATTAACGTAAAACGATCCGTTCTTTCTACTTTGTTCCTAAGAGGCCTACGAATTTGTAGCCCAGAGTTCATTGACGACGAAATTAGTAAAATATACAAAATTGCGTTTGATTTAAAATACCCAAAGAACTGCATAGATAAGTCCTTAAAAATGGCAAAGAAAACCTTCTACGAAGTAAAGGACAAGATTCCTTATAACACAAAAAATGTTTTAGTGTTACCATTCAGAGAAAATTTCCTTGATCTGCCGAATCTGCTGAGGACTTTTAACGTAAATATTGCGTTCAAAAATTTAGATGTAATTAAGAATTCATTGATTAAGAACTCCCCTTTAAGTGAACAGGGTTGTGTATATAAAATCCCATGCACAATATGTAATAAATTTTACATTGGCCAAACTGATAAGACCCTTGAATTACGTATTAAGCAGCATTAATACAGTATAAGAAGTGGCCAGGAATCTAACGCCATTTTCATTCACGTAAGAGATACTAATCATCCCATTGACTGGAAAAATGCTTCCAAATTAAGGTTTAGTAAATCTATTGTTAGCAGAAATATACTTGAATCAAGTGTGATCAAGAATAATGCGGACTTGGTCCTTAATATTAGCCCTGGGCTGTATAAATTAGACTCGTGCATTGTTAGAAAGTTGGGGAAGGGCCTATTGTTTTCTTGACCGCATTCTTGCCCCTTAACGGTTTGCCTTGGTTAAATATTATTTTAAGAACTGTTGACATTCTTATGTGTCTATTTTAATTGTAATATTTCTTTCGTATATAATCTTTGGGTGCTGGGTGGTTTATTGGACTTTTCAACTGGTTGGCTATTGGGAAAACAATTTTTTCAGACTGTTTGTAGAAATTTTGGAATATTCTGTAAGACGATGGCACCATTCCCTTTGTTTTCATTAAATTCTTGCCACTTAATTGCCTGCTTTAATTAAATACTAGTGCTAATAACCGTTATAATAATTTTTGTTCTCTGTACTGGTTTTTGTCTAATTTCATCTATATAGTTCTTTTTATTTAGTAATTTAGCAGCCTACAGATTATGTTATCTATTGAAAAAATCTTTAGAGGGTTTTATGGTCCTTAATTTGAGTTGCCGATTGGGAATTTTTTGCTTGTGTATTTAACTCATTTACTTTGTAATCTCCGTCTATTTTTTGTTTCTCCTTGATGATGTGAATATATCACGAAAGCGCTCGGACTTCGTGTTTCCTTTTCCCTGTGGTTGTTTGCTTATTAATAAGATCACGTGTTATTCTGTGATTTTAGTGCATATATATATATATATATATATATATATATATATATATATATCCCCGCAAGGGGTTCTAAGCTCGTGCTCTTGAGTGCTCTTTGTGCTCGTTTGTACGTGCTTGTTCCTGGAGGTTTCACGTGCGCCCTCCCGGCCCTAGCACCCAAGGATGATGGGGCTCGACCCTGCAGTCCTTGTCATCCTTGGTCTTTTTCCACTTCGACTGTCCCCTCCACCCTTTCTTTTTCCTCTGTCTTTCCTCTCACTTTTTCTTTGTTTTTCCGCCGAGATATGCCCTTTTAAATAGAGGCGAATCGGTTCTTCCCGAACTTAAAAAAAAAAAAATATATATATATATGATACAAGCCTACAAGGAAAAAGAAAAATGATTCCAAGGCCTTTCGTGTATTCAGAAGTACACCTCATCAGGGAAACGATTCCCTGGCGAGGTGTACTTCTGAATACACGAAAGGCCTTGGAATCATTTGTCTTTTTCCTTGTGAGTTTGTATCATTCATTCATTTCACGTGTTTAAGTGTGAAATTCATCCCATATATATATATATATATATATATATATATATATATATATATATATATATATATATATATATATATATATATTCAGGGATGGGAAACTGAATCGAACTGAATCGATAAACTGATAATACCGATATTATTTTATGAACTGAAATCGAAAAAAACATGAACTGAAAAAATTATGATACTTAAAATCGAAATTCGAACTGAAATTGAAAAACAATCAAAAACTGAAATCTGAATTCGAATAGATTAAAAATAACAGTTTTGCGTTTCAATTTTGAGGAGCATTTGGATTGCAAAAAAATATAAATTACGTGAATTATTTTCCTTTTTTTGCGACTTAGCATTTGTATGGATTTAAAAAATATTCATTTATCCTTTAATTCGATGTGGAACGGCTTTTGTTCCTGTTAGTGTGGAACGGCTTTTGGTTCCGTTAGCGTGGAACGGCTTTTTTCTCTTTTCAGATTGATTTTAAGTCCTCAAAGAAACAATTTGTTGCCCGAAAACATTGACACTATTTTAATTGTTCGCTCTAATTTTAACATGCGAGTTTACGAGGTATTTGTATTTTGTATATAATAAACAGAGGTGCATTTAATTGTTTTATTCCCCTTTCTAAGACTATTATTTATATACTGTATTTTATACATGTCGTGTGCTTTGAAATTTAAAAAGTGTACGAATTAATAAAACATTTCGAATTGAAAGTTTTTTGTTAAATAAAACTTTATGTGAAAGAAATGAAGCGAATAAGTTAAAAAAAAATAAAAAGATGAGTGTTTCGTGCTGATTCAGTTGGCTATAGATGCTTACGTGTTTAATCATACAAAAGTAAAGATAGTTACTAAAGCAAATTCTCTCTTTGAAGAACAGAAATCGAGTGCAAATACAAATATAAAATTAAATCTGAATTTGTCAATAGAGTACCCCCCAAAATAATAACATAAATAGTGCAAAGAAATTCTTAAAGAAATTTGAAAAAAAGCTGGAATCGAAATTTAAATTGAATCGAACCGAAAAATATAAAACTTGAATCGAAAAATAAACTGAAATCGAAAAAAACTTAAAAACTTAAATCGAAACTGAAATCGATATTTTTGCAAACTTAAACTGAAATCGAAAACTGGACTTAAAAATTTATCAGTTTCTCATCCCTGATATATATATATATATATATATATATATATATATATGTGTATGTGTGTGTGTGTGTGTGTGTGTGTGTGTGTGTGTGTGTGTGTGTGTATAATACAACCACACAGCAACATTTAAAAAAAAAATCAAGTTGATCTTCCAATTTGTCTTAATAGATAAGATAGTTATTTTATCTAACAAGATATCAAAGAATAAAGTAATTAAATCACAATATTTACTTACAGATCGTTTTACTTATATTACAAATTACCAAACTTATTAATTTTTACAGATGTTATAATTTATGGATTCTCAACAAATAAATGTCTTGGATAATCAATTTTAAAAATATTATCAACCTTTACTTTCCTTTCAGATGTTCAGTGCGATAATTCCTTATTTCACAGAGGTCAGGCTTGTAGGCCTGGTAAAGAGTTGGTTTCTTTTGCTGTCCACTTCACATAACCAGGTATGCCCGGCTCATATGGAATTGTTCTGAACCAGGCGTCTAGTCTTCTTTTGAAGATCTCTACTGCTACACCACCCGTGTTCCTTAGGGCAGCTGGTTGAACAGGTTTGGTCCTCTCACAACAAAACTATTTTTCTTCAGAATTGAGGACGTTCCCTGCCGAGCCTTTAATTTGGGAACACGACGCATCTTCCTTTCCTACTTTCCACTGTCGTTTGAGTGGTCATAAGGTTCAAAATAAGATTAGGGACTATTTCCTCCATTATCTTCCAAGGGTAAATAATGGCGTATCTCTCTCTCTTCTTTTCAGCAAATATAAATTTAATTCACGTAATTTAATTCTTTACATCCATTGATCTTAGCTGTGAAGATTCTCTGAATTCCTTCTAGTTGACTAATGCCTTCTTTTTTGCATGAGGATGTTAAGACTGAGCAATGCTCCAACTTTGGTATGATCAATGTTTTCAACAGAGGAATTATTATATTCCTATCCTTTCTTTTAAAGATTCTCAGTGTCTGTCTATTTATTCTTTTTCCTCTGTTTACTGCTATCTTATTTTGTGTTTTAAATTTCGCGTCATCAGTCATTACAACGCCTAAATCTCTAGCTTTAGAGTTTCTTTAAATTTCTGTCCATTTGGAGTAAAGTATTCCATGGATTTTAGGTCCTCCCTTCTTCTATATCTTAATAGTTGAAATTTCTGTGTTAAATTTCATATTATTGCCTCAGAACAATTGTAGATTCTGTTCATGTCTGTTTGTAGAGAGCCTATATCCTCTGGGTTTCTTATTTTTCTACTAATTTTTCTGTCATCGGCGAAGGATGCTACTGTGCTGTCACTAGTAAATTCCTCATCTATATCAGGTAGCATGATTATGAAGAGTAATAGAGCTAATACTATTCCTTATGGTACTGAACTAAGTCCTTGAACTGTAATGACTTGCTGCTGCTCACTAAGGAAATTATACAATCTAGGTATTTTCGCCGCAGGACTTTTGGCCGCCGGAATTTTCGCCGCAGGACATTTCGTCGTAGGAATTTTCGCCGCAAGGAATTTTCGCTGCAAAATATATAATTTGTATAGATATATAAATAAAAGCCTACCAAATTTTCTGAACTCTCTAATACGTCGGGTTTGGATGACTTAGAAATTTTCCTAACCTAACCTAACCTAACCTAACCCACCCAAATATTTGGAAATTAATCACTATTTTAAAGAAAGAAGAGAGTCACGCCAAGAAGAAAAGAATTGATATCGAACGCGGCGAAACACCATTCAGAAACAAAAAGTACAAAGATATTTATCAACGAATACAGAGGCTTGTTCTTAATTACGACTCTCAACGAAAACTTCATTATTTGCGGAGTATTGCTATGAATTTGCATTCATTTTAAAATTAACTTTCTATTTTCATTTATCGTTTAATTAATTTCATTGTTTTAATTTTTTATACACTTTTATTTTTATTTTCCATTAAAAATTTAAATTATTTATTTTTTTTTTTTTTAAATTCTTTTGCGGCGGCGAAAATTCCTTGCGGCGAAAATTCCTTGCGGTAAAAAGTCCTGCGGCGAAAAGTCCTGCGGCGAAAGTTCCGAACGCGGAAATTATATACCCATTTTCCTACTTTTCCTGTTATTCCCATATTTTTTAGTTTATGTGCTATGATTCCACGGTCACACTTGACGAACGCTTTGGCAAAGTCTGTGTTTATCATATATCATATCATAGTTTTCAATCTTCTCGAGTGCATCAATAATGTTGTTATAGTGTTCCATTAGTTGTGATAGGCATGATCTTCCTGACCGGAATCCATGTTGGTTATCATTTTGTTATCATTTCAAATACTTTGGTGAAATGAGATGTAAGCGATATTGGCCTATAGCGTTTAGCCTGGGATCGATTTCTTCCTTTATATACAGAGTGGCCACAAAGTCCCTTTGCAGCGAAATTACAGCATATCTGGATATTGTCCTTTTTAACATGCAAAGGGACTTTGTGGCAACCTTGTATTGGCACTATATTCGCTCTCTTCAGGATACTCTACTCGGTATTTTTTCCATGTCTAGTGTTCGTCTCCATATCCAATATAGGGGCTTAGTGTGATAATAAAAACCCACTCTAATAGACAGAGTTTATTTCCACAACAGTTTCGATGCCTTGTGGGCATCGAAACTGTTGTGGAAATAAACTCTGCCTATTAGAGTGGGTTTTTATTATCATATTTTGACCTTCACGTAGAAAAAAAAAGTGGTTTTTTGCGTTTATCAGGGGCTTAGTGATTTCATTCTATTTTTTATTAGAGTAGCATTCCATTTGTCCGGTCCTGCTACCGAGTGTATTTTTAGTTTCCCTATAGCTTGCGTGATATCCTCTGTTGTAAAGCCAAAGTCCGTCATACCTTCCCCTTGTAATTCTACTTCAAAGAACGTGTTTCTATCGCATATAGTTTATCAGTTTTGGTGATAATGAACGATGATTCATACTGAGCTCTTAATATTTCATATACTTCTTTTAGATTATCGTTTAAAACGTGATTTTTCGTCTTCCTTTTTGCCAAATTATAGAATTATTTTGAGTTCACCTTTATCCTTTATCGCTTCTATAGCGTCATCTTCTTTCTCTGTATGGTTCTCAGTTAGACCCTGTATGATGCAGACCTCTTTTTTTCTCTCGAATCTGCTTCTCTTTCCTCGTTGTTGTTTTTCTTTGGGTATATGTCTTTACACAATTTCTAGCGTCTTCTTTTCTACGTTATTAGCATCTCCTCCGTTATCTTCTCCTTAAAGATGGTTCTCCAGTCTATTGATTCCATGCTGGATGGCATACCTTCCCAATTTATAGCCTTAGAGTGAAAATTAAAAATTTTGATTTGCCTCTTCCTACAGTGCGTGTTCTTTCCTCCCCTGTTGCTTTTATATGGGTTGTTATTTCAATAATTTGTGATCTGGTATTATAGTTGGGGATATTTCTACAACTCCAAACCAAAAAAGTAGTACTGTATACTGTCTCAAATGCGCTCATGACCTTGATAATACCCTTAAGTTATACAGCTTTATGAGGAATATTGAGTATCTGTGACGTCATTATGGTAAAAAAAAACCCGTGTGCCAGTTTAAAATATATATATATATATAGTAAAACCCTTATTCAATAGTGAAAAGTTAATGCATAGCAACATACCAAAATATTAGAATATCTTGTCAGGTTTTAGAAGAAAAATATAATAAAGTCATTATATTTACTGGCTACTGCCAATATATTAAACCTTTATCAAAGACTTTTTAACTCTGCTTCTAAGTATTTAGCTGGTCCACCTTTAACCCTGATTACGGCCTCCAATCGATGTGGCATCCAGTCGACAAGCTTTTTGCATTCTTCTTTAGTTATCGATTGCCAGGTTGTCATCAAACACTTTTTCAGTTCACTAAGTGTTCTTGGTTTACGCTTTTGGACCTTCTGGTTAATAATATTCCAACGATTTTCTATCGAATTAAGATCGGGAGAATTAGATGGTCATGGTAGTACTTCAATTTCATGAACATAAACCACGCAAATATTGCACGAGCCGCATGAGCTGGAGCCAGGTCATGTTGAAAAATAAATGGTTCGTCTCCATTTAGCTGTTCTGCAGAATCCAGCATGAAGTATTCGAAGATTTCTTGATAAACGTGACTGTTTAGAAGTGACCCCATACCATTTCTTTGAGACATTCTGGTCATCTTTTCCTCCCATTATTCTCTCTTTCTCTATCGCATTCATATTCGTATTTTCCATTTCTTTAAATACCGCAAACGAGTCTATAATCTCCGTACATGAATCACACAGAAATTTGATGTCCGTAATTTGTTTCGCGTTCGATAGAAGGGACATTTTCCTGTCGCCCCCAAGTCATACAATTAAAGTCGTGCAGTTTTTTACAAAAACCACACCTTATATATATACACACACGGCCATGTTATTTATTACCGTAATCATACAACACACACACACACACACACACACACACACACACACACAAGGAGGAGATTGTAGACCTCAATCGACCAGAGAATTACTCCGGGGGTGACGTTAGGCAGGAGACAGGGAGTACTGGAACTCCCTTTTCTCCTGTCATGGTTCCGTGTCTAATCTACCCTGTGAGCAGTCCAGCATGCTCATAAACACACGCTTCTCTCTCTCTATTCCTCATTACACATACACGCATCTTACACACTGCATATTCTTTTCAAAATTAAAAAAAAAAGGGTGTAGTTTGTAACAACCTCAGCGACCTTGATTTCGACTCTCCTTTTCCTTCTACGGCGAGGTCGTTTCTGCGGGTATTCGCCCTTGACCTCTTCTTTCTGCATAACGAAAAACACACTTATTTTTAATTCACGTTTTTATTGTAAACCTTCGTCTTTTGTCTCTTTCCAAATGCTCTCTCTTTTTTTTTTTTTAAGTCAAATTTAAGTTTAATTTAGATGGTGGTTTAGGAGTATAAACCAACCAACCTAATATACATATACATACATACAAGACTAAGCGATTATTAACGGCTGAAATAATATGTTTGCATTTCATTTCCAATCGTTTCATACACGGTGTGTATATATATATATATATAGAGAGAGAGAGAGAGAGAGAGAGAGAGAGAGAGAGAGAGAGAGAGAGAGAGAGAGAGAGAAATACTACAGTATATATTATAATCTGAATTATTAATAAATTCGTTGAATGTCATAATTCATAGATACAAAACTGATTTCACTCTCATGATTTTGATGAAACGTTAATGCGAGCTATTTCACCGCATAATGGAATTAACGAAGACTAAACTTAAATCCATGTTTTTCCGGAGAGGAGGTCACAAACAAAGGCGAAATGAAAGAGGTAGGAAATATAGGAATAAAATACTACCGAATAAGAAATGGACATTATACAGTGATGAGGGATATTCAAGATCAGTATCAAGAGATGGTTCACACGAGAGAAAGTACAGATAAGTCATTTCGTGTATATGTCATAAACCAACATTAGGTCCCTCAAATGACATATTTTGCTAAAGAGAATGAATAAAACCGACATAAAACGGTGAATGAACCATTAAAAACATATATTAAGATGCCTAAACCAACGTACGAGCAGTACAAAATACAGTTACTTCCTTAATAACTATAGTTAAATGTAAAAAATGTTATAAAATAAGTTAAAAACTATGTATATAAACTATGTATATATATATATATATATATATATATATATATATAAGCAAACAACCACAGGGAAAAGGAAAAGGAAACACGAAGTCCGAGCGCTTTCGTGATATATTCACATCTTCAAGGAGAAACAAACAATAGGCATAGTTTACAAAGTAAATGATTTAAATACACAAGCAAAAAAATTCCAATCGGCAACTCAAATTAAAGACCATAAAACCCTCTAAAGATTTTTTCAATAGATAACATAATCTGTAGGCTACTAAATTACTGAATATAAAAGAACTATATAGATGAAATTAGACAAAAAACCAGTACAGAGAACAAAAATTATTATAACAGTTATTAGAACTAGTATTTAATTAATTTGAGTTGCCGATTGGGAATTTTTTTGCTGGTGTATTTAACTCATTTACTTTGTAAACTATGCCTATTGTTTGTTTCTCCTTGAAGATGTGAATATATCACGAAAGCGCTCGGACTTCGTGTTTCCTTTTCCTTTTCCCTGTGGTTGTTTGCTTATTAATAAGATCACTTGTTATTCTGTGATTTTAGTGCATATATATATATATATATATATATATATATATATATACATATTTTCTAATTCCAAGCGTGTCTCTGTATATACAGGGTGTCTCACAAGTCCGGTCTTATAGGAAAATTTATTTTAAATTAAATTTACAAATGTTGAAATTGATATCTTGTTTTGGGACCTTTTTTTTTGTTTCAGGTAGAATAACAGGCAATGGCTAATATGGAAGTGAGTTACACTCGTGAGGAAAAAACCTCCGAGGCCTCCTAGGAGACTGGACTTATGGGACACCCTGTATATACAGAGACACGCTTGGAATTAGAAAATGCTGAAAGAAATTATTACTATTGCAAACGCAAGTGAATTTGGACAACAGATTTCTACAATACATTTTTCCGAGTGTCTCCTGCACCCTCAATTGGTCGTAGGAGTAAAAGGGAGCAACCAATCAACCACTTTCCTGAGCAACGACACGTGAACTGAATTCTAATTCCGACAAAAGCGAACTGAAAAATGCGAATCCAATCCGTCATTCCGTTGTCACTTTATGTGTAACACCTGAAATATTTCTCTCTCTCTCTCTCTCTCTCTCTCTCCATAATATATGTATATGATACACACAGACCGTGCATGGAACAAGGAAGCAATATACATATATATATATATGATGAATAAAACCACGAAGAAAGGAAACACAAAAAGGTGCTCAAGCGCTTTCGTCTAATGACATCCTCAGGAACACTGAAGTACATAAAAGGTTACGGCTATATATAGGTTACAGAAAGAAAAAAAAAGAAAAGAAAAATAAATAAATAAATAACATACATACACAAACACATATATATATATATATATATATATATATATATATATATATATACATACATATCTACACACACACATATATATATATATATATATATGCAATAAACAGAGAAGTAAAAATAAAAATTAAAATTAAAGGATTAACAAAGAGTCATACAGATTTGTAAGGAAAATATCGATTTTTAGCACAAGATCAATGAATTATAAAAATACAAATTTATACTGGAAATCTGCCCGGTTTTAACACTTTGCCTTTTATAGTCAAGTTTTCGATATATATAAAAATAAAATGAAGATTAAAAGTTAATAAAGTAGCATACAAGTTTACCAAAGATTTAGCGTCCTACCCTTTTTATCTAAATCTGTTTTGAAGGAATTCAAAACAACAGGATCGAGTTGAAAAAGACCTTTGCTTATGTTGAAGTTATTTGAAAGTTGGATAATGGCAGACTCAGAATATTTCTATTAACAATGTTGCTAGAGTGACATAAACTGAAGCATTATTCCAATCAATACAGTGGGATAACTCTGACAAATGGACAAAAAGAGCACTGGACAACTGTCCTGTTCTAACGGAATATTGATGCTGTTTTATACGTGTGTGCAAATCCTTTCCCGTCTGACCTATGTAAAGGAATCACATTGTTTACACCCAATTTTATAGATAATGCCTGAATTATTGGTAGGGCTATTTTTTACTATGATATTTTTCATAATATTGTTATATGAAAATACTACATTAATATCCAAAAGTTATTAATGTAGTATTTTCATATAACAATATTGTGAAAAATATCATAGTAAAAAATAGCCCTACCAATAATTCAGGCATTATCTATAAAATTGGGTGTAAACAATGTGATTCCTTTTACATAGGTCAGACGGGAAAGGATTTGCACACACGTATAAAACAGCATCAATATTCCGTTAGAACAGGACAGTTGTCCAGTGCTCTTTTTGTCCATTTGTCAGAGTTATCCACTGTATTGATTGGAATATGCTTCAGTTTTATTTCACTCTAGCAACATTGTTAATAGAAATATTCTTGAGTCTGCCATTATCCAACTTTCAAATAACTTCAACATAAGCAAAGGTCTTTTTCAACTCGATCCTGTTGTTTTGAATTCCTTCAAACAGATTTAGATAAAAGGGTAGGACGCTAAATCTTTGGTAAACTTGTATGCTACTTTATTAATTTTTAATCTTCATTTTATTTTTATATATCGAAACTTGACTATAAAAGGCAAAGTGTGTTAAAACCCGGCAGATTTCCAGTATAAATTTGTATTTTTATAATTCATTTGATCTTGTGCTAAAATCGATATTTTTCCTTACAAATCTGTATGACTCTTTGTTTAATCCTTTAATTTTTAATTTTTATTTTTACTTCTCTGTTTATTGCATATATATAATATTATATAATATATATATATATATATATGTGTGTGTAGATATGTATGTATATATATTATATATATGTTTGTGTGTATGTATGTTATTATTTATTTATTTTTCTTTTCTTTTTTTTCTTTCTGTAACCTATATATAGGCCGTAACCTTTTATGTACTTCAGTGTTCCTGAGGATGTCATTAGACGAAAGCGCTTGAGCACCTTTTTGTGTTTCCTTTCCTTCGTGGTTTTATTCATCATAAATATTTTTCACGTGTTACTTTCGTGAAATAATTTTCATATATATATATATAATATATATATATATTTTTGTTATATATTATATGTTTAAATATTTTCCAAACTTTCCACCTTCTTTCACCTCAATGATGTAGAAAAAATGACACCTATAAAAGTATGTAAGTACTTACGCGAATACGAAGTAAGTTGGAAGATACAGTGAGAAACTCACACAGATAGTTGAGATCGTTTTATCACCTTATGAAACTTTGAGACGCTCAAAGAATCCTTAAGGTAATATTGGCTGTTTAGAAGTTACTCATTAAACTTTGACTGTTGAGAATCTCATTCTGCTCTTATCCACAAATACTTGGACCATTTACCTTTCTATTGATTACGAAGCAAGCAGACGAAAGGAGAAGTAAATGAAATACATATCTATGCAAAGTACGGTATGCCTTATTATTATTATTATTAGTAGTAGTAGTATTATTATAATATATATATATATATATATATATATTTACTCATTTAGGTATATTTAATTATTATTATTATTATTATTATTATTATTATTATTACAGTTCTTTCGTATATGTTACTTTTTATTTCACTAATATGATTGCGGTTTAAACCATACTAAATACAAAGACAAAACTTCAATAAAGTACTACATTACACTGTGTACACTCTTTACACGAGTGTACTCAAGTCGGTGTGTTAGTATTACTGTATGTTATTATTATCTCTTTATATAACGGAAGGAAACTGATTCATAAACTTTGTCATTCATTTAAATTCTATAACGTTTGACATCAATTCATTGGGTAACAACATTTCCCTATAAGCGAAGTGGTCGGGCTGGCATTGTTAACTGGCTTGAGCGCTGTACCGGTTTCTGGCTTTTCTGACTGATAATTATTATTGACATGTTCAGGAAGCATATACTAGTGGCCCACCCTGTATATATGTTCTGTTCATAGGTTAAAACAAAGGAATAACTCCATTTCGTCAACATAAAACAAATGAATTTAAAGATAACATAAAAATAACATAAAAAATAACAAGAAATTTGGCCCTCAGCGTTTAGTCTACATTCCGAATTAATTTTTCTCTTTTGTGTCGTATGTTTTCATATATATTAAATTTTATATAAGTTTGGTATATATTATATATTAATTTTATATGATATAAAAAAGTCGATCCGTGAACCACACCAAATTACGGTGAGACTGGAATTTTCATCAAGATGTGGGAAATTCTTTCATCGGCCAAGTACCGTCAGGTGACGAGAGTATTTTCATCAAACTTCGATGCTTGATGAAAGACTTTTCGTGGAACTGATTTCTTGAAAATATTTAAATGAAGTAGGTGGCGCCATCCGTTGAAGAAAAGATCATTTAATGCCATGTTAGTTTATTTTCATTAACTGAATTACTGTAATTACGTGCATATTATTTTTATGTTTAATCAAGAACACCAAATTAAAAATAACTTAAATACACTTACTGTAGCTCGGTGGGATTCGAACCGATGCCACTGAAGATTCGAATTTTTCCAGCCGCCACGATAGTCCTTCAGCCATGAGACATTAAACTATATTGGGAGAGTTTCGTATATACTGTATACCCTTTCATACTGGTTTCAGTATGTATACTTTAATACGTATACTGTTTCTGTATATTTTTTTGGCACTTATTCCTTTTCTCCCTGCAATTTCTTTTTTCTCGGTTAGGTTAACTGTACGCCCTTGACAAGTGGTTAGGTTAAAACTTAAGTCATGATATTTTCGTTAAAATATTCCAAAATGGCGGAGAAAAGAAATAAGTGGAATATTTTAACGAAAATATCATGACTTAACCTAACCAATTGTCAAGGGCGTAGAGTTGACCTAACCGGGAGAAAAGAAATTGCAGGGGGAAAAGGAATAAGTGCCATTTTTTTATTGTGTGGGAGGATATATAAAAAGAAAGACGGATCGTTTAGTCTTTCGTGAATCAGTGTTCATAATTTTAAATACAAATTAATCATTGGGAACGTTTGATGACTGACCGTTTATAATCTGAATAAAAATTCTAGTCACAATGTAAGATTTTCGTTTCTGTTAATCTTACAATCTCAAAAATGTAAGATTTTTGCTTTTCGTTCGCTTTGTTTGATTTCTGTTTTGACGACATAAAAGATATTTTCCTTCGTGTTTCGATAGATTTTTGGGCCGAGTCGTGGCACGTAAACACCTCTTTGCTGTACATTTTTTGGCTTATATTTGGCTTATATAACTTTTGTTTCATTCTTGTCTCAGAAATATTCCTCATCAGGCTAATATATGTATATAATCTTTGGTTAACCTTTGGTTTGCTTCCGCCCGAATTGTTCATTCTGACGAAGGTCAAGCTTTTCACTCCACAGTTTAACGTGGATCTACTAACCACTTTATTGTGTGGAAGGATGAACAGCTGGGTTTTGCTGCGCGCCGGCTGTCGTCACCTGGTCTCGATCCCGGGGCCGATGGATTCGTAGTCAGCGACGCTAACCACCATATCACCACACTATATATATATGTGTGTGTGTGTGTGTGTGTGTGCGTGTATCAGGGATGGAAAATCGATATGAACTGGAATCGATAAATTGATAAAACTGAATTTTTTTTTTGAAAACTGAAATTGGAAAAAATTGAAATCGAAAAGTTTTGTCAAAATTGAAATCGAAACTGAAACTGAAATAAAATAAAATGAAAAACTGAAAACTGAAATCGAAATCAAGAGTTTTCGTTAAGTTTTATAAATTAAAGAGTTTTTTTTTCAAAGAAGTTTTGATATTTTTAATTCACTTTTACTAACACGAGACACAACTTGTCAAAAAAAAAAAAAAAAAAAAAATCAGTACTGAGACGTGACAGAAATGTTTTGGATTTATAGATACATTTCGTCTCATCCCGAAAGACTATCTCTGAAGATATATAGATACAAAAAGGCATAAGCTAGTTAGAAATACGCAGCACGGATTTAGGCGAAACAAATCTTGCTTAACTAATCTTTTAGAATTTTTCCAAAGCGTGGTTGACGTTTACGATAGACATCGGGCGGTTGATGTAGTGTATTTAGATTTTCAAAAAGCGTTTGACACCGTGCCGCACAAAAGACTCATTGAAAAAACTAAGGCTCATGGAATCAGGGGTGTAGTAATAAATTGGCTAGAAGAGTGGTTGCGAGGCAGGAAACAGAGGGTGGTCGTTGATGGAGCGGAGTGGTGTTGGGCTAATGTAGCGAGTGGCGTTCCTCAGGGTTCTGTATTGGGCCCCTTGCTTTTTCTTATATATATTAACGATTTAGATGTCGGCATAGTCAGTACAGTTTCAAAGTTTGCGGATGACATGAAGCTGGGTGGTAGGGCGATTAATGACGAAGATAGAGATAAAATTCAGGAAGATCTGAATAAAATCGTTGATTGGTCAGTCACATGGCAAATGAGATTTAACGTTGATAAGTGCAAAATTTTACATATAGGTTCGCGTAACGGTAATTTTGCGTATAGTATGTCAGGGAAAGATTTAACAAGCGTAGAGCAGGAAAAAGATTTAGGAGTTATAGTCACTGGTGATTTAAAAGTAGCGAAACAAAGTACAGCAGCGGTCAATAAGGCGAACAAAGTGTTAGGTTTTATAGCTCGAAATTTTGAGTACAAATCGCGCGATATTATAGTTCCACTTTATAAATCATTAGTTAGACCCCATTTGGAGTACGCGGTCCAATTTTGGAATCCGCATATGCGCAAAGATATAGACAAAATCGAAAGAGTTCAAAGACGAGCAACTAAGATGATTCCGTCGCTTAGGTCAAAGTCGTACGAGGATAGGCTTAAGGAGTTAAAATTGACAACACTCGAGACTAGGAGGTTAAGGGGTGATCTAATCCAGGTTTTCAAAATTATGAATGGGTTCGATAACGTAGATAGAGATAGCTTTTTCGAAATATCTCAATATAATAGGACTAGAAATAACGGGTGTAAGTTGACAAGTAGAAGGTTCGAGACAGCAGTTGCCAAAAACTTTTTTACGCATAGAATAGTAAATAGCTGGAATAGTTTGCCGGTAGAAGTAATTAGTAGCACGTCTAAAAACATGTTTAAAAATCGATTAAACGCATATGTTGATAGAAAGGGTATAGTTTAAGGTAGTAAAATTAAGGCTTTGTGGTGATAGATCCCACAGCTCAACACAAGTGTTGTGGGATATAGGGAGGCAGCGTCTTGGGTTAGGGGATACTCTCTGTCCTCACACACCCCATTTAAAGAGATTCCTCTGCCGAGCGGTGCCCCCCATAGTACTGTGAGGTATTGAAAAACTCATGATCTTCACTTGCCCCACAACACCTTTAAATGGGAGACCCAAAATGGGTGCACACACATTTCTACATTACTGTACAGTCTTTACAGCCACACCTACACTTTTTCTCGTAAGTGTATATATTGTAATGTATATGATTGTAAATTTTGACTTGGTCCGCAATCGATATGGACCGTGACTTGATGGATACCGTAATGAAATTGACTGGATTCTTTGGATCTGATATATTTGCATGTCCGTTATAAATAGATATAGAGTGTAACATTTGTGGATAGTAGTCTATTATGACTTGATCCTCTGGATCCAGAGATTCTATCTTTAGTTTTAAATCGATAATTAATTAGTTTTAAATTGATAATTATTTAGTTTCGTAAAAATTGGTCGTTGCCAATTTACCGGCAGTTTTTACATAAATTTCTTATGTTCTTGTGGTTCGGAACCCACGTAAAATTGTAGGTCCCCTCCGCCACCACGGAGGACATACACAATACACGATTACGAACGCAGTTAGGTAGACCAGCCATGAGTGGATCCTAGGGTCTTTGTTGGTCTGAAACATTATAACATTATAACATTCTATCTTTTTAATATATTCGCCTCCCTCTTCATGTAGGTCGACAGATATCACGGGTAAAGAGAAAAGCTCACACTAAGATGAGAAATGGATTTAGCACAAAAGTAAAAAAAAAAAAAAATATCAGATAACCGATGACTTTAAGCTTAATTTTTAAGTATCAGTTTATTTGAAGTTTTCGAAGGAGAAAGTTTTATAAACTGACGAAGAATAACAACTGCGCCTTACAGTATGATACGAAATCAAATCAATAATAAAAGGCTTTATAAGGAATACATAACTGAAAGATATGAATATTAAATATTTGAGTTTACTGCAACTAAGAAAATGTCGATATTAATCATAAAACGAAAAAGAAAAAAACACTGAAATTGAAATTGAAACTGATATTTTGTTTTTACGAAAGCTGTAATCGAAAATCGATATATCACTTCCCACCCCTGATATATATACCTCGTTAACCTCGTTGCTGTTCCGTGCGTTGGTCTCTCTTCACACGAAGGTCAAGCTGGTGGCCCCGCCTCTAGGTTTGGCTTGGTGGAGGAGCGAGTTGCTTTTTGCGCTATCCACCGTACATAGCCAAGTACACCCGATTCATCTGGTACCGTCCTGAGCCAGGCATCTAGTCTTCTCTTGAAGACTTCAACTTTGACCGTGACCCCTGTAACGTTTCTGAGGTACTTTGGAAACTGGTTAAAAAGTCTTGGACCCCTGACAACCGAGCTATTTTTCTTCAGTGTTGAGGAGGTCCCTTGTCGGGCCTTCAATTTGGGAACACTACACATCCTGCATTCCTATTTTCCATGAAATACCTCTAAGTTTCTTCTAGTCTATTAGTTTCTTCCTTTTTATATGGGGACGTCAAAACTGAGTAGTATTCAAGTTTTGGTATAATCAGTGTTTTTAGCAGTGGAATCATTACTGTCTTGTCCCTTCTTTTTAACGTTCTTAGTACCTGTCCCGCGACTGTTTTTGCCTCGTTTATCACTATCTGATTTTGTGTTTCGAATTTCGCATCATCGGTCATTATCCCCACCCCCAGATCGATCGCTTTCGTGCTTCTCTGAATTTCCTGTCTATCTGAAGCATAATATGCAATCTGTTTAAGTTCCTCTTTTCGACCATATCTCAAGAGCTGAAATTCCTCGGTGTTAAATGTCATGTTGTTGTCTTCTGACCACTTGTGTGTGTGTGTGTGTGTGTGTGTATTATATATATATATATATATATATATATATATATTGTATATAACTTAGTGTTTCATACCCTATACTATAAGCAATTGATTTTAAAGTTATGAAGTTGTGGAGTTGTGTGAACACGATGAATTAGTGGCGAGAAGCATCGACAACTAAGGATACCCCCCCCCCCCCTCCAGAACGATTTCACTTCCAAGGAAGCCTGTTAACCCCGACTGGGACCAAACGGTTGGAGTCCACAGTGAAGAAAACCAAATTAAATTTCCCTGATAAACGTAAGGGAATATATACATACAGGGTGTAGTCGAATTCGCGCACCATTTTCAAATATGGCTGGGAAATTAATGAAAGCACCATAGATTCAAGTACTACGCTTTATTTAATTACCAAAGCTATATAAATACGTTCGTTTTTCGTTAATTTCTCAGACATATCTGAAAATGAAATATTAATTACCTATAGTGCGCGAATTCAGTTACACCCTGTATATATATATATATATATATATATATATATATATAAGGTGAATAAAAAGTTCCGCCCGATTTTGTGTGAATTGTGGAAACCCAAAATCGGGCGCAACTTTTGTTCACCCTGTATATATATATATATATATATATATATATATATATATATATATTTCTTTGCATTTATATTCGTCATATTCCTCAACAAACGTCAATAATGTCACAGTTAAACATTTTCTAGATATTTGATGGATGGATATAAACAATGCAAGTGGAATATTAAATATCTTAGAAATTCCTTAAAGGACCCACTTGAATGCACTTTGAAACGGCTCTCGACATACATGCAGTGGGTGATACACATATTTTTATCCTCCATTTGATACACTAAATGGTGATTGAACATACGGTAGTGCTCAAAAGTATTCGTACAGAGAAATATTCCAGTTATATTCGCCCTTATCTTTTGTACTCCGCATAGGATAGTTATAAAGAGCTTACTGTTTGTTTGGAAAAATTCAGCAAATAAAAAAAATGGTTCAACTCCAACATATAAGGTAAAATATCAAACAATTTTAGGAAAATAACAAAATTAAAAAGAAAAAGTTTTCTTACAAGTATTTACAAAATTATTTAATACTTTGTGTGTCCACCTTATGCTCGAAGCATTTAAAATTTTTGTCAGTAGTTGGCTGTTTATTGATTAGAGACTTGGCAATTCTGAATTCTAGAATTTTCTTTTTGAATCTTCATGGAAGAAGGATGACTGTACAAGCTGTTAGTAATCAATGAATCGTCGTGGTAAAGAGCTGTCTACAGGTCTTAAGATATCTGTTATCGCTGCACACGAGTCTGGAAAGAGTTAGAGGAAGGTAGGAGAAGAACTTCGAATTCTATTTAAGACGGTTGCTGCAGTTACAAAGAAATGGAAAGGTTTTGGAACAATCAAAACTTTACCAAGGTGTGGACGACCTTACAAGATTTCAGAACGTACAGCTAGATGGATTGAGAGGATGGTTGCTGCGAGTCCACGAGTGACTGCGGGTGATATTTGCCGAATATTAAGACTCTAAGATCGATGTTCATCCCTCTACTGTACCTCGTGCATTGAGAAAGAATGGTTTGCATGGAAGAGTTGCACGAAGCAAACCTCTGCTACGAAAAAGCGCACAAAGAGGCTCGTTTAAAGTACGCCGAGGATCATCAAAATGATGGATTTGAATTTTGGAAGAAAGTTCTCTGGACAGACGAGACCAAAATTGAATTATTCAGGAACAATGAGCAACGGTATGTTTGGCAAAAGCAAATACTGCATTCAAGAAAAAAAACATCTTTCCTGTGGTTAAACATGGTGGTGGTAGTTTGCTATTTTGGAAATGCTTTTGTGCTTCTGGTCCAGGAAAGCTTGTTGTCATCAATGGAATCTTGAATTCGAAGAAATATTAGGAAATTTTAGAAGAAAACTAGCGGAGCGACCCGGCGTTGCCCGGGTGGAAGTTGAAAGCTCTCTCTCTCTCTCTCTCTCTCTCTCTCTCTCTCTCTATATATATATATATATATATATATATATATATATATATATATATATACTGTATATGCCCGGTTAGATTAATTGAATGCCCCGTTAGGTCAACTGAATGCCCGGTTAGATTAATTGAATGCCAGGTTAGGTCAATTGAATGTCCGGTTAGGTCAACTGAAAGCCCGATTAGATTAATTGAATGCCCGGGTAGGTTAATTGAATGCCAGGTTAGGTCAACCGTACGCCCTTGACGATTGGTTAGGTTAATTCGTGATATTTTCGTTAGTTTTAATTGAATGCCCGGTTAGGTTAATTGTACGCCCTTGACAATTGGTTAGGTTAAGTTATGATATTTTCGTTAGTTTTAACAAAAATATCACGACTTAACCTGACCAACCTGCCCTAACCGGGCATTCAATAATTTTACCGTAGGTTTCGATATATATATATATATATATATATATATATATATATACATAGCCTATGTCCTTCCCCGGCCTCAGTTACCCCTATCCCCCAAGTTCATCCAAATCTGGCCAGTGATTTGGCTGGCCATAAGAAACAAACAAAGAAATTCGCAGGCAGTTCGACCGTCACAAATATTAGTATAGATGTATTGTCTCCAGTTCGGGAATTGAAAATGGGTCGCAATTGGGTACTGCAACAAGATAATGATCCAAAACATAAAAATAAGAGCACCATGAAATGGCTTCAACAAAAATTTCAAGCTCTCGAGTGTCCCAGTCAAAGCCCAGATCTCAATTTAATCGAAAATTTATGGTTTGATTTGAAAAAAGCTGTCCGCAAGAGAAACCCTTCGAATCTGAATGAATTGCAACAATTTTCTTTAGAAGAATGGGCTAATATTTTTATTGAAAGATGTCGAAACCTTATCGAAAAAAATCCGAAACGAATCATTGAAGTTATACAAGAAAAAGGTGAACACACAGACTATAGCTATTAAGGAATTTTGTAATTAAAACGTACGAAAACCTTTACATTTTAACTTTTTCTGATTTTCCTCAAATTCTTTGATGTTCTACATTATCTGTTGTAGTTGAACTAGTTTTTTTTATTTGTTAAAATTTTCCAAAGGAGCAATAAACTTTTCATAACTCTCCTATGCATGGTCCAAACGATAAGGATGAATATAACTGAAATATTTATCTGTACGAATACTTATGCGCTACTGTATAAACAAATCATTGGAATACAGATCATTAAATATCGAAGTAAGAATCTCTCTTAACCCTCTAACGCCGACTGGGTCGAATACGTACCGTTTCAAATACACGCATTTAGACTTAACCCTACAAAAACGTTCGGCGTTAAAGGGTTAAATGATACTATTTGAAACCGTAAAATTAATAAGGATGAATATAAATATTGCTGATAAATTGTAACGAATGTTTGTGAAAGGCGGTTGTAAAGTGTAAATGTAAATAAGAGTAAGGTGATGGTGTATGAAAGGGATGGTCACACCATGGTAATACTAAATATAATGACAAAGTGGGGCCTGTATAGAAATTTCGTCACTGGAATATTCTATTAGCACTATAATAAACTAACTTAACCTAACTTAGCCTAACTTAACCTAACCTAACTTAACCTAACGTAGCCTAACTTAACCTAACCTAACCTAACTTAACCTAACTTAGCCTAACTTAACCTAACTTAACTGAACCCAACTTAAGCTTAACCTAACTTAGCCTAACTTAAGCTAATCCTATAAAAATTATCGGTAAAAATCACACGTCAACGAAAAATCATACGTCAATGAATATCGTTAGCCTGGGAATAGTGAGATTGGAGGTGATGGATGAGTGTAAGTATTAGAGAAGTCTGGTAAGCAAGAATGTTACATATAAAAATGAAGTGAATGAGAAAATTTAAGCAGGAAGAATAGCATATGAAGCTACAACGAGAACATTGGTAAGGAACAAACGCTTGTCTATGAGTATTGATAGAGGAATACTTGAAGGGATGTCTGTATCAACTTGGTTGTATGGGAGTGAAACTAAGGATTTCTACGAAATAAAATCAATATATACTGATTATATAGTTTAAATTATGTCGTTTAAATTCGATGTTATGGAGAAGGACCAACTTGACAGCATCCAATTTCTTCTTTAATTATGTCTTGCTCTCTGATAATTATATGCAAATTGAAATGGGTTTATTAATATAAATATATATTAGCAATAGATAAAAAGAGAATAAATTAAAAGTACCAATATCTCTCATACTTTCAATAATAATAATAAAAAAATTATATTATAGTACCATAATTAAGCTACATTCGTACGATAATGATGTGACATATTAGATTTGTATTCCATAAAGCTTCAATTCCTAATTGAATTGCTCTCGGGAGCTAATGGATTTTGGAACGAAATCTAATTGTTTCTACATGTATAGAGAAAAAGTAAGTCCATTAGCGTTCGATATTGCTGGTAATAATATGATTACCATAATTTGCATAGCAAATAATAAGCCAAATTATACTAAATATTAACAGAAATTGACCAATATCAGTATTTGGGGTTATTACAAAATTTGTAAAATTGAATTATCATATTTAATTGGTTATATTAATTATTTTCATAAATAATTTATATTTTAATGAAAAACGCTCATTGAGCAAATTCGTTTCCATGAAGTCACAGATGGAATATACTGTATATACAGGGTGGCTCACATTTTCCTAGTAAGTTCTCTTTCTCTTTTAAAGGTACGTAATTTACTAGTTAGTTTTCGACCACCCTATATTTATGAAAATAAAATTACTAAATTTTATTTATATATATATATATATATATATATATATATATATATATATATATATATATCAAACTATGGACTATTCGAAAACAAATTACATATTGTGTAACTAATGACTCTCGATTTGGGTTCAGTTTATTAGAAACATCTGGTCCAAGGGTCAAAATGGAACAGAGAAAAGGCATTACAAATGGGTAACATACTGTGTGTGTATATATATATATATATAAACTATTATTCAATTTATTAACCTTCTATGGATTGGATTTTTTGTAGGGTCATATTATGAATGAATTGGTTTGAAACCTTAACCCTTGAAACACATTTGGTATCAGTAGTCCATGGAGAGTTAAATATAAAGAAGCCAAATTATAATAAATTCATATAAGCATTGAAATTAGTCAATGTTATTTCCTTGTTAAATTGTCAAAAGCCTAAAAATTTATATGAAGAGAATATATCGTTAAACAACGACACAAGTAAGATAAAAAGCCGAACACGAAGTTTAGAAGTGACAACTGAGGCAGAGAAAGAACCATATCGTATTGGAGATGAAAGAAGGACAATGAAGAAACCATAAAAAAAAGGATTGTCATAAATTTTTGGCGAGTGACATTGTCAGCAAATATAGATTTCGATATCGGAGAATGTAACGACATATAACGAAAATGCCTATGGAAACCCTTCCTACATATAACGGAAATGCTTATGGAAACCCTTCCGACATATAACGAAAATGCTTATAGAAACCCTTCCGACCAGACGTGCATGCAGACCCTATTTTATCATAAGTAAAACGTTTCCAGGAAGTGAATATTGGTAAGTCTTTTCGTGCCCATAATAGCGAAGGGGATACAGAAGAAAAAGAAAGATTTTTATAGAAATAATTTTTCCGCTTAAAATAACAGAATAACCGTCCGTAAATTTTTGATGAAGCTCAGAAGCTTTATAACTACAGTAGTTTGTTATGTTTGCTTCTGGGTTTTGAGCAAATGTTCAGGATTGCCCTGCGTTCGACCTCTTTGTAACATCCTGCCTCATTTGGGGCAGTTTCCGGATCACTTTAACATATTGCTTCCCAGGAACCTCTCTTTAACATATTGCTTCCCAGTGTATATCACTTTAACATATTGCTTCCCAGTGTTAATCACTTTAACATATTGCTTCCCAAAAATAGACATTACACAACCAATTACAGTTACATTACAATAGTTTATAATATTTAGAGATTAGCTAGTCGAGAAAATGTAAATTTATGGACAGCTTAATTTATTATGCTTTGCCATTTTTTGTGAATGTAAAATATTTGGATCACCTGAAGCTCAGGGCCCCCAGCCTTCTTTAGTTAGCCTTATAAGGGTAACTAACGAAAATATCACGACCTAACCAATCGTTAGGTCAACTGTACAGTGTACACCCTTGACGATTGGTTTGGTTAGGTCGTGATATTTTCGTTATTTAGCCTAGATTACCAACCTCTTTCTAACCAACCAACCTTTCTCTTTTTAACATATTGCTTCCCAGGACGGATCACTTTAACATATTGCTTCCCGAATGCTCTGGGAAGCAATATGTTAAAGTGATCTGAGTTTTCTTTATGGCACCCATTTATTTACCAACCACAGAAAGGATAAACAGTTGGGTAGAGTTGAGTGGGAGCCGCCTATCCGCGCAGGAAATCGAACCAGGCCGATATCGGGCTTCGTAGTCAGCGATGCTGCTACTGCAATGTTACACTTTATGTAAAGGTTATTTCAACGAAATATGAGACATATCTAGACCACGCTGAAATAAAATATAAAAACACTTCCAGAAATAAATAGAAACACGTGTTGGTAAGAAACTCCTAACGCCAAGGAAACCTGGAGGACACATATATCAAAGCTCAGCTTCATTCGAGATCCCAAACTTATTCATTTCATGTGGTAAGATTTATGGATTAAGTTTTCAAAATGTAAAATTTATTCCCTTCATAACTCGACTCATATAAAATAAATGGAATGCATGAAAAAGTGGCTAAGGTGTAAAGAGATCCAGTGAATTAGAAGAAATAAAACAAAAGTAATTCCATCTTTTTATGAATATAACATGATTGCGCGAAGATAAATATTTACGTCGTAACCTGTGTATGTATAATGTGCGTACAAAATGCAAACACAAACGAAATATAAGCTATAAAATCCATGATTGCGGAAATGTTTTTGACCATGAACAAAAAAATGCCGTTTCTTCCAGTTGAGAAGCGCTACGTACGGAAGTCCCGTTGATGCAACGACCTCCGGTACGCACTTAGCAAAACTGCAAATGTCTCGCATATATTTTCAGAAAAACATTTTGAATATAATAATTTATATATACACTGTGTTCCTCCTCTCGCTAAAAAAAAAGTGGTGACCTTTTTTGTCAGGCCTAAATGAAGAAAGGGAGCTGGATAAAGGTCGACTCTGAACATTTGTTGTTTGAAACCATAAAAATTATATATATATATATATATATATATGCGCCTCGGTGGTGTAGTGTTTAGCATCGCTGACTATGAATTCACCGGCCCCGGGTTTGATTCTCGGTGACGGTAATGGGCGCGCAACAAACCGAGCTATTAATTTTCACATACAATAAAAATTGGTTGATAAATAAATAGGTACCCTGTGTAGCCTAGTGGTTAAGATGCTGGGCTGCTGATCGGGAGGTCGTGAGATCGAGTTCGAGTGAGGACCTTCTAATTTCTGACCCTAAGCTGTAGACCTAAGGTAGAACAACAAACTTGAGCTTCGTCAGAATAAAAAATTCGGACGGAAACAAAACCAATATAATATATATATATATATATATACACATTTTAACTGCAAACACGCAGTATAATTAACGTAAAGAACGACGCTTGTATAGGAGAATATTCCGCGCAAGATGAGGAGAGAGAACGAAACAAATGAAAAAATGTAGCCTATATATATTTTTGGTGAATCCAAATTATAAGAAATTATATCAAACAAACAACCAAACAAACGTAAACGAACACAAAGAAAAATATATGGATTGCCACAACCAAGTACAACCAATTACATGATTATCTATTTTGCAACCAAATTTACATAGTTAATCCAATTGGTTTGCAATAACCATTCAAGTAGATTCCGTCCCCTTTCTATATTTTACCAGCATCATGATATCGGAGGTTCGAACGCCCAACCGGTGTTACCCCACTGAGCTACCGACGCTGGCTTTACCTGTTGTAACCAACCATATTTATCTTTGTTAGATTCAATTTTTGGGGTTAATGTCTTTGGATTCGGATTCACATATAAATAAGGTGGATAGAGATTTAGTTTTTTCTTGGATTAAGATGGGGATCGTATTAGACATTAAGTCCACAGCTCAATGGGTAATACCGTTTCCCTTAAACCAGTGGTTCCCAAACCTTTTTGGCCTGTGGCTCCCTTGTCAAAATATGACAACCTCAGTGGCCCAACCAATATTTTTTTTTAAATAATATGAGTAAGGAATAATAATATAATTGAATTAGTTGTGGAAATAATCGAATTTATGTATACTTGATCGCTCCATGGCCCCCCACAAAATCCGTCATGGCCCCCAGTTTGGGTACCACTGCCTTAAACGAAGTGAAGACACTAAGTTGGGGATTCGACTCTCGATGATGATGGTAATAATAATAATAATACAGAAGTTAAAGCAATGGGTTGGCCTGAGCGCTGTGCCAGTTTCTGGATTTCCTTCGCCTTTTCCTCACGAGTGTAACTCCCTTCTATATTAGCCATTGAGTGTTATTCTACCCGCAACAAAAAAAAAAGGTCCCAAAACAAGACATCAATTTAAATATTTGTTTTAGTTATAATGCATTACTTTTGCAAATTTAATTTAATTTAATTTAATTTAATTTATGGGACACACTGTATAGTAATGAATGCATTGGTTTTTTAATGAACGACGTAAAAATTTGATTAGAATGTTGAATATATCTTCAACAATCCCGTTTCAGATATTTGCAGATATTTCAGGACGAGATGAAGAAGTTAGAGCTGAAGAATGCGTAATGAAATGAAGGGTGAAATGAACACGACGACGTGGAAGGTCGTGAAACTATATTAGAAAATATTGAAGTTGATGTACACAAATTCGGATAAAAGGAAAGTAAAATTTACATAAATCATAAAAAAATGACTAATTAGTAATGATTGTGTTTTGTTTTTGAAATATTAATACTGTCCTCAAAAAGAATAAAATATCGGAAGAAAAACTGAATATTACTGTATCAGTTAGTCATTTTTTGTGATTTTTAGAAATTTTATGTTTCTAGGCGAACTTTTTTCCCAACTATACATTGAAACTATAGCAGAAACTGTTACAGCGCTCGGGCCAACTAATGCGGCCCATTGATCCAACTCCGAATTATTATTAACAGTATCATCGGGGTTCGAACCCCCAAATTCAGTGTCTTCACTTCGCTTATAAGTAAAGGGTGTTACCCATTGAGCTACGGGCACTGTGAAGAAAGGTATATCTTTTGAAGCGTGACGTAAGTGGGAGAAGCGAACGTATTAAATTCAAACTTTGGAGAGGCAAAATACATGTAAATCTGATGACGGTTAGCCAAAACACTCAAATGAGAAAAATGAAAGAAATGATAAAGAAATGTTTTGTATAAATTTAAAGCTGAGAACATTCTTAATTAAATTAATTAAATCTATTTTCACAAGACATTTCCTTTTCACGCTGATAAAGAATCTTCTATGAGAACCACGAAGTATTAACCCTTTCAGGACGACTGTTACAAATTGGTAGCGTTTCAAATACACGCAATTCATAACTTAACACTACAAAAAATTCCAGCCTTAAAGGGTTAAATTGTAAAGGAAATTATGGTAAGTTAATATCACCCATACGTTCGAGCTGGGTGGATGTTACGGTAACCTTAAGGAAACGATTGTTTCTCTTTATTTCCAATCTAGTCTATTTATATGCCATTTCAGTCCCAAGGAGACGCGAGGAATAATTAAATTTAAGCTTTTGCTAAAGTTACCGCTATTCTTGGTATTAAAGCCTTTAGTATTAATCAATTTAATTTGTTTTGAAACGTTTCGAATGAATTTTTTGTCAACTTTCTCATCAAATCGTTTAATTCCAAAGCTAATTTTTTTTAATTTTACAACTTTTTTATTGAAGTAAGTAAATTCACCCTCCGTTTCAAGTATTTACAATTCGGAATAAGATTTATGGTATAGAATTAACTCCTTCAGAGTAAGTCTTATAGAGAGGGTTGAGTAGTTAGTGGTAGATAGAATTAATGAAGGGTTTAGAGTTATAATTGAATTTGTAATTGTATTTTTGGGCCAACGTGACTATATATATATATATATATATATATATATATATATATATATATATATATACAGTATATGTCACGAGGCAGTTTCTTTTCAAGTGGTCCTGTGGGTCCAACTTACGTGTAGCTCGCCTCATCTTTACCACAAAACCGGATAAAAGATAACTTTCTTTGTCTCAACGGATTTGGAGATTTTGTAGTAATTACCTTATTCCGTAATTTTTATACCTTAATTCCTTGCACTCATTATTTTTTTCTTTAATGATAATTGTTTTGTTTTTAATTATTTTAATTCCGTATAATTCTTCCCAGATAAGATATACTTAGTTAATGTACAGTAACTGGAGGGAAAAAAAATGATTAATCCCCAAAATAATAATTTCATTGAAGCTTATTACGACTCACATTAAATAAACAAGTCAGTTAAATCCTTAAAGAATGAGATAAACAGTCAATTACTTAATAGATTTTAGCATTCAACTAAATAAAACGAAACAAGTGTGTTTTGAAAGTCAAAAAGTTATCCTGAGGTTACGTACAATCTTTTTTCATTCTTTTTTCTAACAGTTCTCAAAAATTTCAAGAGACAAACTTTGTTCAAAGAATTTTTATGTTTTACTAGTTACAAACCAACAATTTCCAAACAAACAAACATTATTATCTCGCGATAGTGAAGATACTTTTAGACTTTGATTTGAATGTCCACTTTCGTGCAAGACGAGTATATTTTTTGACAATAAGGGACACTTTTCCGGGGGAAGATATGCTGAAAGATTTAATGCGGTGGTTCCCAATCTCTTTTGTATGGTTACCCAAAATCCAATTCTAATCCAGCTCCATTATCCCAATCATTAGATATTATTTTTATAACTTCTGGATTATCACAATATTATTTTTTAAACTTCTGTATCGTATGTCATTACCCCACAAAATAGTTGTCATTACCCAAGTCGGGTAATTTACCCCTACTTTTGTTTACTTTTGTTGAGTTTGAACGACGGTTCAAGATCGACCTGCGGTCGACCCCTCTGCAGCATCCCGCCTCATTTGCGGAACTTGGTGAAGGAGGGAATTGCTGTCTGATCTCCTCCTGCCCTCGTAGCCAGCCACGCATGGCTGGTCAGGGACTTTGCACAAGAATCTGTCCAGCTTGTTCTTGAAATTATTCAGGTCGGTGTGCTGGAGATTCCTCACTTCTTTTGTAAGGACATTGAAAAGCTTTGGGCCCCGTATTCTGAGGGTATTTTCCATCCTCGTTTTCATGGCCCCTTGTCCCACCGCAGCTGGGACCGTACAAAATCTGCCTCTTCTCTCATTCCAGTTTGTTTCTATTTCATTTCTAAGGTTAGAGACAGAGCCCTCAAATATTTTCCAGATGTATATTATTGTGTACAGCTCGCGCCTTCTTTCGGGTAATGGAAATGGTGAAAACGGTGAGACGGTGATCATATTAGGGTATAAAATCCCAACTTAGTCCTACCTAAATTAATTTCTTTCGTCGGCCGACTAAGGCGTTTGGAGAAATACAATATCGGAATATCATGAATGGGTAGTTCAGACAGTACTCAAAAGTTGGATCACCTGAAGATCAGTGCCCCCAGCCTTCTTTAGTTAGCTTTATAAGGCTAACTACGAAAATTTCACGACCTAACCTAACCAATCGTCAAAGGCATACAGTTGACCTAACGATTGGTTAGGCTAGGTCGTGATATTTTCTTTAGTTAGCCTTATAAGGCTAACTAAAGAAGGCTGGGGGCCGTGATCTTCAGGTGATCCCAAAAGTTCTCTCCTGATTAATTTCAGCCACATGTATTTAAAATAAACATTCTTTAAAAACTTTTATTTCATTCAGTTTATTTACAGTAATTATCCCGCGACAGAATGCAGCAATTTTCTATATAAATTGGGTGCATCAGCGTCTTAGAAACTAATTAGAAAGAGGTTAGAAATTTTTCTTAAGTAAACAGTAAACTTCAAGTTTTTATGATGACAGAAAATGTCATGATACAAGACTTAAAAGTTGATTTGTAAATTGTAAAGATGCTAGTTATTATTATTATTATTATTATTATTATTATTATTATTATTGTAAGTGAAATGATTATGATGGTTTCGCTATAATTACACATATATTGAATCCCATACGTAATAGTATAGAAATCTAGTAATACATAATAACATCAATGGCATGTACTTTAGTAGTGGTATATAATGAATACAGATACAGAACGTACACAGAAGATATAAAAATGACATTCTTTGACACACACACACACACACACACACACACACACACGTGTTTATATATATACAGTGTGTGTATATAAACCTGGTAAAAGTTCCGTGTGTCCGTCTCTCTTCACACGAAGGTCAAACTGGTGGCTCCACTTCTAGGTCTTGCCTGATGGGGTATTATCCCTAAATCTTCTGCTTTCGTGCTTCTCTAAATTTTCTGTCTATTTGGGGCATAGTATGCTATCTGTTTAAGTTCTTCATTTCTTCCATATCTCAATAGCTGAAATTTCTCGGTGTTAAAATTCATGTTATTGTCTCCTGACCATTTGTATATATTGTTTGTGTTCCTCTGTACGGCTTCCACCTCTTCTGCATTGCCAATTTTTCTGCTGATCTTTGTATCGTCAGCAAAGATGTTACCATACTGTTATCGCCTACTTCACTGTCTATATATGTTAACATGATAATGAATAGGAGTGGAGCTAATACTGTTCCTTGTGGAACTGAGCTTACAGTGGATATGTATTTTGGATTTTTAAGGCTTCGTACTGTTCCTGAGGAAGTTGCAGATCCATTTTTCCACTTTGCCTATTATTTCCTTGCGTTTCATTTTATGTGCTATTATGTTGTGATCGCACGTATCGAGTCCTTTAGCAAAATCCGTGTATATTACATCGTAGTTATTATTGCTCTCAAGTGCGTCTATGATATTGTTATAGTCCTCTATTAGTTGTGATAGACACGATGTTTCTGATCGGAATCCGTGCTGGTTCTCATTGACTCTTTCCCATGTTTCCAAAGAGTCGTATATCGTATGTTTTCTCCCTGATTATTCTTTCAAATATTTTGGTGAGATGTGATCACAGTGACACTGGTCTGTAGTTCTTTGTTTGAGATCTATCAACCCCTTTATATATAGGAACAATGTTCGCTCTTTTTAGTATGCTCGGTATTTCCCCCGTGTCTAGAGATCTTCTCCATATCCAATAAAGGGGTGTAGCTATTTCATTCTTACAGTCTTTAACCAACAAGGCATTCCATTTGTCTGGGGCTCCAGCTGAATGTGATTTCATTTGTCCTATAGTTTTTGCTATATCTTCTGCGGTAAATTCAAAATCAGTTGTACATTCTCCAATTAATTCCTCTTCCAAAAAGGTATTTCTGTCAGGTAATAATTTATGTTCATTTAGGGTACTGAAAACTGATTCATACTGAGCTCTCACTATTTTAGATATTTCTTTTAGATCATCAGTTAGCTCATCATTCTCTTTCCTTTCCCCCCATTACCCCTTTTCTTTGATGTATTCGATCCGACGCAAATGCAACGAGTTTCTTGCGTATATTGAGGTTCTGAATGTAGAGGTCTGGGACGCTTTAATCCCATGACTAAAAGCTGGGTCATATTTGCTTAGTAGATAGCTGATGAGTGAAGCTATATTTTGGGGCCTGAGTGACCCGTTGCCGTGACCCGTTGCCATTACCCGTTGCCCACGTTACGTTGGGCTTCCATCATGAAAAAGAAAAACTATAGTATTTGTCATTTACCATTACTTATTCGGAGTATTGGAATTTAATTTTCCCAGAAGAGGTCCTTGTTCCATACACGGTCTCGGTGTAACATATATATATATATATATATATATATATATATGATGAATAAAACCACGAAGGAAAGGAAACACAGATGGTGCTCAAGCGCTTTCGTCTAATGACATCCTCAGGAACACTGAAGGACATAAAGAATTACAGCCTATATATAGGTTACAGAAAGAAAAATATATATATATATATACAATAAACGGAAAACGAAATTAAAAGATTGTGGAAGGGGGCACACAAATTTATAAGGAAAAACTATCGATTTTTAGCACAAGATTAAAAGATTTGTTTCCAAACAATGTTATAGATAAAAAAAAAAAATAAAAAAATAAAAAAAATAAATAAATAAAATATATACATACAAATTTATACTGGAAATCTGCCCGGGTTTTAGCACTCTGCCCTATTTTTTGTATATAAAAATTGAAAAATAAAAGTTATTAGGGTGGCATACAAATTTTACCAAAGATTTAGCGTTCTACCTTTCTTATCTAAATCTGTTCTGAAGGAATTCAAAACAACAGGATCGAGTTGAAAAAGACCTTTGCTTATGTTAAAGTTATTTGTTAGTTGGATAATGGCAGACTCAAGAATATTTCTATTAACAATGTTGCTGGAGTGGAATAAAACTGAAGCATTATTCCAGTCAATACAGTGGGATAACTCTGACAAATGGGCAAAAAGGGCACTGGACAATTGTCCTGTTCTAACGGAATATTGATGCTGTTTTATACGTGTGTGCAAATCCTTTCCCGTCTGACCTATGTAAAAGGAATCACATTTGGATAAGAAAGGTAGAACGCTAAATCTTTGGTAAAATTTGTATGCCACCCTAATAACTTTTATTTTTCAATTTTTATATACAAAAAAATAGGGCAGAGTGCTAAACCCGGGCAGATTTCCAGTATAAATTTGTATATATATATATATATATATATTTTTTTTTTTTTTTTTTTTTTATCTATAACATTCTTTGGAAACAAATCTTTTAATCTTGTGCGAAAAATCGATAGTTTTTCCTTATAAATTTGTGTGCCCCCTTCCACAATCCTTTAATTTCGTTTCTCCGTTTATTGTATATATATATATATATATATATATATTTTTTTTTTCTTTCTGTAACCTATATTAGGCTGTAATTCTTTATGTCCTTCAGTGTTCCTGAGGATGTCATTAGACGAAAGCGCTTGAGCACCATCTGTGTTTCCTTTCCTTCGTGGTTTTATTCATCATAAATATTTTTCACGTGTTACTTTCGTGAAATAATTTTCATATATATATATATATATATATATATATTCACTGAATATAGCGTCTGGCAATGCAAAAATTCTGTATAAGATTTTGAAACTTTGAGATTTTTTTGAGGCATTTAATTAAGAAGCTTAACCGAATTTGTGTTTCAGCAACGTTGGTTTCTCGATTTTTCTGAAACGTGATCCGATTGATGGATGATGGATGCGAGACGAAGTCTGAAAGCTTAAAATGCCTCAATTTGAGAGAAGAAAAGTTTCTCTGAAACGGATGTCGGCCCATTTTTATTCTAAGATTGTAGCCTTCAAATTTCGGTTGAAAATTTCCTGCTGCATTTGTTTCGGGTATTAAAATAATCAATTAGGCTTTACGCTCTCCGTTGGCTAATTAAGTTACATTAAAAGCTCTGGATACTATTATATTTTAGTTTTATTGATGATTTGTTTTTTGTAATAGTATGTGTTGTCCATATGAAGATACTTGTGAAATGAGTTTTGCATATGTGTGTGTGTGTGTGTGGTGTGTGTGTGTTTTTGTGTGCGCGCGCGCGTTGGTAACTGGGCACAAGTGAGATCGAGTGTGTGTTCATTTACAAATGCAGTGGGGTAATTTTTGGTGAAGTAACACTTTAGGTATCTCAGAACATTAACACATTCATATAAAAATCTAAAAAAAATTTTATTGTTGGAAAAAAGGTATGGCGGTCTTGATTAGGTTAAATTACGCTAGGTTAGATTAGTTAAGATTTAGTTAGATTAAGTTAAGTTAGGCCAGATTAGCGAGTACCTTATTTTTTGGTGACTTAACAGAAAACATCCTTCGAGCCTTGAAATGCGCCCTTTTAGTTTCGTTGGCACTGAGGTTAGATTACGTTAAATAAGGTTTGATTAATTCTTAGATATATAAATTTTAAAAAGTTGGTACCTCGCTTATGCGGAGATGCGCACATTGTGTGTATGTGTGTGAAAGAGTTCTTATCGTTAATGAATAACTCTTTGTGGATTTATGGTCACGGTTTACCATTGTTTACACGGACGAACACAGGAATCGAAAGATCAGCGACTTCGCCATTTTATCTCCCTCTTCCGATTATTTTTATGACTTCGCTGAAGAATGAAAGGTTCTCGCTTCCATCTTGGGAGAAAGTGTTGACATTACTAATGTTAATATCTGCTGTCAACTTCTTTCATGGAATTCCTCTGGAGCTAGTAGGCTCCGGGTTTCGGATTCGCAATTTGTAAGGAGAACCTTTTAATTCACACATTGCTGGAAGAAATTCTCTTAGCATGCATGGCTGAGCCCGGGCACTTTTCTTCACAAGTGGAGTTTCCACTTCCTTTTCTCGCTTCCTCCTTCCTTTGTTTACTCTCTTTGTCTATTTCGTTCATTCCACGTATAAAAGTAAGTACGGACAGCAAATACAATGTCAGTAATATAAATATATAAATATAGTGAATAGTGTCATAAAAAAACACAATAATACCATTTACGGTTATACGTGCGTCGCATACGTACACTTTTGAGTTTCAAAACAGTGTTCTCATCTTAACAGTGGACCAAAATTACTTAGTAAATTACTGTACAGGTAATTTTGTGACACACACACACACACACACACACACACACACACACATATATATATATATATATATATATATATATATATATATATGAAAAAACAAATCCATTAAGTAAATAGGCAAAACTCATCAGAAAATCCCATTAACAAATAATTTAGGTTGGTCCTTGGATACAAACATTGAAACGAAGTCTAAACACGAAGAAGGATATAGATGATATAAATTAGTGGTGTTTAACGAATTATTATTTTAGCCACAAAAAAACAAAATCTAAAAATACTATAGTATTCCAGCCTTCACGACACAATGAACCTGCACCATTTTGGCGCAGTGAAATGACATGGAAAAACATTCTTTTGGATGCACAGATTCGGAATAAAGTTCGCCTAGAAATATAAACTTTCTAAAAATCATAAAAAAATTAATAATCAGTAATGGATTAGTTTTGCTTTTGAAATTTCATTACTATTGCCAAAAAAAAAAATTTCAAGGAAAAGAATAAATTTAAACCTCTGAATACCGGACGCTCCGAATAAGGGACTTATTTTTGTTGGAAAGGATGTGAAGGCGTTGCTACTCTTCGACAACGTCTCAGCCTACCCCTCAGCATACATCTTATCTTCCAGTGATGTGGATTAAGTGTGAGTTTCTGTACCCCTAGCATCACTTCAGTGTTGCAGCCTATTGGCCAGGGGCACCATCTTGGCCTGCAAGAGGCACTACAGGCACCACATTTTGGACGACTGCCTTGTTGTGGGGCCAGTGTAAAAGTAAGAAAAGGACGCACGAAACAAGAGTTTTCAGGTTCTGAAGAATTATAACATCTACGATGCCTTGGTCAACCTGAAACGCAGCTGGGAAGCTGTTGATATTAGGACCCTAATCAATGGTTGGAAGTGGGCAGATGGATCTACCTGAGGATCAGCTGACTAAGACTTCTAGGGGATCTGTGTTCGGGAGCATGAAACTAGTGTACAGTATTTTACAGTATTTATTTACTGTAGTTATCTTTTTCATGTTTGTAGGAATGTATTATGTAGGGTTCGGGAAGCCGAAAACACGCTTAGAACAGTGGACAGGATCTTCACTCGTTAGACTAGTATTCAGAAGGTTCAGTGTATTACCAATTAGTAATATTTTATGCTTTTTTTCTAGAAGCTGTTTCTAAAAACTGAACCTGTACACCTGTACAGTGTTCAACTTCTGGGAACACTCTCATGGGTCGAAATTAAGACCCTGCATCGATTACCTGTAAATTTACAGGATTTTCAGGACAATTAAAATCTGATTATCTCTATCGGTAATTCATACACTACATAGAGGACTTCAATTTTTATACAAACAGTTGATTGGCTGAAGAGGCGTGTTTTTCATTGAAAGAGAAATAAAACTCTATCGAGTTTGGACCTGAAATTTGTGCATTGTTGTATCATAGTATCACAGTACACGAATGAGCTCAGTGGCCCGAAGTTAATAATAGTAATAATAATAATAATAATAATAATTAACAATAATAATAATAATAATAATATAATAATAATAAAACTTTTCTTTCGAATATCTTTCTGGTTAGAACACTGTAAAGTAATATTGTTCCATAAAGACCACCTGCATACCACACAGTCTAGTTGATGTTTGTAGATTATAGGAATACAAAACCAATTACAGTAATGTATGTCGCGACACTATGAGGATTATAACCCAGTTGATGTCTCAGAAATGAATTATTTTTAAGAAATTCAGTTTGATTCGAAAGGGGAAACCATTGTCACGTGATTCACGTGACTTACTTTATCGACGGAACCCCACATCACAAAAAATGAGTACAAATTACTTTTAGGGGGATTAGATTTATGAATGACACATTATAATATGCGAGTTTTCAATGGGGATCACCTCCCCCTTGGCGCCATTCTCATTCCCACTTAATGGCCGGAAGTGGGAATGCTGAAAGTGGGAATTCCAGATTTTGGTTTGAAAGTTTCTTGGTTGGGTAAAATGGTAAAAAGGGGGTTTGTATCGTCCTCTTAATAGAAGTTGATCGATTTAAGAATGGCTTCCTTTGGGACTCCAATTTGGGATTTCTCCCACTGAACAATGAAATGGGAATGACCAATACTGGTAAAAGGCCTTCAACGGGTTCTGATTTCCTTGAGACAATGGTGCCAACTTTCTCAATAAGTGCCAAGTTCATTAACTGCTTGTTTTGAATATAGTCAAGATGTTAAGATGTTTAGTAAAAAAATATCTGTCGTCACTTTTAAATCAATCTTAATTAAACTGTATTTTATTTCCAAGTTATTATAACGTAAACATTTTGCAATATTGCTCATTATTATTTAGATTTCTGTCTATGGCTCTACGCCAAATAAGTCAAATGGTCTTAAATTTTGTATATATTTTGAATATAAAATGAAACGTTGTACAGGGTGAGTCAAAAGGTTGGAAACATAAGAACTATGCTTTTCAATGCAAATATATATGTACATGAGCAAAATCGAATTTCATAATGTTAGACTTTATGCAAGTATGTGAATTTCAGATTTCAAATATACATTTCAGATTTTCATTGAAAATGACTAATCTAACCTAGCCAAAGTAGCCTAATCTAACCAGACTTAAATGTCATTAGTTACGTTTTTCAAGAAATCTTAGAATACTTCATGCTGGATTCTGCAGAACAGCTAAATGGAGGCGAACCATTTATTTTTCAGCATGATCTGGCTCCAGCTCATGCGGCTCTTGCAACATCTGCGTGGGTTGATGCTCATGAAATCGAAGTACTACCATGACCAGCTCATTCTCTCGATCTTAATCTGATAGAAACTCTTTGGAATATTACTAAGCAGAAGGTTCAAAAGCGTACACCAGGCTCACTTAGTGAACTGAAAAAGAGTTTGATGACAGCCTGGCAATCGATAACTAAAGAAAAATGCAAGAGGTTTGTCGACTCGATGCCACATCGATTGGAGGCCATAGTCAGGGCTAAAGGTGGACCAACTAAATACTAAGACGCAGAGTTAAAAAGTCTTTGATAAAGGTCTAATATATTGGCAGTACTCGATAAACATAATGAATTTATTCTATTTTTTGTGACACCTGACAACATATTCTAATATTTTGTTATGACGTATTGCATTTACTTTTCACTATTTAATAAGGTTTTTCCTATATTTTAATTTTTTCTTCAAAACTGGCACACAGAGGTGCCTTTTTATCATAACGACGTCTCAGATACTCGATATTCCTCATAAAGATGTATAACTTAAAGGTATTATGAAGGTCACGAGCGCATTTGAGACAGTATACTATTTTTTTGGTATACTGTGTGTGTGTGTGTGTGTGTGTGTGTGTGGGAAAGAGAGAGAGAGAGAGAGAGAGGGAGAGAGAGAACACGTACTGAACTGGGATTCAGTGCATCGTGGCGAAATGCTTGTTTGCTTAACTTCCTAAGCAAAATTTCCTTCCTAATATTAATAAACTGAAAATAAATTCAATTTTTTCTACATATTTATGATAACCTTTTGCGAGGGTGTCGTGTTATATACATTATAGATGAGAAAATAGACATTTTCTAATAAAGGCTCTTAATGTCTCTTGTTATGTTAGATAAGAATATCTCAAGGATGGATGTATTTCAGAGCTGCACTAAAATTTAGAAAATATCTAAGGTTGTCGAAAAAGGAAGTGCCCGTGAAAGCTTTCATTTTGGGTATAGAATTATACTATTTGCAAAAACCTTTTCAAATGGTGTTCAAAGCATGAATTAACGTGAATTTCTCATTTCAAGGATTTTATCAGCTTGAAGAATTTTCCTTGAATTTCGATGAAGGTAAATACGGTCTAGTGGGAAGGTTAGCCTGAGCTAAATTTACTGTAATGCTTACATTTTACATTTTATTTAAAACTTCCTAAACCTAATTATGCCTGGAAAGTGTTAATCCCGTTATGAATACATTATACACTGAAACACGAAGAAGACCTTGGATGTGTTTTGCCTCACAATTTTGCAGTCTTTTATTTAATGCAAGTTTTAATCTTTTTACAATAAATTTAAAAACTCTTTTACGTGTTTATTATATAATTTTCATGACGTACGTCTGCTGCATAATGGTTAATTTACATAAATTTACATCAATTTATATCAAGTGATTTGATCGGAAGAAAGAGCTTGAAAGTGGTTCAGAAACATTGTGTTTTTCCTTCGGAATTATGTGAATTAACATTCTTCGATTTCTTATACAATGCACATACATTCATACAACAACACACACACACACACACACACGCACACACACACACACACACACACACACACACACACATCACATCACATGTCGAATATCTTGAGCACCAATTCAGCCTTCTCATACAGCTCAAGCTCGTGACCCCGCCTCAATCTAAACCCTAAAAATCTACAAAACTTCGCCAGCACAGAAACAGAAACGAAAAAAAAATGTTAAAATCTCTGCAACGGAATAAACAGGTCGCCATTTTGGAACTCGAGTGAAGCGTTAAAGAATAAAGGCAATGAAATGAAGGCAGTTTGTTTTTTTTTTGCAACTCGAATTGCGCCGTGGTCGGAAGTCATCATGGTCACTCTAAAATAAATAGCAGTTCTTTTCTTTTTATCTTTTATTTATTTATTTATTTATTTATTGGTTTTCTAGAACCTCATGAAAATGCAGGATGTAGATACACATATGGTCGAATGAGTGGGCAATAGTTATAAATCATATTCTATCTATCTATCTCTCTATCTATCTATCTATCTATCTATCTATCTATGTATCTCCCTCTTGACATTTTTTGTAGAACCGTGTAACGTGTGCGAGTCTGCTAAATTAAATATAATTGCTGTAGAAGTATTGGGTATAAATAGCAATAATTTTACATATATCAGCAATATCAATAGTGGCACTAAATGGATTGATAAATCTCACTAGTAATAATTTAAAGGATTTTACTGCCAATTTTCATGTTTTGCATAATTTCCTCCTTCTCTCTGATCATAGAACATTAAGACTAGCAATTAATTTTAGCAGCTTATAATAATAATTTATTATATAAGAATAAACCTGTCGAATGGACTGAGGTTAAGGTACAGTAGAAAATTGAATATAAAGATAGGACTAAATATCTTTTTGATAATTTAGAAATATTTCATCTTGCTTGTAGTAGTTTTTGTTCAAATGGTTCTTATTTTAAACTTATAGGTAAGTAGGAGCAGGAAGGCCTTTGATTAAATCTTACAATTGCTGTACTAAAATTATTCCTGGATGAAATGATTTAACTGTTCCCCTGAAAAGCGAGTCAAAAGACGCTTACGATATGTGGTGTCTCCTTGGTGGCCGGAGAACAGGTCCAGTTTACATGAAAATGAGTAGAAACAGGGCAAAGTATAAAACAGCCATATGACGGTGTAAACAAGAAGTCTTCATTGGAGGAGAAAAAGCCTGTGGGGCTAACTTAAATAATGACAATGAGAAAGTTTGGAAATTTGTTAAGAAGGAAACGGGTGCCAAGAATGCTATCTCATAAACAATTAATGGCGTGTCTGAAGAGGAAGAAATTGTGAGGTTATGGAAAACTATTCAACTATCCTTAACAGCGTGGGAAGAATTAATCTTACTATAAGTTCCTAGCGTCCCTACCGTTCCTAGCGTCTCAATGCAAATACGAAGACCTCAGTTCCTGAAATTAGGAGTCTGATTATAGTGTCAAAAACAGGTTCTTCCACAGGTTTAGATGAACTGTCGAATGATCATTTAAAGTATGCTAATGACGTGGTGAATTTCATTACCTTTCTCAGCCATGCTTGCGTATTGTTACATTCCTTCAGAGTTTATGAAGTTATATATTACACTATTAAAAATAAATATGGAAACATTCTATCCAGCGATAATTACAGGCCTACTGTTGTTGCTTTCTGCTTCTCCAAATTACTTGAGAAACTCCTGCTACGCCAACTAATTGATTATTTATGGACATTACCTAATCAATTTGGTTTTGACGACTCAGACGCAAGAAAACAATATCGAAGTTTCTGTGCTAAAGCAAACATGATCATAAGGAACTTCAGATTTCGTACAAGTGATGCTAAAGACACTTTTCTGCAAGTTCTGCATAATATTTATGGACAGCAACTTTGGGCTAATTATTTCTGGCAGAACCCTAAATTTGCTTCATAATAGATCCTTTAGATTACTGCATAAGTTACGCCAAGATGCTCAGCTGTTCAGGTATTTGCTAACTACAATGTCTCAAGTTTCTCGGCGGTAACAAGACATGCTCAATACAGTCTAATGCAAAGAACCCAGAACTCAGACAATCTTATTGTCCAAATTGTTCATCAGTCCGGCTTTATGTCTTCTAAACTATGGGCTTTGTGTTATGAGAATGTTTGTCTATAGCAGTGGTTCCCAACCTCGGGTCGCGACACAAATCAGCGTTGCGGGGGTCCTCAAGTAGGATCGCGAAAGGTCACTATATTCACTATTTCCTAATTCAATTTATATTTATATACACATTTAAATTTTATCCTAAGCCTGAGGGTCGGGAGGTCTTATTGGTGGCCAATTTAGGGTTGCAGCAAAAAACAGGTTGCGAACCACTTAACATCGTTATTGGTATTTTCATTACTTGGATTTTTTTTATTGTTAATCCTATTTTGGTTTTTAGTTGTGATTATTACTTTTATTATCGCTTATATCATTACTTGTATTTTTCTATAGTTTCAGTCCCTTTTTAAATTTTTTTTATTATTACTGCAGCTGAACTATGGAAATTGCGATTTTACTAAATTCCATTTCCATTTTCATTTCAATTTCCATTAAAATGGATATACCTTTCATATAATGAAAACCATAATACAGAATTCCTTTCCGGAATACAGTAAGTAAAACTTCGTAACAATGTGTGGAATTTTCGTTGATAGGATCTCGAGCAACGCATCTCAAGAGGAACGTATTCAGATAATTAAATTTCACCTCAGAAAACAAATGTAATTTGACCAAAGTATCAGTTCACTATAAAGAGTAAAATGTATACCATTATAAAATGTTCATCTATGGAAATATATGTATGTACGGACAGACATGACTAAATATTTCGTTTTGTTCTTCTCTGTGTATTATCCAGTGTTCGTGTCATCAACTTTAATAACGAAATAAGAGCTAGAAAAAGAATCAATTAATGTACGATGAAATACAGATATTTCAACCTTTAAATGTTCCCTGCGATGATTCCTCACTTCACGAAGGTTAAACTTCTAGAACTGAAGTCATATTACATCGCATCAGACAGATCACATCGCATCACACCACTCATATGTTAGCATCGGAGCTACGCACAGTCGTAAGTTAGTTGACGATGCAAGCACTTTCCTGAGGAGTCCCAAGATTGTTTCATTCCCAGTTTATGCACTTGCAAGTACTCATAGATGTAAATATTTAGTTGGAAGTGTAGCGAGGTGGTCAAAGAGTGGTTGGTCATGAGTAAAAAAACAAAAGATTTTGTGACAAATACTTTCCAAACGTTATATTCTGTCAACGTGCAACCGAGTCTTATTTATTGAAGTTATTCACCAAACTTATTTCAAAATGAACTTCACTTAAAGGCGATTCGAGGTAGTAAGTACAGTCCTAATACCAGTGAATAAAAGATGCTGTGGCATAGTTTAAAGTATACAATAAAGGGTGTTTCAAAAGTCCGGAATCATATTAAATGTTTTTAATATACATATATATATATATATATATATATATATGTGTGTGTGTGTGTGTGTGTGTGTTTCTACCTCGTGGTGTACGGACGTTTTGTTTCCGCTCTGTGTAATATCGAAATAACTAGTGTTTATAAGTTCAGCGGTAAATCCTATCTTATACCAGTGTGTGTATTAAATATCAGTGAATTCGCGATAATAATTTATTAAGTGAAAGCCGGTGACATATAGCTTGCACAAAGAAAAAACATCAACTGAAACATAAATTGAAAACACTTCGAACGGAAAAACAGCTCCTGAGATTTGTACATTAGACCTATAGAGGGAAAAAAGGTCAGACAATTCGGAAGAGCCATAAAACGGGAAGGTCGAATTATCGAGACAAAATGTGAGAAGTGAGAAGAAAAGAGACAAATAAAGGAAAGAATGGCAAAAAATATGAAGAAATGTATAAATTGCGGTCAATTTAGTGAGCTAAATAGAGCTGAATTATGTTTAATGGAATGCGCTGCACATCAGCTCTGCGATTGCAAAAATGAAGTAGACCAGACCACGGGCTTAAAATGCATTCTGTGCAATACCTTTAAACACTACGAATGCATGAACTTAGATAGAAAAGACAAAAAATGATAAAAAGAATAAATAACAAAATTATAGGCCTTTATGGTTTCTTGTGCGTCAAGTGCATGGAAAACAATAGGAAATTAGTACAAAGGGGAATACAAACTGTTGAAATGGAAGAACCAAGTGCAGCAGTTTTACCGACAGAAAACCAGGAAACAACAGAAAACGCCGGCTCAACCAAAAACGAAAATGAGATGAAGGACAACACACTACAGGGAGGGGTAAAAGCAGCCTCAGATAAAGAAATACCCCGGCAAAGAGAGAGATACGAAATACACGCCGAAGACAAAAAAAAAACTGCGTAGGGAAGAAGTGGTGGCGGAGCAGAAGGAAATCGAATCACATAAGACTCGGAGGGAATTTAAACGACGGGCCATATGCGAATATTATAAAACAGGTTCGTGCAAATATGGCTCAAACTGCATATACAATCACCCCCCAAAATGCTCTATATGATGAGGAATGGAAGATGCAGGTACGGACCAAACTGCAACTTTTTTCACCCTCGTATTTGCAGACAGTCAATTACGGAGAAAAAAATTCTTGAACATAGAGTGCTCTTATTTTTTACATAAAGGGTACGCAAAAAAGAGAACGGGAAAGAACAGATCATATTCGAAATAGAAGTAATAACAAGAGTAATGGAACATATTTTTTAGAAGAAATGAGAATAATAAAAGCACAGCTTGCCCTTCTAACAAGGAAAAACAGAACGCCGCAAATATGTGCACCACAACATTATGTACATCACTCTTCTATTCAACACCACCCACCAATAATGCAACAACCACAGTGGTATCACTGGCCGCAACCCCAATACTCCCAAATGCGGCGGCCCAACCAATAACATCAAACAGGAACCGACATCGACCAGGAAACGACCATCATTTAGGAAAATCGAACACGAAGATTAGAAACCCGGTAAATGTATTATATATAAATATACAAAGCCTCTATACTGACCATGCAGACTGCAAATTACAATACTTGCAAAATTTAGCTACGGAAACCAGCATAGATATCACATGCCTAACGGAAACACACTTACATAAGTGCGAAAAAGGCTGTGAAAACTGCATCGAGAATACTGAAATAGCATTGCTCGACTACAACATATACAGAACAGATAGAGTGGCTAGACGAGGGGAAGGGTGTTGTATCTACGTGAAAAACACATACACGTGTGAGGCGAAGGTAAACAAATCAAACAGCACAGTCGAAATTATTATTTTAGAAGTAAAAGAACTGAACCTAACCATTATGGACGTCTACAGATCACCAAACACTACAAAAAGTGAATTCCAATTTGCCACTAATGAAATACAGAACATGTTAAAATTACTTGAAACTTCAGCAACAAATATTCTTATTTGCGGAGATTTTAATTTTCCATTCATAACATGGAATAAAAATGACGAAGTCATATATGCATTACGCCCTTACTCAGGAAATCTGTGAAGCCACTAGGAAAGAGAACGTTTTGGATTTAATTTGACAAATAAAAATGAGAATAATAAAAAAAGGTAACGCACACAAATTTCTCCGACCATAACCTAATCTAGTGGTTTTCAACCGGATTGCCGCGGCACCCTGGGGTGCCACTGACATTGCCCAGAGGTGCCGCAAAGATTGTTGATTTTTCAACATCTTTTATTGAAGTTGTAATTGCAACGAGGTATCTTGTGAAAATATACACTTTCCTCAGGCTTTCTTACACATTCAATTTTATCCAATAATTCAACGCTTAGCCACTTCTTCCCAGGAGGGCTTGTATGACATTTTGAAATAAAACAAAATTCATAATTTATTACTCCCATAAAGGAACGATATAGACTCCGTTTCAAGGTACGTGGTGCTCACTTGGCAGGGTGGGGGGAACTGGCTGTTGAACAGGGATAAACGCTAATTCACAGGGGTGCCGTAAAAGTAGATATATAGCACTGGGGTGCCGCGAACCAGAAAAGGTTGGGAACCACTGACCTAATCGATATACAATTGAAGTTAGCACCCAGAGGTCCGAAAACGCATCCCAGAGAGGCAGAAGGAATATATGAAGACTTAAACATAAATTCAAAGAAAGTAGATTGGAAAAGTGTAAATAAAGATTTAAAGGAAGTAAATTCGGAATTACTACTTCACGAGAAGACTCCAGAACAAATACTAGGTACTGTATAATAGAGTCTGAAACCAAACCTATATTACTGAAGCATGTTCTAGAGAGACAAAAGAGAAAACATAGCAAGCTCGAGAGAAGAATCAGGACACTATTTAGACGACGGAAGCAAACCGTAAAACATCTCCACATATGCAAAACTGATGCAAGAAGACTCAAACTAGGGAGGAAACTAGGCGAAATAGAAATGGACCTAAAACAAATATTGATACATGAGACAAACGAGGAGGAAAACAAGGTAGCAGAAAAAAAAAATAACCCAAAATACTTCTACACTTTTGCGAAAAGAAAAATGCAGTGCAAAGAGAGTATTGGTCCGTTGATAGACGGGGAGGCCAAACGCACAAATGACCCCTAAAAAATGAGCGAACTGCTTAGGAACAATTTAAATCTGTTTAGCACCCCTAAGTCCGAGATGAAAGTAGAAAACGCAGACGAATTTTTCGACATTGATACAAATCAGTCAAGGACAAATTCTGGCACAAACCTATTAATGGACTTAGAGTTTTCGGAAGGAGATGTAATTAAGGCTCTATCACAAATGCGAGACAATTCGGCACCAGGGCCAGACACATGGAGTGCCACATTTCTGAAGAAATGTAAAGAAAGTATTGCCAAACCGCTATACTTGCTATGGAGGAAATCACTCGACACAGGACAAATTCCACTGCCATTAAAGAACGTGAACATTGCCCCTTTATTCAAAGGTGGTAACAGAGCAATGCCTAAGAATTATCGGCCGGTAACTCTCACCTCACACTTTATAAAGTGCTTTGAACGTATAATTAGAAGCGAAACTACCTACTACCTACAAAAAAAGAACTTATACAACCCAAATCAACATGGTTTCAGGGCTGGAAGATCATGCCTATCACAGCTATTAGACCACCAGGAGAAACTATTGGAAACACTGTGTCGATGACAAAACATCCGATGTAATATATACTGACTTTCCGAAAGCCTTTGATAAATATGACCATGGAATTATAGCATATAAACTTAAGAATACAGGAATTACTGGAAAGTTGGGAAGATGGATATTTAATTTGTTGACGCAAAGAACACAAAGAGTGGTTGTAAATGGAGTCAAATCGGAAGTCTCGGAAGTAGAGAGCTCTATCCCACAAGGGACAGTACTAGCCCCCCTGCTGTTCATAATAATGATTGCAGATATTGATCCAGATATAAATGACTATTGTATCATGTTTCGCAGATGACACAAAGATATTTAAGGAAATATTGAAGAAGGTGACGTAAAAAGATTACAAAACAACATTGAAACATTATTCCAGTGGGCAGAAGACAACAATATGAAGTTCAACGAAGAAAAATTCCAACTTCTAAGATATGGTAATAACAAGGAGCTACAGAAAAAAGGGTACAAAACTCTGCAAGCTGAACAGATAACACCAAATCCACAAGCCAGGGATCTTGGAGTAATAATGTCGTCAGATGCAGAATTCAGAGAGCACTATAACATCAAAGTTACAACGGCTAGAAAAATAATGGGAATCATCTGGAGGAGCTTCCCCAGCAGAAAAGCAAACATCATGTTCAAATTATGGAAGAGTCTAGTCCTACCAGTAATTGAGTATTGCTCAGTACTCACAACTCCATAGAGAAAACGAGACATTGCGAACATTGAAGCTATTCAAAGGACTTTTACATCTAAGCTAGAGGAAACAGAAGGTGAAGACTACTGGTCTCGACTACAATCCCTGGAACTCTACTCTCTCGAAAGAAGGCGCGAGCGGTACACAATAATATACATCTGGAAAATACTTGAGGGCCCTATCCCTAACCTTAGAAATGAAATAGAAATAAACTGGAATGAGAGAAGAGGCAGATTTTGTACGGTCCCAGCTGCGGTGGGACAAGGGGCCATGAAACGAGGATGGAAAATATCTTCAGAATACGAGGTCCAAAGCTTTTCAATATCGAACCAAAAGAAGTGAGGAATCTCCGGCACACCGACCTGAATAACTTCAAGAACCAGCTGGACAGATTCTTGTGCAAAGTCCCTGACCAGCCATGCGTGGCTGGCTACGAGGGCAGGAGGAGATGAGACAGCAATTCCTTCCCTCACCAAATCCCGCAAATGAGGCGGGATACTGCAGAGGGGTCGACCGTAGGTCGATCCTGAACCGTCATTCGAACTCACCTAAAGTAACCTAAAGTAAGTAAATATATTATTATTATTATTATTATTATTATTATTATTATATAATTGAAAAATAAATATTCCTATAATTCCGGACTTTTGAAACACCCTGTATATCTCAAAGTCATTTGTTTTCCTCTTCGCTTTCTTGCTTTAGAGTTTTTGGTATTGATTCTGTATAAATATTTAATATTTTTTTTATGCAGGGATGTAAAGGATATTTTTACGTTTCCTTGAAGTTTTCACTACAACTTAATATGAAAACATTGACTACAGACGCGATCACAAATGTATTCCTTTTTCTCTGTAAGTGGAACGATGTATGAACTAAGGAAAATATATACACAATCTAATCACAACAAGCTATACTCTAAACCAGGGATTCCCAAAGTGGTCTGTACAGACCCCCAGGGGTCTGTAGGAAGCTTCCAGGGGGTCTCTAAGCTTTTGGAAAAATAGTAACATTAACTATATTAAAATAAATTTCCATTTCAGACTAGACATTCGGTAAGTGTTTATTAAACTGGTTTAATGAATGTAGAATGTTTAATTTTACATTAATTTAAAAGCTATCTATGTTTATGAAATATACTATAGTTTGTAACTGAATTCATAATTTTTTTTTTTTGTGTGGGGGGGGGTCTATGTCCGTACGGAATTAATATTTAGGGGTCCTTGGTTGTAAAAGTTTGGGAACCCCTGCTCTAAACCAGCGATTCCCAAAATGTGGTAGACAATGATACGCAGAGCGCTTCTTGGTAGTACGCTAAATGGTTATAAGTTCTTCGTTCGTTAACTGATAATTACTACTTTTATGATGATGAAAGTTGTAAATAAATAACTGGCAACTTTTCTTGAGTGAGAGTTTGCATGCAATCCAATTTGCCGTCCAGGTGCATTTCAAATTATTTAACGATAACGTGCAAACCCAAAATCAAGATTTTGATTTAGTACAAATGTTCATGATACAACTTACTGAAGGGTTACTAGTGCATTTTCTGATGAAAGCACAAAATGAAACGAGTTTCACTCAAAAGCTACACTTGAAAGGAAATGTTTTGGTTCCCTGAATAGTGGAGTGGTAAGAAACATGCTCGGACGATACCTTCTTTGCTTTCCACGGTTATCATTAGAATAAATATAAACTTTTAAATAAGGGTGAAAATTCAAGAGTGAACGTCACAGTCTACTCTCTACGGTTATGGTTAGGCGGTACCATCTTCCTTCTTTAATTGTGGTACTTGGAAAAGCATGATATTAAAGAATGGTACGTCTACCTAAAGAATTTGGGAATTCTTACCATAGTTAAATGTTGGTTGTAATTTCCTTAGATTTATTTTAATTTGGTATATCATAAATTAAAGTAAATTTAAAGAAATTGCACCCAGCATTTAACTCTCTCTCACTGCCTCACTATGAATTGTTATAAAGTCCGGAACGGGTTTTAAAAATAAATAACTTTTTAATTACTCCAAATAGACCAAAATAACACATATCAAGAGAATCTATGACTATTAAAGATTTTTTCATAGTTCACACATGGAAATATCTTAAATAGATGACTAATTAATTTCCCGACTCACAATCTGCGCAGATCAGACTGACAATACAAAGGAAAAGCATGGAAAACAATTTTCCACTGGACAATCTCATGACTCAGTTTATGTTTCCCTTGAGAAGTTGAAACGTCATGTGAAATGCTTGAAAAGTTAAATAAAAAGTATATATATATCAGTGGCGATTTCTTAATGAATGCAACGCATGCAATGCATGTGTTAAATATGTTCTCTTTTCAGATCTAAGTAAGGATTATAATTGACAAAAATAATTTTCAGAAACTAAAAATAGTCTAAGGCTTCAATCACGCATGTACTGGTTATTGGGCGGTGTAAACAAAATTATGTCTTATTTCATTAGACAATTAAGAACATTTTTCTGTACACAGATCGAAATACTTGTAGCTAAAGCATTCACTAATTCAGTCTGGGTACAGAAAAATGTTCTTAATTGTCTAGTGAAATAAGACATGATTTTGTTTACACCGCCTTGCCTTGGGCAATTTTTTAAGGAGACTTCTCACTATCCATAAGATTTTTTTCTTGAGCCTCATAGCTAAATTCAAAAGGCAATATGTTTTAAAATATGCTTAGAAAATTTACTTAATATTTTTACTAAAAATAATTAAAAAGCTTTGTTCTGATTTTTTTTAATTAATGAAAATAATACGGCATGCATTCAGTTTTATAGGTGCATTCACCAAAAAGTAACATCTGGCAATTCTGACAAGGCTTCTTTCCAGTACCACCGCCGCAAGCATCCACTTGTGTTCGGTGTTCCCTTTTGTGCTTTAATTATTTTGGATAATTAGTTAAATAAATTATAGCATTGTAGTGCCCATAATGACTGACGATGTGTTTAATCAATTGAAGACTAGAAGATTTTACTCACTCTCTTTTGATGAGAAAAAGCGCATATTGAATAATGGCAGACCGATTCCACATTTGAATTTAAGCAAAGAAAATAAAGGCTTCACTAGGAAATTTAATCCTAAGCTGTATGATGATGTTCCCTGGTTATGTGGAAATATTTCAAATAACAAATTGTACTGGGACAAGGGGCCATGAAACGAGGATGGAAAATATCTTCAGAATACGAGGTCCAAAGCTTTTCAATATCGAACCAAAAGAAGTGAGGAATCTCCGGCACACCGACCTGAATAACTTCAAGAACCAGCTGGACAGATTCTTGTGCAAAGTCCCTGACCAGCCATGCGTGGCTGGCTACGAGGGCAGGAGGAGATGAGACAGCAATTCCTTCCCTCACCAAATCCCGCAAATGAGGCGGGATACTGCAGAGGGGTCGACCGTAGGTCGATCCTGAACCGTCATTCGAACTCACCTAAAGTAACCTAAAGTAAGTAAATATATTATTATTATTATTATTATTATATTATTATTATATAATTGAAAAATAAATATTCCTATAATTCCGGACTTTTGAAACACCCTGTATATCTCAAAGTCATTTGTTTTCCTCTTCGCTTTCTTGCTTTAGAGTTTTTGGTATTGATTCTGTATAAATATTTAATATTTTTTTTATGCAGGGATGTAAAGGATATTTTTACGTTTCCTTGAAGTTTTCACTACAACTTAATATGAAAACATTGACTACAGACGCGATCACAAATGTATTCCTTTTTCTCTGTAAGTGGAACGATGTATGAACTAAGGAAAATATATACACAATCTAATCACAACAAGCTATACTCTAAACCAGGGATTCCCAAAGTGGTCTGTACAGACCCCCAGGGGTCTGTAGGAAGCTTCCAGGGGGTCTCTAAGCTTTTGGAAAATAGTAACATTAACTATATTAAAATAAATTTCCATTTCAGACTAGACATTCGGTAAGTGTTTATTAAACTGGTTTAATGAATGTAGAATGTTTAATTTTACATTAATTTAAAAGCTATCTATGTTTATGAAATATACTAGTTTGTAACTGAATTCATAATTTTTTTTTTTTTGTGGGGGGGGGGGGTCTATGTCCGTACGGAATTAATATTTAGGGGTCCTTGGTTGTAAAAGTTTGGGAACCCCTGCTCTAAACCAGCGATTCCCAAATGTGGTAGACAATGATACGCAGAGCGCTTCTTGGTAGTACGCTAAATGGTTATAAGTTCTTCGTTCGTTAACTGATAATTACTACTTTTATGATGATGAAAGTTGTAAATAAATAACTGGCAACTTTTCTTGAGTGAGAGTTTGCATGCAATCCAATTTGCCGTCCAGGTGCATTTCAAATTATTTAACGATAACGTGCAAACCCAAAATCAAGATTTTGATTTAGTACAAATGTTCATGATACAACTTACTGAAGGGTTACTAGTGCATTTTCTGATGAAAGCACAAATGAAACGAGTTTCACTCAAAAGCTACACTTGAAAGGAAATGTTTTGGTTCCCTGAATAGTGGAGTGGTAAGAAACATGCTCGGACGATACCTTCTTTGCTTTCCACGGTTATCATTAGAATAAATATAAACTTTTAAATAAGGGTGAAAATTCAAGAGTGAACGTCACAGTCTACTCTCTACGGTTATGGTTAGGCGGTACCATCTTCCTTCTTTAATTGTGGTACTTGGAAAGCATGATATTAAAGAATGGTACGTCTACCTAAAGAATTTGGGAATTCTTACCATAGTTAAATGTTGGTTGTAATTTCCTTAGATTTATTTTAATTTGGTATATCATAAATTAAAGTAAATTTAAAGAAATTGCACCCAGCATTTAACTCTCTCTCACTGCCTCACTATGAATTGTTATAAAGTCCGGAACGGGTTTTAAAAATAATAACTTTTTAATTACTCCAAATAGACCAAAATAACACATATCAAGAGAATCTATGACTATTAAAGATTTTTTCATAGTTCACACATGGAAATATCTTAAATAGATGACTAATTAATTTCCCGACTCACAATCTGCGCAGATCAGACTGACAATACAAAGGAAAAGCATGGAAAACAATTTTCCACTGGACAATCTCATGACTCAGTTATGTTTCCCTTGAGAAGTTGAAACGTCATGTGAAATGCTTGAAAAGTTAAATAAAAAGTATATATATATCAGTGGCGATTTCTTAATGAATGCAACGCATGCAATGCATGTGTTAAATATGTTCTCTTTTCAGATCTAAGTAAGGATTATAATTGACAAAAATAATTTTCAGAAACTAAAAATAGTCTAAGGCTTCAATCACGCATGTACTGGTTATTGGGCGGTGTAAACAAAATTATGTCTTATTTCATTAGACAATTAAGAACATTTTTCTGTACACAGATCGAAATACTTGTAGCTAAAGCATTCACTAATTCAGTCTGGGTACAGAAAAATGTTCTTAATTGTCTAGTGAAATAAGACATGATTTTGTTTACACCGCCTTGCCTTGGGCAATTTTTTAAGGAGACTTCTCACTATCCATAAGATTTTTTTCTTGAGCCTCATAGCTAAATTCAAAAGGCAATATGTTTTAAAATATGCTTAGAAAATTTACTTAATATTTTTACTAAAAATAATTAAAAGCTTTGTTCTGATTTTTTTTAATTAATGAAAATAATACGGCATGCATTCAGTTTTATAGGTGCATTCACCAAAAAGTAACATCTGGCAATTCTGACAAGGCTTCTTTCCAGTACCACCGCCGCAAGCATCCACTTGTGTTCGGTGTTCCCTTTTGTGCTTTAATTATTTTGGATAATTAGTTAAATAAATTATAGCATTGTAGTGCCCATAATGACTGACGATGTGTTTAATCAATTGAAGACTAGAAGATTTTACTCACTCTCTTTTGATGAGAAAAAGCGCATATTGAATAATGGCAGACCGATTCCACATTTGAATTTAAGCAAAGAAAATAAAGGCTTCACTAGGAAATTTAATCCTAAGCTGTATGATGATGTTCCCTGGTTATGTGGAAATATTTCAAATAACAAATTGTACTGTTGGTCGTGTTTCCTATTTTCAAGAGATAACTCTGTGTGGAATTCTGTTAGTCGTGGATACGACGATTTAAACAATTTACATACTGCAATTTCTTGCCATGAAAAATCTCTTGCTCACATAAATGCATTTGTTGATCTTAAAACATTTGGAAAGTCAGAAAGAATTGATTTAATACTCGACAAGCAGAAATCAGTTGCCATTTCCAGACATAACGAAGAAGTTAATAAGAATCGAGAAATTTTGAAACGTTTGATTAGGATAACATGTTTTTTAGGTATGCAAGAATTAGCATTTCGCGGTCACAATGAAGAAGAAAACGCTGACAATAGGGGTAACTATATTGAATTGGTATTTTGTATGGGAGAATTCGATGAAAAGCTTCAAAACCATTTAAAAACTGCGACTGTTTTTAAGGGAACATCATCTGCTATTCAGAATGACATAATTCAATCTATTAGTGCAGTTATGTTAGAACAAATAAAACGTGAGCTTATCGACTGCATGTATGTGGCGATTTTATTAGATGAAACATCTGATGTCAGCTGTTTTTCTCAACTCTCTACTGTTGTTCGTTATGTTAATAAACATGGAGAGATTTGTGAACGATTTATAAAATTCAATGACGTCAGCAATGATAGAAGTGCAGGAGCGATTTCTGATTTATCTATAAGGCAACTAGGTGAACTGGGCTGTTTGAAAAAATTAGTTGCTCAAACCTACGACGGTGCTGCTGTTATGGGGAGCGATCTTAATGGAGTACAAACAAAGATTAGAGAAACTGTACCAGAGGCTATTTTTCTTCACTGCTACGCCCATAAACTTAACCTTGTTTTATCCCAAGCTGTCGCTGAAATTTCCGAATGTAATAATTTTTTTTCAGTATTAGGAAGTTTGTCATCATTTTTCAGCAGTTCAACTAAGCGAACTTCAATGCTTGACAAAGTTGTTGGAAAGCGTTTCCCTAAACTGGCTCCAACGCGGTGGAACTATTCATCTCGTCTAGTTGAAAGAGTTAAGGAAAATAAAGAAGATATAATAGATCTTTTAAAAAGCATTCTTGAAAACCTAAAGAAATTTGATGAAAAAACAAAAAATAGTGCACGCGGATTGCTTGCTGGTATCGATACTTTCGATTTTAATTTTTTATTAGAAGTATTTTCTTCAATTTTTCCTTTTACTGAATATCTATTTAATGTGCTGCAAACAAAATCTATGGATATTGTGTATAGCTCAATCACCGTTGAAAGCACTATGAAAAGAATCAAACAAATAAGGGATACAAAATTTGCAGATATGTGGGACTTGATAACAGAAAGATGTGGTGAACCTGTATGTAAAAGGAAACAGAGTCTTTCTCCACAAGAGAAGTATAGTCAACTATTTCATGAAATATTCGATAATATACTTCTTCAAATGAAAGAGCGTTTCAGTTCAATGGAAAAATTGGAATTCATTGAGCTTTTAGATTGCAAAAAATTTGAGTTCTATGATGTTACTTTCCCAGAGAGAGCTTTTGAATCTTTGAAAAGAAGCTACAATTCATTTTTTGAGTTTCCTCGTCTCCGTTCTAAATTGTGTGTTTTATATTCGCACAAATCTTTTGCCAAAAAGAATGTTGCTGAGCTCCTAAAATATCTACTGGAAAGCGAAATGCACAAAGGTCTTACGGAAATATATAAATTGACGAATTTGATTCTAACTATACCAATATCGACAGCAAGTGTTGAGCGATCATTTTCTGCGCTTAAAAGAATTAAAAGTTATTTACGGAGTTCCCAAAGTGAAGAAAGGCTATCTAATCTTGCCTTAATTTCAATTGAAAAAAATTTCCTCAAGAAGCTTATGGAGAATCGAGAGTACTTTTACAATTTGGTCATCGAAGAATTTTGCAGGAAAACTAGGAGAGCAGAATTTCAATTCAAATAATGCTTCACAATTATTAAGGTAAATTTTAAATTTGTATCTTTTTCTTTAGATCAATTCGGTAACTACTATATATAAATATGTCTAATTTTTTGTTCGCATATTTAAGCCTAACATTAAATGAACTTTCCTTCAAAGAGGTCCCCAAAAGTTTGTAAAACACCTTTAACTTGCTAAGTTCTATGTAAACAATATGCAAAGTTTGGGCAAGAGGGTTAGGCGGATTTTTCTTCCATTCCATAACATTGCATGCCTGAACAAAAATGTCACGAGTCGCCACTGATATATATATATATATATATAATTATATATATATATATATATATATATATATATATATATATATATATATATATATATAGAGGGTGATTAAAAAAATTAACATTTATATGGGGTTTTATTTTTATTTCCAGTTCATTTGTAAACATTTTTGTGATGCAAACAGTGCTTCATACAGTCTCTACTTGCTGTCCACGGATATCTACGCATGTATGAAAGCGATCAAACGTTGTTTCCAGAGCCCTAAGGCACACCTCTGGTGGTAATGATTGAATGACATCTGTAATTCTTTCCCATATAAGTGTTAAAATTTTTTGAGCCATCCTGTGTGTGTGTGTGTATATATATATATATATATATATATATATATATATATATATATATATATATATAAACAAGTTATTCATAGTTTAAGTGGAAGTGTTAAGCATCTTTCCACATAGAGTATCATTTCGCCCATACGCCCATTTGAGGGTACAAGCAACTCGCAGCAACATTGCCGAGCAAATATGGTGGTCAAACTATTGACGAGGCTTCCGTACGTGGTTCACCACCAATGAAAGCGACGATGCTTTGTGTTAGTGTATAAACTGGCAGTGAAAATTATGGTGTCACGAGAAAAATGTGATATAGCTTAAAAACCCCGCTGCAAAAACTAATACAATTTTAGTTCGTTTAGCCTTTTTTATCCTCCCCCCCCCCACTTTTTTTAGTAGTTTGTATTTAAGTTTACACTTATGAAATTTATGAACTTTGATTCTCTTGATACAGTTTGCATTTGCTTAGATATTCTTATGTATTCAAAACACTTTCAGCTTTTTTTTTATGTATTTTACACAGGTCGGTTATCTAACCTTTTTCAAACACTGAAAACTAAACGTGAAGTTTTCCTCCTTGAAAATATTCATCGTTTTTGAAGCAACATTTCTTTTTCAGAAATTAATAATAGCCCCCAAGAAAGAAAAGAAACTCCTATAAAGAAACGCATTGAAATGATAGCTCTGCATCGTCATGTGCTATCACAAAGAGATATTGTACGTAGGATTGGCATCTCTTAGAATAGGGTGTCCAATACCATTTAAAGACAAGGGGAGACAGGCTCATTAACAACAAGAAAGTTCAAAATAGATTCCTGACAGCACTCCAACTAGCCGCTGAATGCAATTTATGACTTTATAAAATTTATAAAATTTAGAAAACAATTTAGAAAACAACGTCTCACGTTGAACTGTCTAAAGACGACTAAGAGAGGCAAGGTTGAATAGTCGTGTAGCTGTTAGAGGCATGGCAATAAGCAAAAAAGGTTGAAATGGGCAAGGGAACACCGAGACACTTCGTTAGAAGACTGGAAACAAGTACTCTGGACAGATGAGAACAAATTTGAAAATCTGGCATTAAATAGAAGGCAGTATATGAGAAGAAGAGCTGGAGAAAATTTAAAGAGAGTTGCATTGTGTCCATAGTCAAGCATGGTGATAGCAATGTACAGGTATAGGGCTGTTGTGCTAGTGATGGGATTGGAGAAAATTGAAGGAAGCCTCAATAAGGGGAGATACCATCGTATCCTACAGCATCGTGCCATTCCTTCCGGCCATCGTTTGATTGGGAATAACTTCAACGTCCAACTCTTAAGATAATGACCCCAAACATACAGCATTAAGAATAACGAATTGGCCTCCTCAATCCCCAAACCTAAATCCAATTGAAATTATGTGGGATGAACTTGACTGAAATATAAAATCGCGAGGTCCACCTAACTCCACTCATCTTAAAAAATATTTACAAGAATAGTGGAATAATTTGACAACAGTGTATTTAGAAAAATTGCTGAAAAGAATGTCCAAAATGTGCCAAACTGTGATAAAGCAGAAAGGACGATTTTTTGATGAACAAACACTGAAGCCACAGAAGTTATTGTAGTATTATACAGAGGGTTGACAAAAGTAAATAGACACCATGATGATTGCCCTCAAAAACAAATGGCAAAGCTAATCAATGGAATGTCAAAACTTGCGTCAGTTTTACATAATGAAAAGGAAAAACCAACACGATTCTAAATATATTGATTCAATAAATCTATTATTATTTATTGATTTTTATTATCAAATAAAAAACTATGGAGAAATCGAAAATATCTATTTACTTTTGTCAACCCTTTGTACAACAAATATGTAACGTAATTTCCATTAAGATGTGCATTCTACAAACATTGTTACTGTTCATCTTCATTTACGACAGTAACCCTAACTAATAACCAGAATTTTGACTGATATATATATATATATATATATATAATTTTGACCGCCAAATATATATATATATATACTGTATATGTATATATATGGTGGTCAAAATTCTGGTTATTAGTTAGGGTTACTGTCGTAAATGAAAATGAACAGTAACAATGTTTGTAGAATGAACATCTTAATGGAAATTAGGTTACATATTTGCTCTGCAAAGGGTTGACAAAAGTAAATAGACATTTTCGGCGAAAAAAAAACGGTTTGCCCTCTCGTCAAAAGCCAATGTCAGAAGAACGATGCCGTAACAACTCTTTCCATGATCAGGGAAGTTAAGCGACATTAGGTCGGGAAAGTATCTTGATAGGAGACCGTCCTCCGCGTCCAGATTATGTAGCGACCTGTGGTTTGGATGGATCCTCCGTAAAAAACTCTAGGTTTCTAGCGTCATATGACCTTAGATATTGCAAAGAAGGCTAAACAACCTCATATGTTTTAGTCAGTGAGTTACACAATCATTAGTGTTCGAAAAGATTTTCACTCCTCTACAGTCATGTTTCCCTTTATTTTTGAAAGGATAGATGAACTTAACTGTGACCAATCACGTGATTTCTTTGGCTAAATCTGAAATCAGACCCTTATAAAATAACGCACTTTACTACAATATTGTTTTCTAACGAAAAGACCATAACCAAATAGTTTAGAAACAATATGGATAAAATAGGAGAACGAATATCGTGAATGAATACAGTTCCTTTTCACGAGTGACTCGTGAAGAAACGTACGAGTAATAAGCACTAGCTTTTAATGTTTTTTTCATAAAACTTTTCCATGTCTAAAAGCAGTGAGGAAACTTCTGTCGTTTTAATCAGTTCTGAAATTTTATGGTAAACGAATCGGCCTAAAAAAAAAACAGTTTTAATAATTTTGCTCAACATAGCGCTATCGCGTGAAAACATCAAATGTACTCCTGTTAAAAAAAATTACTGTTAAAAAAAATTACTGTTAAAAAAAATTACTGTTAAAAAAAATTACTGTTAAAAAAAATTGCTGTTAAAAAAAATTACTGACATCTCGTGTTGATGAAATAAACTATAGAGAAATATCTATCAGTGGGAGTTTTTAAAATACTGTGAATTTTTAATAATGCCCTTTACATTATGAAATGCCAGCGGCACGGAACATTTATTCTTAATGAAAAATGTTTTAGGCGAAGATATAGATTTTATTTCTATTAAATATTTTTAAAATAATCTTTGAAATCTAATGGCATAAAATATGCCAAAGAAACTTTTCGTGCATAAAAATAGTAAATGCAAATAGGCCAAATTTAAATATAAAATGTTTTCCTTTTTGGTTCAAATTATAAGACAAGAAATCTATGGCAGAACTTTTCAGCTATATTTTTTCTTATCAACAATGACGTAATTGCTTATTAGAAATACAATAAAAGCGTTCTTTTTAATATTAATCTGACTTAAAAAATAGCTTAATTATTAAAGTTGAAAGGCCTAGAAATCTATGGCAGAAATCTTTAGCTTTCTTTTCGTTTATATTGACAGTGGCGTAACTGACTTTCAGAACTAAAATATAAACGTTCTTTTATTATTAATCTGACTTAAAAAATAAGATTAATGCTTAAAGCTAAAAGGTTTAGTCGCATGGTTGCATGTACGAAGCTAAGAATGCTTTTATATAGATATAAAGAGAAACTATAATATTTTGTAGTGATTTTGAAAAATGTCTCCATGCCTTGTATCCATTAACCTAAACAGAATCTCCGCCTTTGATAGTCTAAATCGGGGCAAAGAAGGACAAACATCAATTGCCTCTGAATGGTCGTACAAAAAAAGCTTTTCAAAAGAGTTAAATTTTCCATTTTTCGGATACAAAATATTTTTTATTTAATGAATTTATTCGTTACAAATATATCGATTTCCTCTACATTCTTGCCCGGGTTAATTGAATGCCCGGTTAGGTCAACTGAATGCCCCCAAAAACCTCCCACCCCCCTTTATGCAACTTGGGGGGCTAACCCTCCCCCATTATCCCAACCCTCCCCATTACCCATCCCTCCCACATTACCCCCACCCCTCCCCATTACCCTCACCCCTCCCCATTACCCCCACCCCTCTCCCCCACTTACCCCCACCCTTCCACCATTACTGCCCGGGATAAATTTCACAAACAGACAAACAGACAGGCTAAACTACAGAAAAGAACGCAGCCGTGAAAATTTGGAGCTTCACATTGTGTCAAGATTTCTGAATCTGATCAGATATCCCCCAAAACCCCCCTAACCAAATAATTGAACTCCCAATTACTGTTGGTTCAATTATTTGGTCAATAAAACTATAGAAAAGAACACAGTCATGAAAATCTTGAGCTTCACATTGCCGCCCGTAATACAAACAGACAGGCTGACCGACTCTGTGTTGACATTCTTCATCCCATAAGAGGTTCCCGTGCCAAATTTGGTAGCTCTAGGTCAAACGGTTTGCGCTTGCATAAAGGACAGACAGACAGACAGAAAGACGAAAATATAATATATATATATATATATAAAACCTCGTTAACCTCATTGATGTTTTGTGTTGGTCTCTATTCACACGAAGATCAAGCTGGTGGCCTCGCCTCTAGGCCTGGCTTAGTGAAGGAGCGAGTTGCTTTCTTGCGCTCTCCACCGCACATAGCCAGGTACACCCGTCTCATCTGGTACCGTCCTGAGCCAGAAATATATATATATATATATATATATATATATATACTAAACAACCTCATATGTTTTAGTCAGTGAGTTACAGAATCATTAGTTTTCGAAAAGATTTTCAAGTTACTCCTCTACAGTCATGTTTCCCTTTATTTTTGAAAGGATAGACGAACTTGACTGTGACCAATCACGTGGGAGGAAACTAGGTCGGGTGAGCGGAAGGAAGTATATAAGAACGCAAAGAAACAGGCAAAAAAGGCGGTGGCACTGGCAAAAGTCCATGCATGTCGTGATCTGTATGAGAAATTAGAAACTCGAGAGGGACAAAATGAAATATTCAGGTTGACTAAAAGCAGGAATAAAGCCACAAAGGATTTTACTCAAGTGAAACAGGTTAAAAGAGGATGGGACAGTACTGCGGAGAGAGAAAGATATGCAGGTTAGATGGAAGGAATATTTTGAGGAACTATTAAATGAGGCAAACCCTAGGTTGGCCCATGAGGATGGACTACCGAATATGGCAATGACGAGGAAGGTGGAAAGAGCGGAAGTGAAGAAGGCGTTGGATAAAATGAAGAGTGGTAAAGCAACGGGTCCTGATGAGATACCGGCAGAGGTATGGAAGGCACTTGGCGATGAAGGAGTGGATCTTCTGCATGATCTTATGGAAAAGCTCTGCGACCAAGAGGTGGTCCCGGAGGAATGGCGTGCCAGTATCATAGTACCCATATTTAAAGAGAAAGGGGATATACAGGAATGCTCAAATTATAGGGGTATCAAGCTGATATCGCACACCATTGAAGGTGTGGGAGCGAACTGTGGACTTAAGGCTGAGGGAGGAGGCAGGCGTGTCGACAGAGTAATTCGGTTTTATGCCCGGACGAAGTACGTCTGATGCTATTTTTGCATTACGACAGTTGGAGGAAAGGTACAGGGAAGGACAGAAGGCATTGCACATGGTTTTCATAGACTTAGAGAAGGCGTATGATAAGACACCGAGATAAGAGGTTTGGAGGTGCCTGAGGGAGAAGATGGTCCCAGAGAAGTGCGTCAGATTGATTCAGGAAATGTATAGAAGGGTTACGACGAAAGTGAGGTGTAGTGTTGGTGTGACGGAGAGTTTTGGAGTTGGGGTTGGTCTGCATCAGGGGTCAGCACTGAGTCCATTCCTATTCAACATGGTGTTGTATGTGTTGACTGAGGAGGTTAGAGGGGTTGCTCCTTGGTGCATGATGTATGCCGATGATGTAGTGTTGTGCGCAGAAACAAGACAGGAGGTAGAACAACAGCTAGAAAATTGGAGGGAGGCATTGGAAAGTAGAGGTATGAAAGTTAGTCGGAAGAAGACTGAATATCTGAGATGTAATGTACAACCGGATGAAGGAGGGGGAGTGATGTTAAACGGTGAACTGATCAAACGGGTAGATCGTTTTAAATACTTGGGATCAACAATCGAGGCAAAGGGGGGAGCAGAGGGAGAGGTGAATCGTAGGATACAGTCGGGATGGAGGAGCTGGAGAGAGGTGTCGGGAGTTCTCTGTGATCGTAGGATGCCGGTGAAGCTGAAAAGGAAGGTCTTCAAAACAGTGGTTAGGCCAGCCATGTTGTACGGAATGGAGACGGTGCCAATGAAGAAGACTAGTGACAGAAAGATGGATGTGGCTGAAATGAAAATGTTGCGATGGATGTGCGGTGTAACTAGAAGCATCGAATCAGAAACGAACGCATTAGAGGAACGGTGAAAGTAGTAGAGGCGTCAAGAAAAGTCCAAGAAGCCAGACTGAGATAGTATGGGCACATGATGAGAAGAGAGGAGGATTACGTGGGACGTAGGCTGCTGGAAATGGAGGTGCCGGGACGGAGAAGAAGAGGTAGACCGAAGACGAGGTGGAGGGATTGCGTGGCGGCAGACACCCGGGAGAAAAATTTGGACGAGGACATGGTGCGTGACAGAAGAGAATGGAGGAGACTCATCAAGAACAGCGACCCCATATAGAGATGGGATTTAGGCTGCAGAAGAAGAAGATATATATATATATATATATACTTTAACGAAGAATACGGAACATTTGGAAAAGCGTTTTTCATACCCGCTTGAATTATATAAGGAAATAAATTAGACAGTTTGTAACTGCGTCTTAAAGTACAGGCAGATTTTTCTTTCTTTTAAGCTCCGTCCGCTTACATAACTCAAATTTTGGATCATAACTTGTGCTTCTTCTTAGACTTGCGCTCTCTACTTGCCAAAGGAGGGGTAAAATTCAAGCTGAAATTAAGGGTTTTACTACCGGAATATAGTTTTTTTCTTTAATATATAATGTCATACTTTGCTATTCTACTTATTTCTTGTCACTTTTTACTGACTTCTGTTAAATTTCTATGAAGCATCCTTGTCTTTTATAATTTATTTACCTCACGACAGTGAATTTATAGCCACGGCTTTAGAATTTCTGTTCGTTCCCAGTATTTTTACTTGCGTTATTCATAATTATGAACGTCATCGGAATCAGTGTTGTACAGTAAGTGTTCCATTTACATGAATATATTTAATTGAGAAATTCATTCTATCGATATAAATACGTATAAATTTTTAGTCTTTATTATACTTCTTCTCTGCTTCATATATCGGCTGGGTTTTTTTAAACATCTGACATTTCAAAAGGTTTGTATTTTTTTATTAATTGAAATAAAAGTGTGGAATTTTTACTATACATTCTCTACACATGGGAAGTTAGCACACTATTAGCACACTAGTGCAAAACATGCTTTATGAGATGTCCTCTCAGCTCACAATATTTATACGATACTTTCGACGGGAGAGTCCTGTCCAACATTTTTCCGGAGGTGTATAATAAAGAAATATCATGGCCACCAACATCACCAGAGCTAATCCCCTGTGACTTTTATCTGTGGGGTTATTTAAAAGGTGGAGTGTTTAAACAGAATCCACACACGAAAGAAGAACTGAAAGCATCAAATGAACAAGAAATTTCTCAGCTTTCAACAGATACTATGTCCAGAGTACTGCAAAATTTTGTTGTTCATCTGCAAAGAGCTGAGAAGACATCACATAGAGCATGTTTTGCACAAGGGAACTAAGTCCCCATGCGTAGAGAAGGTACAGTAAAAAAAAATGCATGTTTTTATTTTAGTTAATAAAACGTACAAACCTTTTAAAATCTTAGATGTTAAAAATATCACCCGATATATATATATATATATATATATATATATATATATATATATATATATATATATATATATATATATATATATATATATATATATGGGAGGGGCGAGGTAGTACGAGCGTGACTGTGCTTCATACAGGTAAATTTGTGCTGCCTTGGAAGGAAACACAAACTTGCAGTGCATCTTCCTCCTGAAGAATCATGCACCTGAACTGATGATAAAATTTGGATGTTCTTTGAACTGG
>JAJOZX010001626.1:165000-180000 GCA_023014485.1 Bathynomus jamesi
ACATTGAGCAAGAAAGTTTTTACAGATGTTGACAGAGGCTCGAATGCCTGTGTTACATGCTATGACATTTATTCATGTATGTTATTTCAAGCGTATATTTATCAATCGTGTCAAAACACACCGAGAAAGGTTAGTTATACCTCCTCATTAGACATCGCTACTGGATTGTTGTCCCCGTCCCTCACCTCCTGCTTGGCTTAAACAGCCAATCAAAATGCGACCATTGCCCTGTTGAAGTCGTTGTCTTAAACAGCCAATCAGAATGCGACCATTTCCCGGCTGAAGTCGTTGTCACGTCAGTGAGAATGACTCCTACCAATACTACGTTCCGTACGCCGGAGCCAACACCCACAACATTGTCTGGAGTGTAGTAAGTATTCTGTACTATTAGTTATTGGTAACTTGTGAACTTCCATGTTAGCAAAAGTCTTTTATCAGTGTCTGACATCATACTTTTAGACTTTTAGAAAAATACTTCATAGTTGCAAAAGATTTCACAAAAAAAATTATAAATCTAAAAAAATCATGCCCCTCTTACAGATATGATGGACACGCTGTACCTCTGGGCGGTGCAACTGCCTCAGAAAAAAAACTGTAATGCAATTCACGCTACCACCCTGGAAAATCATGCAAAAACTCTGAAATATACTTTTGGCTGAAAAACTAATTTTACTTTTACTTTTTAATTATTGAGCCATTTGCTTGTTCAATATTTGTTCTGGTTTTTAAATTTAATATTTATATTCAAAATGTGCTTTGTCGTGTTCAACAGATGTCTTTTGATTTAGAAATAAATTTTTTGTTCTTGGGAATATGTGTATATTTCTTCCATTATGTATAATGTGGAGAATTGCCAAGTATTTTCAATATTATGCAGCATTTCAACATTAGCCAAAAGACAGGCATCTAATGTCAACAATATATAAAATTGTGCTTAATATTAACATTATCACCATTACTTTCAATATTAAGCAAGGCAAATTTCTAATGTAGACATTAAGCAAAATCTTTCCTAATGTCAACATTAGGCAATTTTTCAAATTAAGCGTAATATATATATATATATATATATATATATATAGTAACACGCATGAGAACGCGTAGTCTTTGTGTAATATCTTACAGAGATTTGAATTAAATGTTGCCATCTCGAGTGCGGGAGGGTTAACACGTAAAACGCCTCCGGACGTGAAAGCGTTGCGTTTCCTCCGTTATTGAAATAAATGACAGGTTGTATTAGCTTTTACTTAGTTGTAATGTGATCCTGGTATTGCTCGCGATTTCTAATGAAGAGGTCCTGGGTTCGAATATTGGTGGTAATTATTATTTTATATATATATACAATATAATAGTTGTTTTGTAACCTACATGAATTCTGAGTAACTAGAACTAGCCTCAGGTTTGATGTAGTTCCTGTTTTACATTAATAGCCTTGTGTACCTGTTATAATGAGATATTCATATCCTACACTAGTTAAATAAAGTTGCACACGTAAAGCTTACACACACACACATATATGAAAATTATTTCACGAAAGTAACACGTGAAAAATATTTATGATGAATAAAACCACGAAGGAAAGGAAACACAAAAAGGTGCTCAAGCGCTTTCGTCTAATGACATCCTCAAGAACACTGAAGTACATAAAAGGTTACGGCCTATATATAGGTTACAGAAAGAAAAAAAAATAAATAAATAACATACATACACACAAACATACATATAATATATATATATATATATATATATATATATATATATATATATATATATATATATATATATATATATACATATCTACACACATACATACGGAGAAGTAAAAATAAAAATTAAAAATTAAAGATTAGAGGATTAACAAAGAGGCATACAGATTTGTAAGGAAAAATATCGATTTTTAGCACAAGATCAAATTAATTAAAAATACAAATTTATCTGGAAATCTACCCGGGTTTTTAACACTTTGCCTTTTAGAGTCAAGATTCGATATATATAAAATTAAATGAAGATTAAAAGTTAATAAAGTAGCGTACAAGTTTAGCAAAGATTTAGCGTCCTACCCTTTTTATCTAAAATTTGTTTTGAAGGAATTCAAAACAACAGGATCGAGTTGAAAAAGACCTTTGCTTATGTTGAAGTTATTTGAAAGTTGGATAATGGCGGACTCAAGAATATTTCTATTGACAATGTTGCTAGAATGAAATAAACTGAAGCATTATTCCAATCAATACAGTGGGATAACTCTGACAAATGGACAAAAAGAGCACTGGACAACTGTCCTGTTCTAACGAATATTGATGCTGTTTTATACGTGGTGCAAATCCTTTCCCGTCTGACCTATGTAAAATGAATCACATTGTTTACACCCAATTTTATAGATAATGCCTGAATTATTGGTAGGGCTATTTTTTACTATGATATTTTTCACAATATTGTTATATGAAAATACTACATTAATATCCAAAAGTTTAAGTACATTAGCAATGCCTAAAAAGCCCGAGAAAAATGGAAGTACTAAAATATTTTTTGACAAAGTACGAGTGTTATTATTGACACGATAGAAAGTTCGTTTTGCCTTGTTGAGACAAGATTCCATAAACGCAGATGGGTAACACAGATCACTTCCAATACCGTTGATTTTTTCCAATTCGGCATCGATGTATTCCGGACTGGCGATCCTAAGGGCGCGGAGAAACATTGTTGAAAAAATGGCCTTCTTAGTGGGGGTGTCATGTCCCGAGTAAAAGTGTACATAGGACAAATTGTTTGTTTTTTTCGGATCGATACTAAACTTAAAACCTGGGCTTTCCCTATGTACCCGCACATCCAAAAATGGGATTGAATTGTCTTGTTCCACTTCTAAAGTAAACTTAATGGAGGGGACTTGATCATTTAACTGAAGGAGGAAGTTATCCAGGTCACGATTCATGGGCCAGATACACAAATATCGTCGACGTACCGCAACCAAGGGATGCCAACCCCCAGGATTCTCGGAATGTAAGTAATTTCGAAAAACTCCATAATTATTAGAGAGGAGGGGCGATAAGGGTTGCCCATGGCCATCACAAACACTTGTTGATAATACTCGTTATTGAAAGTGAATTTTACAGTCTTTGATGCAAAGCTTAATAAGTTCCAAAACAATGTGTGAAGGTAGTGACAGGTCATACTTATGTAATTCTTGGGAGAGAAAGTCAAGCATATCATCAATCGGCACTTTTTAAACAATGAACAAACGTCAAAACTGATCAATCTATCGTTAGTTTCAGTACGTGCATTATTCAATTTTTCAGTAAGATCCATGGAATTTTTTACATGTGAATCAGAGATAGTTCCGAGAATGGGGACAAGACTTTGACAAGCCATTTGGAGAGTTTATAAGTAATAGAGCCCACCGAGCTAATAATAGGGCGCATAGGGTTGCCAGGTTTGTGGGTTTTAATAAGACCGTAAAGGTAGGGCAGAGAAGGTGAAGTGGACATGAAAAGCGGAATTAAGTCCTTATGATCTTTGAGAATGCGTTTCAAGCCACTATTAAATGATTTGATGACGTCATCCTGCGGTTCTTCCTAAGTTTGTGTATGTGGCGGGGGTCCTGGAGAAGCTCGTTCATCTTTCCGATGTAGTCCACTTTGTCCATAATAACTATGGTGTTAGCCTTTGTCTGCTTTAGTAATATGGAGCTCCCCCCATCTTTTTTAATTGTGAGAGGCCATCGCGAAAACGTTTAGGAAAGTTACTTCGTAATTACCATTCGCCGCACTATAAACGAGGCCTTTAACTATGTTAAACAAATACTGAGGGAGATTACACTGTTTCTCAAAACACGCGAGACTGTACAAATTTGTAAAGCCGAAGGTTTTTTAACAATAAAAAAGGACATACCATATCCAAGGGCACTTTTTGCATCGTCACTAATGTTTTTCGAAGAAAGGTTCAAACAACACACTTTGAGCTTGCTTTTTTACTCCACTGACTATTTCGAATGAGACTTTTAATTTTCCGATCCAAAATGTTACGAAGTGAAGTAGTTCTCCGACGCAACTCGTTGTAAATTTCATCAAACAAAGGTTGGATCCACGGTTGGGGAATAACGGTTACAAAATTATGTTTGGCGATGTTTAAATTTTTGAAGGCGGACCACTCATTTTGTCTGGTGACTTCAATATGTTTCTTTAAAATTAATCTGCTGAAGTTGTTGAACGGATGGTCGTCAATTTGTCTGAGGCGAATCGGAAGCAGGGATTTGGGAAGAACTTGCTCCTCTAGACAGTTAGTAAGAAACTTTCGTCGGATACGAATTGCATGCCCCTTCATTAATGTAGAAGAAAACACGGACACAAACGGAGACAAGAGAGGGAACAGCAAGCCGAAGGAACGCGTGGTGTTCATTATATGAAAATTATTTCACGAAAGTAACACGTGAAAAATATTTATGATGAATAAAACCACGAAGGAAAGGAAACACAAAAAGGTGCTCAAGCGCTTTCGTCTAATGACATCCTCAGGAACACTGAAGTACATAAAAGGTTACGGCCTATATATAGGTTACAGAAAGAAAAAAAAAAAATAAATAACATACATACACACAAACATATATATATATATATATATATATATATATATATATATATATATATATACATACATATCTACACACATACATATATATATATATATATATATATATATATATCAATAAACGGAGAAGTAAAAATAAAAATTAAAAATTAAAGATTAGAGGATTAACAAAGAGGCATACAGATTTGTAAGGAAAAATATCGATTTTTAGCACAAGATCAAATGAATTAAAAATACAAATTTATACTGGAAATCTGCCCGGGTTTTAACACTTTGCCTTTTAGAGTCAAGTTTCGATATATATAAAAATAAAATGAAGATTAAAAGTTAATAAAGTAGCGTACAAGTTTACCAAAGATTTAGCGTCCTACCCTTTTTATCTAAATTTGTTTTGAAGGAATTCAAAACAACAGGATCGAGTTGAAAAAGACCTTTGCTTATGTTGAAGTTATTTGAAAGTTGGATAATGGCAGACTCAAGAATATTTCTATTGACAATGTTGCTAGAATGAAATAAAACTGAAGCATTATTCCAATCAATACAGTGGGATAACTCTGACAAATGGACAAAAAGAGCACTGGACAACTGTCCTGTTCTAACGGAATATTGATGCTGTTTTATACGTGTGTGCAAATCCTTTCCCGTCTGACCTATGTAAAAGGAATCACATTGTTTACACCCAATTTTATAGATAATGCCTGAATTATTGGTAGGGCTATTTTTTACTATGATATTTTTCACAATATTGTTATATGAAAATACTACATTAATATCCAAAAGTTTAAGTACATTAGCAATGCCTAAAAAGCCCGGGAAAAATGGAAGTACTAAAATATTTTTTGACAAAGTACGAGTGTTATTATTGACACGATAGAAAGTTCGTTTTGCCTTGTTGAGACAAGATTCCATAAACGCAGATGGGTAACACAGATCACTTCCAATACCGTTGATTTTTTCCAATTCGGCATCGATGTATTCCGGACTGGCGATCCTAAGGGCGCGGAGAAACATTGATGAAAAAATGGCCTTCTTAGTGGGGGTGTCATGTCCCGAGTAAAAGTGTACGTAGGACAAATTGTTTGTTGTTTTCCGATAGATACTAAACTTAAAACCTGGGCTTTCCCTATGTACCCGCACATCCAAAAATGGGATTGAATTGTCTTGTTCCACTTCTAAAGTAAACTTAATGGAGGGGACTTGATCATTTAACTGAAGGAGGAAGTTATCCAGGTCACGATTCATGGGCCAGATACACAAAATATCGTCGACGTACCGCAAAGATCATAAGGACTTAATTCCGCTTTTCATGTCCACTTCACCTTCTCTGCCCTACCTTTACGGTCTTATTAAAACCCACAAACCTGGCAACCCTATGCGCCCTATTACTCGGGACATGACACCCCCACTAAGAAGGCCATTTTTTCATCAATGTTTCTCCGCGCCCTTAGGATCGCCAGTCCGGAATACATCGATGCCGAATTGGAAAAAATCAACGGTATTGGAAGTGATCTGTGTTACCCATCTGCGTTTATGGAATCTTGTCTCAACAAGGCAAAACGAACTTTCTATCGTGTCAATAATAACACTCGTACTTTGTCAAAAAATATTTTAGTACTTCCATTTTTCCCGGGCTTTTTAGGCATTGCTAATGTACTTAAACTTTTGGATATTAATGTAGTATTTTCATATAACAATATTGTGAAAAATATCATAGTAAAAAATAGCCCTACCAATAATTCAGGCATTATCTATAAAATTGGGTGTAAACAATGTGATTCCTTTTACATAGGTCAGACGGGAAAGGATTTGCACACACGTATAAAACAGCATCAATATTCCGTTAGAACAGGACAGTTGTCCAGTGCTCTTTTTGTCCATTTGTCAGAGTTATCCCACTGTATTGATTGGAATAATGCTTCAGTTTTATTTCATTCTAGCAACATTGTCAATAGAAATATTCTTGAGTCTGCCATTATCCAACTTTCAAATATCTTCAACATAAGCAAAGGTCTTTTTCAACTCGATCCTGTTGTTTTGAATTCCTTCAAAACAAATTTAGATAAAAAGGGTAGGACGCTAAATCTTTGGTAAACTTGTACGCTACTTTATTAACTTTTAATCTTCATTTTATTTTTATATATATCGAATCTTGACTCTAAAAGGCAAAGTGTTAAAACCCGGGTAGATTTCCAGTATAAATTTGTATTTTTAATTCATTTGATCTTGTGCTAAAAATCGATATTTTTCCTTACAAATCTGTATGCCTCTTTGTTAATCCTCTAATCTTTAATTTTTAATTTTTATTTTTACTTCTCCGTTTATTGCATATATATATATATATATGTACGTGAATAGAAACGACATAAGTGTTAAGGAACGTTTCTGCACAGGAGGAGGAGAGATAACGAATAAATGAAAAATGAGGCGAACCGCCCGGGAATCGAACCCAGGGCCTTCCAATTGCCGGTTGGAAGCGCTACCATTATGCTACGGACCTCACACAATCACAAATCGAAATTCTCCCACATAGGGCAGAAACCAATGCCCTGAGAGGGCACCCTCGCAAATCGTGAATATGCGCATATAACTGCAATGACCGCGCAGTATATAAATGAATAGAAACGACATAAGTGTTAAGGAACGTTTCTGCACAGGAGGAGGAGAGATAACGAATAAATGAAAAATGAGGCGAACCGCCCGGGAATCGAACCCAGGGCCTTCCAATTGCCGGTTGGACGCGCTACCATTATGCTACGGACCTCACACAACCGGCAATTGGAAGGCCCTGGTTCGATTCCCTGGCGGTTCGCCTCATTTTTCATTTATTCGTTATCTCTCCTCCTCCTGTGCAGAAACGTTCCTTAACACTTATTTCGTTTCTATTCATTTATATACTGCGCGGTCATTGCAGTTATATGCATATATGTATGTGTGTAGATATGTATATATATATATATATATATATATATATATATATGTATGTTTGTGTGTATGTATGTTATTTATTTTTTTTTTCTTTCTGTAACCTATATATAGGCCGTAACCTTTTATGTACTTCAGTGTTCCTGAGGATGTCATTAGACGAAAGCGCTTGAGCACCTTTTTGTGTTTCCTTTCCTTCGTGGTTTTATTCATCACACACACATATATATATATATATATATATATATATATATATATATATATATATATATATGTATTGATTAAAAGAATACAGTAGAAAATTCAAGATTTAATCCAGGTGTTTAATTAAATGGTTGAAGGTTTTGATGACGTCGACGCCAAAAAATATTTCACCTTCACAAATGCAGATAGAACTCGCGTTAATGATCTAAAATTAGTGGGTAAAAATTTTGATTTGGTGAAATTAAGCTTTCTTTCTTCAGTTTTTTTAATTTATGGAATGGATTGCCAACCAACGTAGTTCAAAGTAATTCGGTCGAGTCCTTTTAAAAAGAGACTAGATGCTTATCTTGCCTCTTAAACCCCAAGTTAGAAGCATTTTTTTCATTCAGATTCTCTCTTCTTTGCTTTAAAATTTTGACTTACTCTATCTTTAAACTTTCTCCCTTTCTTCCACTCTCTCTTCTTTGGTTTGCTCTAAAATTTTCTTTTATCTTTAAATTTTCTTCCTTTCTTTAAAACTCCCTTCTTAAACAGATAGCTTCGTTGGGATCACCCGGTCTATTGCTGTTTGGCGTCCTTTGTATTTCTTAAATTATGTCTCAGTTATGTGCTACAGAGTAAAAACATTCAAACTCCTACACTCTAAATTTGGCCCTTTAGGACCATATTTATAACGTAATAAAACTCCCAAAAAACATCTCATTTATATTCTCTGTTCTGGACTAAGATTCATAATTTTAGAAATGTCATTCATTTTTAAGCCATGAGTCATTGTAGCACCTCTTTCAAGTTTAACTTTCCTTGAACGTTGATTCAGGCTCTAAAAACTTTTTTCACTCGCGTACACAAGTCTATTACGTTAATTCGATCTCTGAGCATGACTGTTATTTATTTGAAATTCATGAGATGATTAAATGTAAACAGCAAAGTAGTTAATGAATTAAGAGTGTTATAATTACTACGGTGATAAGATACTCCTATAATTTTTTCTAAGCATTTGTTATAAGACAATAGCCAATCGCCTTAAGTATTCGCAAACATTTTTTTTATTATACCAAAAATCATTCCTATAAAAATCAAAGCAATGTGGTTAAATAACTTCTTGGAATTACTAAATCTTCTATATAATAACTTAATAAGTTAAATTGATTGAATTGCTTAATGTGACATTTAACAATATGGGAATCATTGTATAATTTTCGCCGAAGTACTACATATTTTGCAGACTTAGTTATATTATTTGCAATATCTCCGATACATACAACTGTATCGTTACCATAATTGTAATCATTTTTAGGTTTAAAAACTGTATATTTTGCTTTCTCAGTATTTCATACAAAGATAATATCATACAAAGCTAAACTACAAACAGAATGGTCACAGCTTTAAACAAATGAAATACTCTGCTTAATAGGAGGAGATAACGAAACAAAGTCAGCCTAAGCTTGTGCATTTGCAGGAAAGAGTTCGCCGAAGAAAAATTTAATGAAAATATCTGAAAATTCACTTGAAAATTGCCGTAAAGTTGTAGTTTCACGTGATATAAAATTAGTACTTCACTATTTTCACATGCCTATAGTTATATTCTTTCGTAATACGTATAATATTTATGATGGAAGATGGCACTAAAACCATTAAGATTCATTTTCGCTTTTCGTGCGTCCCATTGTTTTCTTAACGATATATAGTTTATCTCTCTTTTTCTTTCTGACTTATAGCTTCAGATAGTGGGTAATCATTTCTCACATTGCCTTTTACCCCATTTTTTCCCTACCCCCCTTCTCTCATCCTACGCTTCCTGGATATTTTCAGCGAAAGATAAAATAGAACAACCTTTACATTTGTTTCATTCTATAAAATTAGGTCCCGTCCTTTCACACCTGCCGTGGGAACTGCAATGGTAGAGAGCTTATGCATATGGCTGATTTGTTTCAATTAGAATTATAAAAATCTTTTGGTCACGTGTTTTTATACAAAATGAGAGCGTTCCAATTTCAGTATTTTGTGTTTGTATGATAATTTCCAGTATCTTTTAAATTTGTTATACAGGGTGATTCATAAATGTGTTTTATAAATCACAGGGTGTATTCTTGAGATAAAAGCAAAGAAAAAAGACCATGTAAATATAGGTCGAGATACCCAACCCGTAGGTTTCGTGACAGAAAGATGAAACTCCTAAAGGGAATATCTCGATGCTGTGTAACCCGACAGGTGGATAGGGTGCAGTGGTCCTATTCCGTGGCCACCTCGGTCACCCAGATTTAAATCCTCTTGAGTATTACTTGTGGGGTCATTTAAAAAGCCTAGTTTATGTTACAGAAGTCCGAGCATGTGATGAATTGTGGCAACGAGTTCGAGACAATTGCTAAACGATCCGCAATCCTCCAGGAATTTTTGAGTGTGTCAGACAATCACTGGTGCGAAGTGCTGAGGCATGCATTCAAGAAGTAGAAAAGAATTTCGGACATTTACTATAACACTGCCCAACAAAAAAAAATGTTTTGCTGCTGATTTAATTCTAAGACCTGTTTCTGGATAATATTGATGTGCTGATTTCAAAAATCACCTTAGATTTTGTCCATCACATCAGGTTTTCGTGCAATGCAATATGCCTATTTTTGGTGATCCATGAAGGGCGCTTATCAAAATTGATGATTTTTGAGACCTGTTAACAGCTGTTTTGCTGTTAAAATTTTATCTGTGGAAAACGCAAATCTGTGCATTAAATCTAAAGGTGATGTACAACATATTAAAATCTTGGGTATCTGTGATTTCCCCAGGTGTGAGCGTGATGTCATGATCCAAAAAGTCTGAAAATTATAAAGATCTTGTAAAGGATTTACTTGTAAACTTTCAGCAGTTGGGTTGCAACATGAGCATTAAAGTTCACTATCTCAACAGTCATCTGGACAAATTTCCAGAAAATCTTGGTGATGTTAGTGAAGAGCAAGGTCAAAGGTTCCACCAAGATATCAAAGTGATGGAAGAACGATACCAAGGAAGATGGGATACCCATATGATGGCTGACTACTGCTGGAGCCTGCAAAGAGATTGTCTTGACATCTCTCATTCTAGGAAGTCCTATAAGAGAAAATTTATCAGCACTGAACAGTAAGAAAACAAGAAAGAGACAATGTTAAGAAAACTGGTCCAGTGCTTGCTTTAATATGGATTCATTTTTTGCTTATTTAAACACTTTTAATCACTTTATGTGTCAATATTACCATTGTATATTAAAGTTCACTCCCTGCACAATTGTTTACTTTTCCATGCTGATTCTGAGTATGTAAAAACTTATTTTTTGAAAAGAAAAAATTGGGCATAACCCTGCCAAAATGCGATATCTCCAAAATATCCGTATTAGATTGCTCGAAAATCTGACGTGATAGGCAAAAACTAAGGTGATTTTTTAAATCAGCACACAAAGTTACCTAAAAACAGGTGTCAGAATTAAATCAGCAAAATTGGTGTTGGGCAGTGTAATGAAGCAAATGTATCACACTGTGTATTTGCATAAAATGTAAAAAATCTTTAGGAGTTTCATTTTTCTGCCGCGTACTATATAGCTCGAAAGAAACCTACGGGTTTCTCGACATATGGTCCTTTTTCTTTACTTTTGTCTCAAGAATACATCCTGCGATTTATGAAACACACTTATGAATCACCCTGTATAACATTATAAAAGAATCTGTGAAGGAAAAGTTATAGTAAAGGAAAAAAATAGTAACAAGGAAAGCCTTCCCGTCCTTTCACACCTGCCGTGGGAACTGCAGTGGTAGAGAGCTGAGCTATTATTAACCTGAAGGTCCTGAGCTGAAAATATTTGCTCGAATTTCAGATTTCAACAATTAAGGTGTTTCTCTCTGCCTTCTTTGGTGGGTTAGTGGTTCGGATCCCAAGTAAAGCTGAAGGTCACCTCCGTCACCTTGGATGTTATGAAGGAACTTGAAGTATCCCAAACATTATTGTTGCGTTCACACCATCCGTACACTAATTTCGTGTGCCGAGTCACTCACAAGCCAGCTCAGTGTGTAATACCGTTTCCCCGTAAGCGAAGTGAAGACGCAAGTCAACGGTTCGAATCCCAGTGATGCTGATATTACGGGAGTTTGTGTAATGGGCCGTGTTCGTTGGCCTGAGCGCTTTGCCAGTTTCTGTTCCTTCTGAATGATTGTGGGTCACTCATGCGAAGAAGGTCTAAAATAAAGAATAGAATAAAAGACTACGTTACATTCATTGAACCGATGTACATCGTCCATTTATGAAGAATTTTTATTTACTCAGAAAATAAAGTAAAAAAATATGTCATTTCATGGCTGCCAGCCAAGAACAATACTGAGCTGTTAGGTTATATATTTACATAAATCCCTTAGCAACAGGACTGATTCCACGAAGATTACTCCCTGATTGCTGAAACAAGCTACTCCAACAACAACACACACACACACACACACACACACACACACACATGGGGGTGGGGGGAGAAGTGTATGCTGCGGGTTACACAAGAATAACGTTAATAATGCCAAACTATACAAGCTTACTTCCCTCCTTAACACGCAAACAAACAAAGAAGCAAGAAAGTATTTGACTACTGAATATCACATATTATATATTCGAACATTTCATAACATTTCATATCATAACTTTATGATATACCTCGTTGAACAAAAATTGCCACCATTTGTCCTCACAAGTTCGATTTACTTCCAGTTTGGAAGATTCGCTTTGACCTTATTTTAGTCCTTATTTTTTGGTTCGACTTTATTCCATTCGATTTACCTGACCGTTTTCATATCTATCTGCCTATCTATTTATCTATCTACATATATATATATATATATATATACATATGATGAAAAAACCACGAAGGGAAGGAAACACAGAATGGTGCTCAAGCGCTTTCGTCTAATGACATCCTCGACGAAAGCGCATGAGCACCATTCTGTGTTTCCTTTCCTTCGTGGTTTTTCATCATAAATATTTTTCACGTGTTACTTTCATGAAATAATTTTCACATATATGTATATATATAGTGTACAGTGTACACTCCTTTATCATGTATAAAAAAGAGGAGAAATGTTTTTATATTCTTTTTATTTTGTGTGTGTGTGATAAGGCGGTTTCTATGATGTGTAGTGTATTCTACACTCAGTCATAAAAACGCCGAAGGCGTGGCCAAAGGTTATTTCTCCTGCAATATAATTTTATTTTACTTTTTTTTATATATATTTTCAGTATTTCTTCCATAAAATTTATTTGGAGCGAACCTTTTTCCCACAAATGGAGAATACTCGTGGAAAAATATCTGTTAAATTTTTCTTTACGATTCGTGTTACATTCGCCAATGAACAAATAATGTATTGTAATTACTTGTCTTGTAATTACAGTGTCACTAACTGACGGATTTTGTTCTTAGACAAAGAGTTTTCATACTTCGCCAACAAATTCGAATCTTGATTATCACAAGGTAAATTTGTATATACAGTAATATAATTTTTATATGGATGCTATTAATCGATACCGACCTGAAGGTGACGGAGTAGGGTGTTCAGTACGGCTCGTATGTGATTATGAGAGTGTGTGAGTGTATGTATATGGGTGTAGGTCAGTGGTGTAGTCCGGGAGTAACGCAAGGTAACGGCGTTACCCCACTGGTTTTATTTTACTTTTAGCGTTACCCTACTGGTTTTATTTTACTTTATAGTTTTTATATTTTTTGCTGTTTCTACCGAACATTTTTGTAATACATACTCTTTCTAACTATATTTCTTTCCTAACCCCTTCAATTTCAACGTGTTTTTGGGAATGTACATAAAATGTAAAAACGCTGTGGAATTTTATAGAAACGCTATATAAAAAAAATTGTTGTTGTGTTACCCAACTGGTGTAGGTGGGTATGTGTGTGGAAGGGATGTATGCGGGTGTCCTTAGTAGTCTTGTGGTCTTGTGACCACTAAGCTACTAAGGTGTCAATTGACATTTTGCTGGAGTACAGTCTAGTTATAATTGAATTTACCGTGTCATCTGGCTTGGTGATGGTAGTCTTGCTGCATCCTATATAATGAATACAACAGCACCATTTTTAGGTCTACCTTCTGAGATTCCATTTTCCGAGTTATTTTTAACAAAAGTAAAATAAATTCCCTTAAAATTCCTTCGTTTATATCGGCTTCCTTCGATATGATCACATCTTTTTTCAGTCATAAAAGAGGTTTCTAGAAAAATAATACCGGCTAAATTTTTTAACGTTTCCGAATGAGGCACGTTAATGAATTACAGTTAAAGCTCGTATTATAATTATTTTTAAAGTGATAATATATATGTATATATATAAAGCTTATTATTGTCATTATAATTATCATTATCATTATCATATATAATAAAAAATAATTAGTCATAAATGCCGAAGTAGCTCCAACGTTTGTGGAAATTTTTGTCCGTGCTCCAACAGGTCATATATGTTATATTTTCAAATTCCTAAGAATTTTCGCTTGTGTTAAGATAGAAGGAGGGGGGGGGGGGGTCTATAAAAAAGTTTAGAGAAAGCGTCTTTTATACTGTATACAATGATTATTTTTTCGAACTTCAGCCACGTTAGGATTTTAATTAAAAAATTCGAAATCAAGTAATTCCAACTTCACGCTACCTTCTCGAAATCTTCTGTGTTCTTAATGAAAAGTTAAAATCTCCACAAATTAACATATTTTGTGCTGGAGTTTTAAGTAATTTTAACGTGTTTTGGATTTCATTTATATTTTATAGCAAAGCGAAATTAATTTTTTGGTGGTGTTTCGTGGTCTGTACACATTCATAATGATTAAATTTAGTTTTGTCGGTGCTGTTTGATTTTCTTACCTTTATTTCACCTGTGTAGGTGTTTTTCACTGTATATGTTATAGTCCTTTATTGCCATACTACAGTCAAACTCTCAATAGTGACACTCCGCTACAACGAAACCTCTCTTTAGTGAACACCTTGGGCATTTCGAAAAACCTCTCTTTATCGAAAACAAGTTTCGATATAACGAGGCGCTTTCGCTAACTTAGCCTGAGCTGCACGTGTTCGTCTCTACCGCCATTTCCCCGATCAACAAAGTAAGCGGCATACTGATTGATTGATGCCTAAAAGCTGATCCGTAATTTGCTAGAATGTTTCTCTCTCACGGAGAAATACTTTTAAGTAATGCATTTAATAAACTGTATAGACAGTACTATATAAAGTATGTATAAATAACTAATGAGGGTCTAAATAGGTCATTAAAATATACACTACAATATCGGCAAAGGAAAA
>JAJOZX010001626.1:185000-197500 GCA_023014485.1 Bathynomus jamesi
TCTCCGTTCGCCTTGGAGATAGGCCCATCATTCTGGATTTATTATCATACTTACCTCTCATCCTTCTTCTTACTCTGGGAAACTTTTTTCTCCGTTGGGCTCCTCTGATCACAATCTTATATCTGTTTCCTGTTCTATCGCTCCAATTCAGCTTTTGGATCCTCCCAAGAGGAGGAGCCTTTGGCACTTCGGCGCCGCTGATTCGCTGATTTCCCATGGAGTAATTACTGCTTCCGTGGCGGGGCCCTTCTGGGTGTGCTGAGCGCATCACAGACGTGATTCTCTCTGGCATGGAGGCGTACATTCCATATTCTATTCTTACTACTAATGCAAAAAACCTTGGTTTAACTTTACTTGTTCTATTGCTATCTGCAACAGAGAGGAGGCTTTCAGAAGGTACCGTCGCCATCCAACTCCTAACTCTCACTCGGCTTATATTTCTGCCCGGAATCGTACAAAATCTGTTCTTCGACTCGCCAAAAATTCCTTCATCCGACAAAAATGTGAAAATCTATCCAATTCTAATTCTTGTTCTTTCTGGCATCTAGCTAAGAACCTCTTCAACAACTTTACTTCTTCTTCTTTCCTTCCTCTTTTCCATTCCGACGACGGCACAGTTACCATCTCCTCTCCTGACAAAGCTAAACTCTTCGCTCAAACTTTCGCTTACAATTCAACCCTGGACGATTCCGGTGCTGTTCCTCCATCTCCTCCCCCTCTGACTTTATTATGTCTGAAATTAGAATCTCTTCTAAAGATGTTTTTCTGCTTTATCTGGGCTCAACTCTATGAAGGCGTATGGTCTTCATGGTGTTCCTCCTGTTGTTCTTAAGAACTGTGCTTCTGTGCTGATACCCTGCCTAGGCAAATTATTTCGTCTTTATCTTTCATCTGGTACTTTTCCTTTCTGGTGGAAGTTCGCGTTCATTCAGCCTGTCCCAAAGAAGGGTGACCGCTCTCAACCCTCCAACTATCGTCCACTTGCTTTGATTTCTTGCCTTTCCAAAGTTTTTGAATCTTTCCTTAATAGGGAAATTCTTAAACATTTTTCTTCTCACAATCTTCTTTCAGATTGTCAGTATAGATTCTGGAAGAGACGCTCAACTGGTGATCTTCTTGCATATCTCTCTGACTCTTGGTCATCTTCCTTTCGGGATTTCGGCGAAACTTTTGCTATTGCGCTAGACATATAAAAAGCTTTTGATAGAGTTTGGCACAATCTTTAATTTCCAAACTGCCCTCCTTCGATTTCTAAACTTCTATCTGTTCCTTCATCTCTAATTTCCTCTCTGACTGATCTATAGTTGCAGTTGTAGATGGCCACTGTTCTCCTAAAGCTATTAACAGTGGTGTTCCTCATGGTTCTCCCCTGTCACCCTCTCTTTTCCTTTTATTTATTAATGATCTTTTAATTCGCACTTCTTGTCCTATTCACTCCTATGCCGATGATTCCACTCTTCTCTTCTCCACCCGCTTCCCAAACCGTCCCTCACAGCAGTCACTTCATGATTCGCGTAGGACGGCTATGGGACACCTGACCTCTGATCTTTCTGCTATATCTGATTGGGGCAGAGAAAACCTTGTGCGTTTCAATGCCTCAAAAACTCAGTTCCTCATCTGTCTACTCGTCACAATCTTCTAAACAACTATCCCCTTACCTTCAACAACACACAACTCAATCCTTCCTCTTCTCTTAACATTCTTGGTGTCTCCTTTTCTCGTGATCTTTCCTGGGAAAATTACATATACTCTCTTTCTAAAATAGCTTCTAAGAGGTTAGGTGTGCTGTACTGTCTCCGCGGTTTCTTCACCCCCACTCAGTTGCTGTCTCTCCTCAGGGGTCTTGTTCGCCCCTGTATGGAATATGCTTCCCGTGTGTTGGTTGGCTCAACCCACACAGCGGTACTTGACCGAGTGGAATCAAAGGCTTTTCGTCTCATCAATTCCCCGCCTCTTACTGATTGTCTTCAATCTCTTTCTCTTCGCCGCAATGTTGCCTCACTCTCTCTTTACTATCGCTATTATAACTGACATTGCTCTTCTGAACTCTCTAATTGCATGCCTCCTCCTTTAAGGAGAGCATGCAGTACCAGACCTACTACACCTTCTCATTCCTTTTCTGCCCAACCATCTGACGCAAGGGTTAATCGGTATTTTCAGTCTTTCATCTATTCAACCGGTGAACTCCTGAACAATCTTCCTCAATCCATCTTTCCTCCTATCTATGACCTCCCATCTTTCAAACGCAGAGTGTCTAGGCATCTCGAAAACCCCAGACCTTGATTTTGGCTCTCTTCTTCTTCTATGGGAGGGGCGCTTTTGCGGTCATTTGCCCTTGGGCCGTCCTTCCTGCATAAAAAAAAATCTTTATAGAGCAACTAGGAAACTTTCTCTCCTTTTGTGTGTGTGTGTGTGTGTGTGTGTGTGTGTGTGTGTGTAGCAGGAATGGGGAATCGATATGAACTGGAATCGATAAATTGATAAAACTGAATTTTTTTTTAAAACTGAAATTGGAAAAAACTTAAATCGAAAAGTTTTGTAAAAATTGAAATCGAAACTGAAACTGAAATAAAATAAACTGAAAAACGGAAAACTAAAATCGAAATCGATATTGTTTATTTAAGTTTTATAAATTAAAGAGTTTTTTTAAAAGAAGTTAAGATATTTTTAGTTCAAATTTACTAACACGAGACGCGACTTGTCAAACCAAAAAAACAATCGGGTATTAAGACATGATATAAATGTTTTGGATCACCTGAAGATCAGGGCCCCCAGCCTTCTTTATTTAGCTTTATAAGGCTAACTAACGAAAATATCACGACCTAACCTAACCAATCGTCAAGGGCGTACAGTTGGCCTAACGATTGGTTAGGTTAGGTCGTGATATTTTCGTTAGTTAGCCTTATAAGGCTTACTAAAAAAGGCTGGGGGCCCTGATCTTCAGGTGAGCCAATGTTTTTGATTTATAGACACACTTCGTCCTATCCCGAAAGACTATCTCTAAAGATATGTAGATACAGAAAGGCAACTTATCAGCTCGTTCTTTGTGGTTCTTTCTTTTTAATATATTCGCCTCCCTCTTCATATAGGTCAGTGGTTCTCAACCTTTTTTTAACCATCGCCCCCTTGAAAATTTTTTTGCCCACTCTATTTTCAAATCGCCCCCCTACACACAAAAAAAAGTGAAATAAAAAAACTTTCAAACTTACTATTTTATTTAATGAGATCCTTGAGATTGGTGTTTTTCTACTAAATATGCAATGTTCGGTTCAATGTCGCTGAGCTTAATTCTTATGTCCTCTTCTGCATACATCCAATCTGTTTCTTTCCTTTGTTAGTAATTTATTCAATGAACTAAACCCAGTTTCAACCATATTTGATGTTGGAAAACAGACAATTATTTTGGCCATTTCGGTCCATAACCTTGGATATAGTGTTTTACAGTCTTTTAATGACCAGAATTCAGTCTTTCCTACTTTATCATACATGTATTTTGAGTTATCATTGCATCGTAATTCAATTAATTCTTCTTGAATTTCTTCTTCAGCTGAACTAACATCACAATTAAATGGGTCTAACATCCATGGTTTTACTTCAAAGGAAAATAAATCAGAGAATCTTTTGTTCATGTCACTTTTTAACGAACATAAGTGTCCAGAATAAGTTTCAAGATCCATTTTGGTAAGTGAAGAACAAATTTCTGCCAGCTCAGGCATGCTGTGAAACATTATTTTAAGTAAATTATCTTGAAAAATTTCCAATTTTTCAGTAAATGCTTTCAATACTGTTTTACAATCAATCAATGTAATAAATTTTCCTTGAAGCTGAAGTGATACCTCATTAAGCTTTCGAAATATCCAAGCCATATAATACAGTATATGTTATTTTTATGTTTTCTTATTTCTTTAGCAATATCTCCGTCCCCTTCACTTTCTAGAAAGTTAACTATGGTATCAAAAAGGTTTATAAATCTTGCTAAGCAATTTCCTTTGGAGAGCCATCTGACTTCCGTATGTAAAAGAAGTCTTACATACTGTTCAGCATGATCAGAACAAAACTTCCTGAATAGGTGATCATATTTGCTATGTGATTTTATTTTATTGATAGTTTTAATAACTATACCAAGTGAATAATGTAGAATTGGACTCATATTTTTTGCTACAAGATTATGTCTGTGAACAATGCAATGTATTGCAATGATTCCAGAACATATTTTTTTCAAATGTGCTACGAGGCCTTTATGCCTTCCGACCATTGAAGTAGCACCATCAGTTGCAATCGATATCAAATTTTCTAATGGAACTTTATTTTCATCAAACCAGGATCTTAAAGCAATAAAAATAGATTCCCCAGTAGTGTCAGTTTCTAGGTATTTCACAAATAATATATCTTCTTTCAATTTACAATCATCATTAAAATAACGTTCATACGCCATGAGAAGGGCCTTGTTATCAACAACTGTGGACTCATCAACCTGAATTGAAAAATTAGTTTTTTTCAATCTTTCAACTAGTTGTTCTTCAATATTCACTGACATTTCATCAATTCGTCTTCGAATTGAATCGTTGCTTAATGGTAAACTTTTTAAGATACCTGAAGGATCTTCATGCATCACATTTGAAATAACAGTTTCTAATATAACGTCATCGACGGCACAATACATACTCCGAGTAGTGTTTCAAAACCATTGATGAGCAATTCGAAAATCATTTAATTTTAATCGTTGCCTAAATAAAGTTTCGCCCCCTTCCGTCAAATTTTCGCCCACTTTCGCCCCCCAAGAATTTCATTTTCGCCCCCAGGGGGGCGCCCGTTGAGAAACCCTGATATAGGTCGATAGATATAACGGGTAAAGAGAAAAACTCGCACCAAGATGAGAAATGGATTAGCACAAAAGTTAGAAAAAAAAAAAATCAGACAACCGCGTGACTTTAAGCTTAATTTTTAAGTATCAGTTCATCTGAAGTTTTGAAGGAGAAAGTTTTATAAATTGACGAAGAATAACAACTGCGCCTTACAGTATGATACGAAATCAAATCAATAATAAAAGGCTTTATAAGGCATATATAACTCAAAGACATGAATACTAAATATTTGAGTTTATTGCTGAAATCGAAAATCGAACTGATATATACATATACAGTGTATATATATATATGTAATATATGTATATCAGTTTCTCACCCCTGATTTATGCTCAGCACTTTATTAACTCACAAAACAACAAGGAAATGAACTGCTTTAATTCCTCTGCGTTCTTAATTAATCAAACAATTTATCAGCAAGTTTTTGTACGTAGTTGAAACGTTAAGAATTAATTAATTATTAATGAATGTATCATACGGCAGTTATTCAGCAGATTGAAGCTAAATTCTATTTTATATTTTAAGATGAATTAAGTAACGAACTTTAAAACGTGCACCATTAATTCTTTTCCTTTTAATTACAAAATCTGTTGTCAAAATATTAATTATAGTCCATATCAGTAATTATTATATACTCGTATATTATTAATATTATTATTATTATTATTATTATATATGCTTATATATATATATATATATATATATATATATATATATATATATATTATATGCTCAATATGTTCGAGAGGAGGGGCAACAAACTTGACCTGCGTGAAATGAGGAATCATCGGGCGGAACGTTTGAAAGGTTGAAAGGTTATTATATTTTTATTTATATATATATATATATATATATATATATATATATATATATAAATTTTACATAAGATCCGAATATCATTCCAACAATATGTTTTATTTACATTTAAAAACTTTTTAAATTCGAGTAATAATTATAACAAAAAAAAAAAAATTTCCTACCAAAGATTTTTCATTTATTTTTATACATCATAACTGCATTACTGAAAAAAAAAAATTGTTTATTTTTAACCCCCTCCCACTGTTTTTATTCCATTCAAATAAATGAACTTTAAAATAAACCCTCTTATATTATAAAACGTACTGATTTTTTTAAGTTGAAAAACGTTTTTTTTTTCTTTTGTAAAATTCGAACATAGTCATTTAGTTATTTCATAAGAATTAAAACATAGTTGTTCAAATAAAATTATAATAATTACGTATAAAGAACATTAAAGTGAGGAATTTTTTGTTATCCTTATAATTATAACGAAACATTTTCTTAAAGTGAATCAAAAGTGTTGTAAATCAACAACATTTTTTTTCTGATTGATACAATTTTCACAACGAATAAATGAATAAGTTATATAAGGCTTTGTACCCGTTTTTTATCTATCTATCTATGTATCTACCTATCTACCTATCTAGGTATCTGTTTATGTATCTGTCTATGTATCTGTCTATGTATCTATCGGTCGCCTTCCCTGTGGGTCGGTGATTAATAATAATCAGTGAGGAGGGCCAAAAACTGACACAGCGCTCAGGACAATTAATGCGCCCCATTTCTCTAATTCCTATGTTTTTCACCAGCACCATCGGGAGTCGAGCTCCTACCTCAGTGCCTTCACTTAGCTAATAGGGAAATGGTATTACCCACTGAACTACAGAAGCTGGCGACTTTTCCCTACAAACGAAGCGAAGACACTCAGGTGGAAGTTTGCCTCCCGATGGTGTTGGTCAATAATAATCCAAGCGTTATCGTAATGAGCCGCATTAGTCTGACCTGAGCGCCATGCCAGTTTGTGGCCCTCCTGACTAGCTATTAATGGATCGATCTGCTTTTCAGTGCAAGTAATTGTAGCCCTTGCAAATTATTTACTAATAATTATGAGTATATACAGTAGACATATTTATTTATTTATTTATTTGTTTATTTTAAGGAACAGTGGTGTTGTCTGATACTACTGTATGATATATTTGTTCATCACATGTATGAAGTTCGTTTTATAATAAATACATCCAAACGTTAACTAACAAAATCGATAAACTCGCTTCGTAAACTATACAACAGACGAGATGTAGTCACGACATTTGGTGGCATGGTTGCAATAATTGTTCTTTTCAAAGCTAATTACTCGTAATCATAAATTTTAATAAATTAGCAGGAAAATTTTCATGTTTGGTTATCATAAAATATTTTACTGTTCTCAAGAAAGGATACAATAACAATTAAACTTTCATTTCCTATTTATAATTAGAAAAGTTGTATGAAAACTTCATTTGCTTAATTATCAATAAATTAAGCGTTGTATGAAACAAGATTTACAACGCATTAACATGAAGCAAAAAGTCGTTCTTAAAAACTAAGGCTATAATCCTTGTAGTTTCCAGGGGCAACTCGTGATATCACAAAGAATAAAAAAAAAACGAGTAAAACACTATACATTTTTTCGTCCCTCTGTTTGACTATACTTTTATGACTGCTCAACTTGAATTTTGCACTGGTGCTTGACACAATGCAGTTTCACATCTACTAATGGGCAGTTCAAAGCACATCCGAATAATAAAATAATACATATAGTACACAATTTTAATCATCTCTCTCTCTCTCTCTCTCTCTCTCTCTCTCTCTCTCTCTCTCTCTCTCTCTCTCTCTCTCTCTCTCTCTCCATTAGATATTAAGGAATATTATGAATTTACCCAGGAACTCTGTGAAGCGACTAGAAAAGGGAACGTTTTGAATTTAATTTTGACAAATAACAATGCCATAATAATAAGTAAAAGGTAACGAACACAAATGTCTGACCATAACCTAATCGATATACAAATAAAGTTAGCAACCATGAGGTCTCAAACGCATCCTAAGGAGTCAGAAGGAATCTCTGAAGGTTTAAATATGAATTCAAAGGAAGTAGAGTTGGGAAGTGTAAATGAAGATTTAAAGAAAGTAAATTAGGAATTGCTGTTTCACGAGAAGACCTACAAGTATAATGGAAAACGAAACTAAACCTATATTGCTGAATATGTTTCGAAGAGACAAAAGAGGAAACGTTGCAAACTCGAGAAAAATCAGAACATTACTATATTTAGACAACAAAACGAAAAAAAAATAAAACAAACAAACAAACCATAAAAAATCTCCACGGATGCAGCACTGAAGCAAGGAGACTAAAACTAGAGTAAAAAAACTACGCTAAACGGAAATAGACTTAAAATAAACATTCATCCACAAAGCAAACGAGGAGGAAAACAAGGTAGCAAAAACATAAAAAAATGACCCAAAATATTTCTATTCGTTTGCAAAAAAATGCAATGTAAAGAGAGTGTTGGTCTGTTTAAACATTGGTTTTTAAACTTTTCAGACCAAGGAACCCTTTGAAAATTTTAGTCCACGTCACGGAATCCTGCTGTAAAATAGTCCTAGTTTTAGATGCAATCCTAATAAATCATATTTTGTAATACATCGTCAAACCGCCTTACCAGAGTTTCAAACAAGGCGGGCAGACTAAATTAGCTTTTAAGGTACGGTCAGGCATATAAAAAAAAAGCATTTAGTGAATATCAGCTGATTTAAAATATCCAAATTTTCACTTCAAATCTAGGGTGGCTCGAAATGACATTTCAGCCACCACCATTTTCGCGGAAACCCTGAACACTTCTCGTGGTGGGCGGAAAACAACAATATGAAGTTCAACGAAGAAAAACTCCAGTTATAAGATATGTTAGCAAGAAGATATTACAGAATAAACATTGAGACTAGAATTTTCAGCTAGATTATAAACGGGCAGCCATGATTAATTTTTTTTTTAATTATGAAGTGATTCTTGATGATTCATCTTCCATTTTATACATATATATATATATATATATATATATATATGAACAGAAACAGTATACGTATTAAAATATATATACTGAAACCAATGCGAAAGAATATATATACACAAAATTCTCTCAATATATTTTAATGTCTCATAGCCGAGTGAGTGACGTGGCAGCTCGCAAAACTCGAATCCTTAATGGCATCGGTTCACTTAAGTTGCTTTTAGTATGTTGTTCTTAATTAACATAAAAATAATGAGCATGTAATTACACTAGTTTGAAGAAAATAAACTGAAATGGTATTTAATTGACATTTCTTCCAAAAGATGGTGCCACTCACTTCGATTAAATTATTTTCAAGGAATCAATTCCCTAAAGAGTATTTCACCACGCATCGAAGTTTGATGAAAATACTGTCGTCACCTGAGGGCACCTGGTTGATGAAAGAATTTCCCACATTTTGATGAAAATTCCAGTCTCACTGAAGGGTACAAAACAATGCAAGACAAACAGATAACAGTCAAGGAACTTGGATTAATAATGTTATCAGATGCAGAATTCAAAGAACACCATCGCATTCAAATCATAAGTATAAAATAACGAGAATAATCGGGGAGAAAAGCAAATATCATACTAAAATTATGGAAGAGTTTGGTCCTACCCATAACTGAGTATTGCTCAGTACTCACAAACCCATACAGAAAACGAGACATTGCAAAGATAGAGGCCATACAAAAGGCTTTTACGCCCAAGATAGAGGAAATGAAAGATGAAGACTGCTAGTCTCGACCTCAATCCCTGAAACTTTATAATAATATAAACATGGAAAATGGAAAAAATATATGGAAAATATTCAAGGATTGTGTTCCTAATTTTAGAAATGAAATAGAAACACATTAAAATGAAAGAAGAGGCAGAATCTGTACTGCCCAGCTGCGGTGGAACAGGGGGCCATGAAAACTAGGATGGAAAATACACTCAGAATACGAGGCCCACCAACCTGAATAATTTCAAGAACCAGCTGGACAGGTTCTTGTGCAAAGTCTTGACTAGCCATGCGTGGCTAGCTACGAGAACAAGAGGAGAGTGGAAACTAATTCCCTTCTCCACCAAATCCTGAAAATGAGGCGGGATGCTGCAGAGGGTTTCACAGCAGGTTGATCCTGAACCGTCGTTCGAAACCATCATAAGGTATTATAAAGTATAGATATATATATACACTGTACATCTTCAGGAGATGATTATAGACACCAATCGACCGGGAAAATACTCCGGGAGTGAACGTTAGGCAGGAGACAGGGAGTGCTAGAACTCCCGTTTCTCCTGTCATTGTCCTCCTTAGCTGTTTTTTCTCCGTGTCTACCCCACTACACATACTCATACATACATCTTACACACTACACAATCTTTTCAAAAATAAAAAAAAACAAAATGACATCGACTTAGAAGCTAAACAAAATTGTACTTTTATTCTTTGTACCCTCCTCTGAACAACGAAGAATTTGCATTTTCAATTCGAATTTTAGTAAAGACTATTTCTAAAATAAATATATAACTATTTTGTCGGAATAAAAACTGATTTTCTGTATGTATATAATATATATATATACATATACAGGGCCTATCAGAGGGGGGGGCTAAGAGGGCCATTTGGCCTGGGCCTCAAGCTTAAGGGGGGGCCTCAAATTTAGAAATTTTCAGGTTTGAATAGTGTGTATGTATATATATATATATATATATATATATATATATATATATATATAGGGTGAACCAAATGTAGGTGGACAGTAAATGATAACGTTTATTTTGAGAATACATATTTAATTTTTTTGTATACTCTAATACAAAATAAAATTTAAATAAATTTAGTTATAATATTTAATATAATAAAACACAAACACCATAGTTATAATGAACACCATAGTTATAATATAATATAACACAAACCGTATTCAACCTACTGTCCACCTACTTTTGGTTCACCGTGTATATCAACGTAAAGAACGACGCTTGTATAGGAGAATATTCCGCGCAAGATGAGGAGAGAGAACGAAACAAATGAAAAAATGAGGTAACCACCCGGGAATCGAACCCGGGATCTTCGATTGCCGGTCAGATATGATAACCATTACACCATGGGCCTCACTCGAACAAATGCCGTAATTCTCCTACATACGCGCAGAAACCAATGCCCCAAGGGGGCACCTCCCGCATGCCGTACATTATATACATTATATACATTTTAACTGCAAACACGCAGTATAATTAACGTAAAGAACGACGCTTGTATAGGAGAATATTCCGCACAAGATGAGGAGAGAGAACGAAACAAATGAAAAAAATGAAGTAACCACCCGGGAATCGAACCCGGGATCTTCCGATTGCCGGTCAGATATGATAACCATTACACCATGGGCCTCACTCGAACAAATGCCGTAATTCTCCTACATACGCGCAGAAACCAATGCCCCAAGGGGGCACCTCCAGCATGCCGTACATTATATACATTTTAACTGCAAACACGCAGTATAATTAACGTAAAGAACGACGCTTGCGCGGAATATTCTCCTATACAAGCGTCGTTCTTTACGTTAATTATACTGCGTGTTTGCAGTTAAAATGTATATATATATATATATATATATATATATATATGCACAATGAGAACATTAACATAAGTAAAAAAAAACAAAATAAAGTGAAACGGTATATAAAAAAATTATCCTCTTTTCTTTGAGTTGTCACATGACCGAGAGCACAAGGTCTAGCATTTCGCAAAAGTTCCCTCTTCAGAGAAAAGAGCTTTGAATCCCAAAGAAGGCCAAAGTTTTTTACACATTTTTCTTCCGTAATGTATATATTGTTAAAAGTTAAGTAACTGATGTTGATATAATGTTTGAGGTTAATGTATAAACTTAAAATACATTTAATAATAATAATAATAATAATAATAATAATAATAATACTTTATAAATGGAAATTAATTGAAAGTGGAATTGATTGACAGTTTCATCCAATTAATGGAGTCACGCATTCAAATAGCTTGGTTTGTCATCAATTCATTTTACATTTAAAAATGAGAACGGAGTATAGTTGTTCGTTTCAACTGTTAGCTTTTCTAAGCTCTATTATTTTCACCAGAATAGTAAAGTGACTAGAATGGAGTTTGTACTTTATATTTATTAGGATGAAAAGTATAGTTCTCTATGTATTGATGAAAATTATACACCAGTTTGCTCGTTTTTTCTGGGTGAACTGATATTAATATTATATTAATATTAGGACTTCATTGTGAGAATAGTTACAGCAGGAATTATTTTTAAATGTTCATTAAAAAATTCGGATCACCTGAAGATCAGGGCCCCCAGCCTTTTTTAGTTAGCCTTATAAGGCTAACTAACGAAAATATCACGACCTAACCTAACCAATCGTTAGGTCAACTGTACGCCCTTGATGATTGGTTAGGTTAGGTCGTGATATTTTCGTAGTTAGCCTTATAAAGCTAACTAAAGAAGGCTGGGGAACCTGATCTTCGGGTGATCCTTCTAAATTACAATTAACCTAAATATTAATATAGGAAACACGAAGAAACTTCTTGGTTAAACTAGCTAAATATATGATTAACTCTTTGAACGCTGTAACAATTGGTTGATGAAATTATACTATAGTTAAATCCAACTTTCTGTGGTGGCACTCTTAAAATTTTTATCACAATAATAAACACGGTTAGCGTAACTGTAGTACAGTTGGATTAACTCTTCTTCTTCTACAGCATTACTAGTCCCCCACTTGCGCG
>JAJOZX010001626.1:200000-235000 GCA_023014485.1 Bathynomus jamesi
CACAACCACATCCACAAAGAAAAGCGAAAAGCGATTCCGAGGCCTTTCATGTATTTAACAATTCTTTGATGAGGTGTATTGTTAAATGCATGAAAGGCCTTGGAATTGCTTTTCATTTTTCCTTGTTGCTGTGTATTATATATATATATATATATATATTTAATAAAAACTGTTGTTCACTTTTATTAAATTCAATTAGACAGTATCACAAAGACTTTAATTTAAAATAAAATTATTCTTTCTTTTAGAGATAATAAAAAATAATGGATTAAAAGTTAAATATACGAGGGGTCCCTTTACATCAAGTGATATTAGCGATTTAATGAAAACGTATATTAAAAAACTTCGTTATAAATATCAATGAAGGATTTTTTTTTATTTTTTTTTTTTATTTTCTCTCGCCCAAACTTATTATTAGACTTGAAATTAGTTTCTCGCTCCCCTTTCGTCAGTTTATTATCCTTCAAGAAAAAACTAATTCACTATAAATCTTTTAATCAGGAGAGAATTTTAACTTATTCTTACCCTCCTTATACTGGACAGATAACCAATTTGTCCTTGTTTTTATGGATTTCCCTCTGGTTTTCTTTCGTTTTAACTGTATTAATAAGCCGATAATCCGTAAAAATTTCCCATGACTCTGTCTCCTAATCATGAGGTTATCCAACCTTTGTAAACTTACTTACCTCTAATTAGATTAAGCTCACCCCACTTGCCTTTAATAATTAGAAATTTCAGGCTAGAATGAGGATTTAGATTTTTAGAAGAATAGAGCGAAATATTTCTAGTAAGACGAAAGAGTTTCACTGTTGGTTTATTTATTAAGGCTCGATTTGATCTATACTGTCAGTGACAGTCTTTACATTTTATTCCGTATACTTACGGAGTCAGAGTCATCTAGGAAACACCAAAACCTGTCACGTAAACTTAAAGAAACATGCCAGTGCTTGTAGCTCAGTGGACAATAACGCCGTTTCTCTATAAGCGAAGCGAAGACTGAGATAGGGGAGGTTTGACTCCCGCTGATGCTGGCTAATTTACGATTTAACGCAATGGATTGCGTTCATCTTGCAGCGTTCTGCTGTGTCAGTTTCCTGGCACGGCACTTATTGTTAACGAAACATAAAGCAAACTATATACGTCTTATCTTCATGTGACCACGCATCATTAGTTACAAAGGAGTAGAAATCGAGCGAATAACCCAAAATAACCCAATTTACAATGCTTTCAAGCTGTAAATGCTCCCTCCATTTTCACTTTGAATTTAAGTGACGTTAGAAAAGTGGAGCCATAAGCGAAGTTGTCTGCGTTGTAGTGAACACGTCTGGCCAATTTATCTCGAGAGGATAAGATTAGATTTAACTCTCTAATTATGTGGATAGGAGGATTCCATCGGTGACAATTGATCATAACGAGTAATTTCAAGGTTTATCTTTTAACTTTTTCTTCGCGTATATTATTATATATATATGGGCTACGTCGTGGCCAATGTCGTAACATCGCTTCCCGGAGATCAGCGAAGTTAAGCGACATTGAGTCTGGGTAGTAGTTGGATTTAAGACTCCATTAAATAAGTATTTTGAAAATAGTATTATAACGTAACCTCGCAGGAATTTGTTTAAACATTTACTTTTACAAACCCTAGCCAAATTATTAGACTCAGTGGCTGAAAATTTTCTTTAATGAAATAACCTCTATTTTTTCCACTTTATATTTATTTTTACGTATATTATGAACTTCTAAATTATTTGCTACTTTCTTCTTAACATAATGTGTGAGTGTGGATGTAAGTGTCAGTCTTAAGGGGAGGGTACAAAGGAGGAATGTGGTGATAAGGAAATCTAGCCTCGCACGTCATCTGTAACGCCTTGTGTTGTTTACCATTTATTTCAGTTTCAAAGCACTCTTTACACTGATTGGATGTTGTTCCACAAAGAAGCTTAAATTTGCTTAAATTAACATACTTTTTTATGTTCTACTATAGTTTAATGTGTGAAATTTTAACTGTACCTTGCTACTTTTCAGATTTGTAGAATTATTTTCTTTGTTCTTGTTCTAATTAATAATATGGTCCATTTATGTGATATTACGCCACGTAAAAAGGCGCGGACTAGTGGTTTATTGATTGCCAATACTTTTTCACAAAGAGATAGCGCGTAAACTGAATGTGTCTCAATCAAGTGTCCGAAAAATCTCGTCAGTCTAGTCAGTCTCATCAGTGAGTCTAATAATTTGGACAGGGAGGAAGACCCAAAGACCTTTCGGTCCACTCAGGGAGGTTCCTGTTATTAAACTAGTGCATTTTTAATTATTCTAGCAGTAGTAGAAAACTGGATAGAAAAGCATAAAGCTCTCTCTCGACCAAGTGATATATTGAGTCGTCGATACTTCGCGGTGTTGTGCCACCACGAGAGTAGAGAAAATCTCTTTCCGGCGAGGCTATCCCTGTGCACTTGTCCCTTATGGAAAATGAAAATGTTTCATGGGTGATCACCCGTTGTTGCTACGCGAATTCAAGAGTCTCCCACTTAAGGATGTTTATGAGGCAAGTGATAAAAAAAATGAGTTGTTCGATGGCTGATCATGTTATGTGGAGCACAATGCAACCAGATACGTCTCTCTGAAGTTGGGGGGGGGGGGGGCTACGTGTAAAAGTAAATGTTTAAACAAATTCCTGCGAGGTTACGTTATAATACTATTTTCAAAATACTTATTTAATGGATTCTTAAATCATGTTATATGAGTGAACAGTCTTAAACCCTGAGTATATTCAAAACTTTGTCCAGACTAATTTTAACATATTTACACTTTGGCTTGAAACAACCTCCGAGGGAAGTTGGTTCCAGATATTAACTATTTTATGGGAGAAAAAATTACCGCAGATGGAGGTACTAAATGTTTTTAGTTCCAGTCTAAAACCATTATTTCTTGTCGGATTGGTATTAAATGAGAATAATTTCCTGTAGTCTATCCTGTCTATTCCATTGAGCATCTTGAAAAGTTACATAAGCTGACCACGCCATCTCCTGGTCTCTAAAGTAAACATATTTAAGCGCTCTAATCTCTCTCTCTCTCTCTCTCTCTCTCTCTCTCTCTCTCTCTATATATATATATATATATATATATATATATATATGTAGATTGAGAGAGAGAGCGAGAGGTAGACAGACAGACAGACAAAGAAAAAGAGAGAGTAACTTCTTTTGATTTCTCTCTCTTTTTTCCATGCTTTTATGTTACTGTATCTCGGCTTGTCAGGAAAAAAATTCAGGAAAGTTATATCACTTTATAAAATTCTTTTGTCCCCCATGTTCTGTTTAAAGTCTCATTATATTATTATTATTATTATTATTATTATTATTATTATTATTATTATTGATTTAGTGGACTGCCATTCAGGTTCCTGTCTCCCATGTAACGATGCTCTATCTGCAGAAAGCGTGATCGAACCTGGTTTCCAACAAAGACCAACACTTGTCCCTCTTTTGTTTAATTTATATGTCAATGATGTACATTATTTCTTTGAGCACAGTTGCGTCATTCAGTATGCCGATGATTTGGTCTTCGTTGAAAGTTCTAATGCTATCAATAATTTAAACAAAAGAATACTAAATTTTCTTTATCAGTTTCATTTTAACCATCTTGTAATTAACACGACCAAAACAAAATATAAGATTTTACCCAACAGCAGCTGGATACGCTTTTCCATCCGAGAATTAATAACCACATTATGTAGGCGTATATAGATAGACTTTACTATTGATTATAAGCTTAAAAGTATGTCTCATGTTGATCGTATCAACTCAAAAGTCGAAACAACATCGTCTTGTTGGTATTGGTTACGCGACTGATGACTGTTTAGCTTTTGAAACTGCTAACTGTTTCCTTTTTGCGTTGGTCTATTCTACAGGGTGATTCAAAAGTCAGGTTACATAGGGCTTTTCTGTTTCTTTGCAGGTAAATGAGTTATGAGATGTTATCGAAGGAGGAACGCATTGATGTGATATTCCTAGCTGGCTGCATAAGTGCATTGCCGTTAACGGTGGCCATATCGAACATGTGATGTAACTATTCCCCTGTATCATTACATAATACAGTATATCCCTATGTAACCTGACTTTTGAATCACCCTGTACTGTAGTTTACTGTATCATATGTATGTTTAATGTATCTCTGGAGTGGATGCTTTGCCACTAAAATATATACTTCAAATGATGAGAAAAAGAAATAAAGAAATCTTTCGGAAGGAAATTTCGACTTAAGAAGGCGGCATGAATTTATTATAAATGCAGAATGCTTAAAATCGAAGATATATTTAAATTCGAACTGTGAAAATTAATGTTCCAAACTATGAATTGTTCGGAATACCTTTTAATTAGGGACTGGTTAAACGATCTGAATTTGTCGCATAACAAAAACAAAAGAACGTTTCTATTTTATATTTATACGTGCCATTCGTAGGATTTGAAAAAAGTGAAACAGGGTTTCTTCTTTGAAGCCGTCTCATACTGGGAGAGACTTCCCTTACAGTTAAGAGCAATTGACTTTTAAATATTTTATAAACATCAGTTATTTAAATCTTACCTTGAAAGGTATAGTGCAAATTGTTTAAGGTGGTTAAGCTTTCTTCCGGGGAATCTCAATCGTTCAAAAGGTTCAAAATTATAGTTTAATAATTTTGGTTAAATTTTATTCATTTTATTGTAAAATAATGCAAATATTTAAAAGGGATTCTCGTCTATCAGCATTCAACGACTTATCAGTCAACATTGTGGTAGAAAAAAATGCTATTCACAACAAAATCTCTTTATTTTTTTAAACAGTATAGTCTGTCTGGTTCTCTGTCTGTCTGTCTGTCTGTCTGTCTGTCTATTTGACCATGAACATGGCTGTTTGCTAAAAAGAAAACCTCAATTAACAATAGATGCGAAAAAAAAATAATAAAAAATAAACAATAGAAATAGCTCGGAGAATAACAATTATTTATAAGTTAATTTCATGATGTAAATTGTATAACATTCATGAGAAATTTCGTGATGTAGAATTATTTAATATTCATGAAATATATGTTGTTGCTGTTATTACGAATTATAATGCAGTTATATAAAACTTCATTCTCTGCCCAGTTTGAGCGACTCTACTACCCACGAGCACGAATATATACAAATAAATTTGGTAGGCGAAGAGAGATAAACGAAACATCGCATGATTGCATGAATTATGCTAAAACGAAGTGCTTATTAATAGCAATTTAAACGTTCAAGATGCGTCTCTAGACAAGAAGTTGAAACAAGAATTTTAAACAAAGAATTTCTGAAGATAAATTTTTAATGAAAATTTTCAGTAAAAATTTTAAAGATTTTTTTTTAAACAAGAACTTTAAACAAGAATTTTATACAAAAACTTTGAACATACATTTTAAATAATAATTTTGAACCAGAATCGCAAATATATATATATATATATATAATATATATATATATCTATATATATATATATTACTGTATATAGGGTGGCGCAAAAGTCGCGCATCATAGGAATTTTTAGTGTTGATTATAATATATTTTTTCTTCGAGTTAGGGGATGGCTGCGAAATTAACAATAGATGAGAGGGTGAGCTTGGTTTTAATGTGTGGAATATCAGGTACAACAAGTCGATGAACCGGTACAGAATTTAAATTCTGTACCGATTCATCGATAGAAAATAGTTTTGTTGTGAGAGAACCAAAACTGTTTAATCAGCTGCCCAAAGACCTAAGGAACACGAATGGTGTTGCAGTGGACATCTTCAAAAGAAGATTAGACGCCTGGCTCAGAACAATCCCCGATGAGCCGGGCGTACCTGGCTATGTGAGGTGGAGAGTACAAGAAACCAACTCACTACTTCACCAGGCCAACTCGAGAGGAGAGGCGACAAGCTTGACCTTCGTGAAATGAGGAATCATCGCACGGAACATTTAAAAGGTTGAAAGAAAAGGTGTATATATAATATATATATATATATATATATATATATATATATATGAGGTGGAGTGACAGGCTTGTCCTTCGTCAGAATAAACAATTTGGGCGGAATTTAAACCAAGGTTAACCAAGATTTTATATATATATATATATATATATATATATATATATATATATATATACTAAAGAAAAGAGAGTTTGCCCTTCCCGGACCAAATTTCATAATTTTCTTTTTGAGAAATTTCTTTCGACGGGTTTGACCATAATTAATCACTAGTATCTCGCTAAATCCTGCGTCTAACGAGCCTTCAATTTATTATAGTAGCTCTGATTCCTTGATTTACAGGTTAAACTGATGTAGTCACGCGCGATTAAGGATGATCTATAGATCATTTTCTTATCCTATAATGAAGTGCGTATCTTAAGGAACTTCACTAGATAACAACTTACAATAATATATATATATATATATATATATATATATACGGTGTACCCCCCAAAAAAGGTCTCATTTTCTTAATAAAGCTAAGAGAAAAGGAATGTAGACATAAAGACAAACGCAATAGGTACATAACATATAGGAATTTATTAATTTTAATTAGACAACATGTTCAGTGTAATCGCTACTTTTTCCTAACACAATATTCAACTTTACACAAATGTTTGACATAATTTTTAGAAATAGCTCAGCTGGGATGTTGTTGATTACCTCATAGACTTTGGTCTTTAGGTCTTCAAGTGTCTTAGGCTCGGTAGAATAAATCTTGGCTTTTATGTAACCCCACAATAAAAAAGGTATGCGGTGTGAGGTCTGATGAGTATCGGGGCTATTTCACTGGCTCATGAAGGGACATTAGTTGTCCGGAAAAATGCTTCTTCAAAAAGTTGCGAGTTTCACAAGCAGTATGTGGAGGTGCTCCATCCTGCTGAAATCACTGTGAATCTGGGGTAATGCATTTATTTCTTTTACCGGACAAACTAATTAGTTGTGATAAGTAGAAACCTTGTAGCATCTGACGATATGAATTTTGCGTTAACGTTACTACTTTTCCAGGTTCATTCTCAAAGAAATATGGACCTACTACACCATACCACCCAACAGCGACCCAAATGTTGAGTTTAGCAACACTACGTGGAAGATCTACTGGAGCGCCAGCATGACTTGGTAAAAGTAAGGAAAAGTTATTGCTATATGTACGAAATGGTGAAAGAACGGTCTTAATATACAATAGGATATTTATTAGTTATTAAGTAATGAATGATCAGAAATTTATAGGTATTTGTCGAATATAAAACCCAATTCGTTAACTTTTAGAAGAAGAAACCCAATAATAAAATATACGAGTCCATTATAAAATAAAAATAGGAGGGCTTTTTTTTAGGGGGGGGGGGGTCACCGTGTATATATATATATATATTTTAACTGCAAACGACACACAGTATATATAATGTAAAGAACGACGCTTTTTAGAAGAGTGTCCGCGCAAGAGGAGAGGAGAAAACGAGCAATGAAAAATGAGGAACCTCCCAGGAATCGAACCCTGGATCATCCGATTGCCGGTCAGATATGCTAACCATTACAACAAGAGCCTCCACGCCTCAAAGCTCGTAATTCCCCAAGTACCTGGGAGCGGAATCAAATGCCTTTTGAGGGGCAACTTCTCATGCCGTATATATTATATACACACAGTATATATATATATATATATATATATATATGTGTGTGTGTGTGTGTGTGTGTGTGCGTGTGTATTTTAACTGCAAACAACACAGTGTCTGACCGGCAATCGTATGATCCTGGGTTCGATTCCTGGGAGGTGCCTCGTTTTTCATTGCTCGTTATCATCTCTCCTCTTTTGCGAACACTCTTCTAAAAAGCATCGTTCTTTACAATATACACACACACATATATATATATATATATATATATATATATATATCAAAAGTGTTGCCGCATCACCAGTTAGTAACTAGTGATACTTATAACCGAATTTCTTTAAGTGTTTCTTAAAACTATGTTTTTTTATTGGTTTTCAATACTTTAAGTATTGGTTTCCATGACAACAACTATGAAACACTTAAAAAACGTTCAGTTACAATTTTCATTATTCGCTAAACAGTGATGCGACAACACTTTTGACAGCGACCACAGGGTGGTCCAAAAGTCCTGCCTCATGGGGGGGGGGGGTATTATGAGGCAGGACTTCTGAACTCCCCCACCTTATATATATATATATATATATATATATAATATATATATATATTATATATATATATATATATAAAGGGTGATCCAGAGAAATGGGACCCAAAAGAAACCCCTGTAACTCTTAAAGTATAAGTCCATTTATAAAATCATACGCATCATTCGAAAGAGGATAGTTACAAGTTTGTACAGGATTGTATAGGTTTGACAATACAAGACAAGATAAGATACAAAACAAAATAAAAGTGTTAGTTAAAACTAACCCTTCAAGATGACTGCATGGACTGTGGAACAGCTGCGTTTCATAACTGAACAATATTATGAGCATGGAAGAAGTGTAGTTTCAGCTCAAAGATCTTTCAAGACAAATTTTCAGATGTCAAAATCACCTTCTAAGAGCTGAAACTACACTTCTTCCATGCTCATAATATTGCTCAGTTATGAAACGCAGCTGTTCCACAGTCCATGCAGTCATCTTGAAGGGTTAGTTTTAACTAACACTTTTATTTTGTTTTGTATCTTATCTTATCTTGTCTTGTATTGTCAAAACCTATACAATCCTGTACAAACTTGTAACTATCCCTTTCGAATGATGCGTATGATTTTATAAAAGGACTTATACTTCAAGAGTTACAGGGGTTTCTTTTGGGTCCATTTCTCTGGATCACCCTATATAATATGTATATATATATATATATATATATATATATATATATATATATATAATTGCTTTCTGGGGCTTTAAGGGACGAACAGTCATTAAATTTAAAAGAAATGGAATAATTATGTGACAAATATGAGAAGTTGAAAACCTTTTCAATTTTCAAAACTATTTAATAATTGATTCACTTCTTGTAATTTGATCCCCCCCTCCCCCAAAGTCGGAATAAGGACATATACAACTTTCAACTTCCAGTCATTTGCCCTCTGCAGTTAATTAAGTTTAAAATCTCAAACTTTCCATAATTATAAAAGCAGTCCGATATCTCTTATCAACAGAGATAAAAGTAGATAGTATGGATTAATTAATTAATTAGCAGTATTGATTCATTTGGGATTTTTTCTTAAGTCACTGCTATGGGATGATATATAAGAATGGTAATGATAATGAGTGCGGAGGGCGGGAAACTGGCACAACGCTCATGCCAGACGAATGTAGCTCACTGCGTTAATTCTTGTATTATTATTAATATTATTATCAACACCGTTGGGAGGAGTCAAACCCAAAATCTCATTGTCTTTTCACTTCGCTTATATAAGGTAACGGCGTTACCCATTAAATCAAGGGCGCTATGTAGGAATGGTAATCGATGTTATTGTGACTATTATTGTATGTGTTTTTTGGTCTAAGAGAATTTTTTTTCTCTCTCTCTCTCTCTATCACACACACACACACACACACACACACACACACACACACACACACACACACAGATAAATGCGCGCGCGCGCGCGCGCGCATTTCAAAACTGTATCTTTTATCATTACAAAAGAAGCAAGTTTCCCTTTGAAATTATAGCAAAAATTTGAACTGGATTAACTTCATAAAACAAACTTTACTGAAAAAATTTGAAAGGAAAAACATACATACAAAATTGTATTATGGTCATGCTTGTATTTTGGGTTTGGGCCTCTTAATCAATAGTTGGAATTTGAAGAAAGAAACGATGGCGAAAAAGAGAGTGATGGGAGGGGCAAGGAGGACAAAGAGACCAAGGAGGACGAGGAGGACGAGAGAAGCCTCGCGCCCTTACTGAACAACCGTAGATTTCGTTCATAGATGGAACGAGAAAGCTTCTTAAGGTCTCTCTTGAGAAGCTTTTAATTTAAGATTGTCGTATTATGGTCTACTAATGCTCAGAGGACCGCACATCTATTGTTTGTTCGTTGAAGAAACTTCGAGTTCACGGATCTGAACAAGGATGTATGCTCCTCGTATTTGTCTTTTATACGCCAACGCTTGAGGTTCAATAGGTATTAATTAGTAAGGCGGGTCAGAAACTGGCACAGCGCTTAGGGCAACTAATGCAGCCCATTTTTCTAATTCCTGTATTATCATTAATAACATCGCCAGGATTCGAACACCCGACCCCAGTGAATTCACTTCGCTTACAGGGAGGTTCACTGGGCAGCACCATTTCCTTATATAAGCGAAATGAAGAAACTGAGGTCAGGGGTTCGACTTCCGATGGTGCTAGTAATAAATAATCCGAGCGTTAGCGCAATGAACTGCATTTGTCTGGTCTTAGCGGTGTGTCAGTTTACAGTAGAAATTTATACTAATGAAGAAAGGTTGGAATCCCTCAAAGCGAAAGTGATGTTAAAAACTTCCATGCAATTTCACAATTAATTTTAATTAATAAATTTTTACTATCATAAAGATTTGTTTATTAAAATATACTGTATATATATATATATATATATATATACATATATATACAGAAGGTTCACAAAAGTAAATAGACATTATGATGATTATCCTCAAGAACAAATGGCAAAGCTCATCCATCACTGGGATGACAGAACGTGTCAACGTTACATAATACAAAAAAAAACAAAGCAACACAATTTTAAATATATTGATTCAATAAATCTGTTTCTTTTTATTGACTTTTATTATCAAAATAATTTATCAAAAACTACTGTGGAAAAACCGAAGTGTCTATTTACTTTTGTCGACCCTCTCTGTGCATTATAAAGAATTCAGTGACTGAAGTTTATTATATTCTTTGAAAGGAAAAAATATTTTTCAAAATCCCTTTTTTTTTTTTTTATTTAGATTTTAGGTAACGCATTTTGCCCCTTTGCTGGACTCTCTCTCTCTCTCTCTCTCTCTCTCTCTCTCTCTCTCTCTCTCTAGGAATCATAATACTTCTCTTTTATCTTTATTATATAGGAAAATATACGTAATCAGAGGGAACGAGTGAGTATTTTTAATGTTGGCCAAATAATACCAGATTCGAACCATAATTCTCTTGATTAGAAATCTGATATTTTTAGTTTATCAAGTTAGGCTCGAAACGTTGTCTTGCATTTGTAATTTTTATATGTTCTCGTTCAATGCCATATCGAACCTACGAAGTTGTTCGAGCACGAAGTTGTTCAAGCACATGCATTAAAAACCCATTATTAATTTGTTTTTCTTTTATCATTTTTTTGGCAGAACACTCACTTTTGCAACGGTGCAACATGTCCATTTGAATGGAGATTCGAAGCTCAGTGGCACTCGTACAAAGTGAATTCCGAAGTTATTTTAATGTCTGCCATTCCCTTTACCATACGTGACATACATAAAAAATTTCTAGAAAACGGTTCGATCATGATGAAACTTCGCATTGTTCGTCCGAGGTCAGCTTCAACAGAAAAGAAGCAGCAAATGGTCTAGGAAGTTTTCTTCTAGTCGGACTAAACCCAGCAGAGGTACAGCTTTGGAACTGGACAGAAGTTTCTCTACCATTCAACGAATACGCAATACGGACACCAAATTGAAGTCTGTTAGCTAGCATCTGGTTTAGTGATGAAGCGACTTTTTATGTCTGGGAAAGTTAACAAGCATAATTATCGCATCTGTGGACTTGAATATCCAAGAACACATCATCACCATGAGCGAGATGCACCAAAACCTAATGCTTCGTGTGCTCTCATAGCCAAAGGAATCAATGGACCTTTCTTTTTGAGATACTGACAGACAAGCAATGAACCGTCAATAGGAGAAAATTAACATGAAATTTTCCAACAGTTTGCCTTTCCTCAGTTAGAATCTTGGAGCCTCGATGAAATTATCTTTCAACAGACCGGAGGTTCAGCTCATTTCGTACTTGAGGTCCAAAAGTTCTTAAATCGGCGGCTTTCCTGATCAGCAAGTTTGAAGACGCGGACCAACTTCTTGGGCTCCACGTTGGGCTTGCTCTGACCTCAATGAATTTCTTTATGAAGGGCTATCGAAATCCAAAGTTTATGCAACAAAACTCCAGAATTTGGCTGAGTTATAAAGACGCATAACCGGTGTTATTCGGAGGAATTTCTACATAAAAATTGTCCATTGCTGCTAATGGGGTTATGCGCAAGTGGCTCAAGCGTGTTGAAATTGGCGACACACATGTGGGAGTGTTTCTGAAGGTTAGAAAAGATTTAGAGTGAAAATTATCTCTTTTGCAAACCTAATTCCCACTATTGGTTCAAATAATGCCATATTTGCTTTGCTTGAAATTCCTTTTTTTTTTCAAGTATGTATACAGTATATACGTATTTGTATACGAAGCACGAACTTTTGAATCACCTAGTACAATATTAACCTTCTCCCCCAACCCCCTTTTCCCCTCAAAATCAGATCTCTGACCATCTGTCTCTCACTTAACATTCGCTGCGCCGCATTTTCATGTAACATGTATGCACTATTTCCATTTAATGTTGAAATGTCAGCCATTTATTGACATTATAACCTGCGCTTATTAATACAAACTTCACTTCCATATTGCGGAACAAAGCCGGATGTAACATTCACATCTACTTCCTCTCGCTTTAATTTCGACTGCATTATATACGCAAAATAATTTTTAAAAAACAGGGATTTCCATAATATTTGCATCAAAATTTATCGCTACTGATAAACATTTGCATACATAATTTAATCCTTTATTAAAATCTCGTAAATAATATATATATATATATATATATATATATATAGGGTGTATATATATATATATATATATATATATTAGGACTATAAAAATTTTTATGGGCTCTTCCAGATTAAAGGAGAAAGTAAAAAAATATTGATAAAAAAATGTAGATTTTTCTAAATTTCGCTCGACATTATTTTTTATGCATTATTACTTTACTCCTCCAAATTCATTCATGCACGAGAAGATTCCTAAATTTTAAAACAATTTTCAACTTTGGTTTTAAGTACAATATATTATTTTTATACACTGCATATATTTACAAAACGTAAAAAATAGTTTGCAATACGCATATATCTATCTCTCTCTCTCTCTCTCTCTCTCTCTCTCTCTATATATATATATATATATAATATATATATATATAAGCGTCGTTCTTTACATTAATTATACTGTGAGTTGTTTGCAGTTAAAATGTATATATGTGCGGCATGCGGAAGGTGCCCCCTCAGGGCATTGGTTTCTGCTCGTATGTAGGAGAATTACGACTTCTGATTAATCGAGGCCCATGGTGTAGTGGATAGCATATCTGACCTGCAATCGGAAGATCCAGGGTTCAATTCCCGGGTGGTTACCTCATTTTTCATTTGTTCGTTCTCCCTCCTCATCTTGTGCGGAACGTTCTTCTACACAAGCGTCGTTCTTTACATTAATTATACTGTGTGTTGTTTGCAGTTAAAATATATATATATATATATATATATATATATACAGTATATATGTGTGTGTGTGTGTGTGTGTATGTATTGACAAGGTAACAACATTAATTTCGAACATACATACCAATAAGAAACGCAAAGTTTCACGACAAGTATTTTAGAACCGCTTTAATAATAAAGAAAAAAATTCTCACTTCTCAAAATCTGAGAATTATCATACTTTACGTCAGAGTTTTCGTAGTTTCATTGAGTAAAAAGCACCTTTTCCCTATAAGATAAGCGATTTTTTTCAACATTGAGGTCATGGTTTCGACCCTCGATTGTGCTGCTTAGCTCAGTGGGTAGCATTCGTCTGGCCTCATTGCTGTGTCAGTTACTGGCCCTCCTCGCTCATTATATTATCATAATTTATTTTTCTGGCTTTTGTTTGCCGTCGAGAAACAGTTGCTATTATTTGTAGTTTGTTATACCTCACATTGTTTAACACAGACTAAATTAACTTTGATCGTGCTATATTTACAGAAATATATTTCAACGTCTTAAATATACGCTATATAACGTCTTCAGTATACAACGCCTTCAATATATAACCCATATATATATTATATATATATATATATATATATATATAAAACACATAATAAAATATTGAACAAATATAGTACAACGCAGTATCGGTCAGAAATATATGGAATTTCACGACAGAGTGTTTTTTTTAACCGACTGTATCTTGCGAGTACAGAACTTTTCGAGTGTGATGCGTTGACATTATCCACTTTCTCGGTAAAAGCAGTGTCTAGTTTTATTTTAAGAATTATTGAATATTAAATATTTGTAAGATAAACGCTCTAAATATTGATTTCGGATATTACTATAAAAGTACAGTTCCGGAAAAAAATTCACCTATAAACCAAAAGTTTCTAAAATGCATAAATTTTTTTTTTTTTTTAATTTTGTCGCTGACACCAAAATAGATAAAATACCCCATAAAAAAAGAATATTACAAATTAGTAATTTTTTATGCTGCTTAGAAATTTTGTTTGTAAGCGAACTTCTTTGAGAATTGTACATTCGACTACATTTTCCTTTGTGTTAAATTCATTTCCATTTAGCTGAAGGAAGACATCTTGCAACTTGGCGCGAAATGAGATGCATTAAATTTTGAAATGAAATGTTTATACTTTGTTATATATCTTTGTTGGTAAGATTATCCATGCATGTACGTATGAAGATGGTCATAATATAGATAAACTAAACCTTCTCATTCATATTGAATAGGGTGTAAACAATGGCAATATTATAACAATATTAACTTCATTTTCTTAATAGAATGAGCCCTCATAGTGCATATTGTTATTATTATTATTGTAAGACCTTCCATTTAGCTGAAGGAAGACATCTTGCAACTTGACGCGAAATGAGATGCATTAAATTTTGAAATGAAATGTTTATACTTTGTTATATATCTTTGTTAGTAAGATTATCCATGCATGTACGTATGAAGATGGTCATAATATAGATAAACTAAACCTTCTCATTCATATTGAATAGGGTGTAAACAATGGCAATATTATAACAATATTAACTTCATTTTCTTAATAGAATGAGCCCTCATAGTGCATATTGTTGTTATTATTATTATTATAAGACCTTGGAAACAACCTTATGGTTGTTTTACTTTTCAAATAAGCAATATAGATATATATATATATATATATATATATATATATAATATATATATATATATATATAGAGTATATATAGTGGTAAAACATTTTATGTAAGCGGCTTGGAGGACACATATTTCTTACAATTAAATTTATATACTATATATATATATATACACATACAGTATATGTAATGGCGAAACTAAAGCGTTTATATTTGTTTTAACTGCTTAAGTTTTGAGTAAAAATTAAATAGGAAAGAGAAATTAAAGTTGTTCTTAAAATTAAATGTTTTGTTTAAATATGTTTGAAAAGTTTTAAAACAAACATAAACATTGTTAATGTTAAACATTTCTGTATAGTTATTTAAACTTTTTCTAATTAAGTCCATTTTATGACCTTTTGTAATGGTGCTGTATATGACATATATATATATATATATATATATATATATATATATATATATATTTATGAATTGTGGCAATGAATGTTATGTGCGTTATTATCATTATTATCATGGAAATATGAGCGAAAGTGATCATAATAATTTATCCTCTAAGCTATGGACTTCTTGGTACGAAAACGTCTGTCTGTAGCTCCACTTAACTTCGACAGTGCAGTATTATTTCTAATCAATTGTATATATTTCTATCCTTAGTGTATGAACTGTCATTGTATTAATAATATTTGTCATATGGACTATAGTCTGCCAATAAACCTTTTCATTTTCATTTTCATTTTCAATACCTTCTTTAATTCATAATATTCTAATTCAGTATCACAATCCCAGAAATACCCAGTTCAAGGATTTTGGCATACGGCATCTTGTAACTCGTATAATATGTCAATTATAGGATGCATTTTAAAATTGAAGCTGAGGAAAAAAGTTCGAAGAAGAAAATATCTGGAAAATATAAAAAGATTATAAAACTTGGAAATAATTCATAACTGGGTGATACATGATAAACGGGAAATACTGTATATATATATATATGGGATGAATTTCACAATTAAACACGTGAAATGAATGAATGCTGCAAATCCACAAGGAAAAAGAAAAACGATTCCAAGGTCTTTCGTGTATTCAGAGCTACACCTCGTCAGGCCTTGGAATCGTTTTTCTTTTTCCTTGTGGGTTTACAGCATATATTATATATATATATATATATAATATATATATATATATACACACAGTGGTGTAGTGCTAAATAAAGAAGTGAGGGAACGCATTTTGAAAGTGTTACTCAGATGCAGGGGGGACAATGGCGAGCGCGGCGAGCCCATACAGCTGGGGGTCCGGGGGCACTGTAAGCCCCCCGGGAAATCTTTTGAAATCTGACCAATTTCAGGGATATTTTGAGGTCATATGCACTGGATATTAGGATATATTCCAAGGTTGAAGATGCAGTATTTCCAGTGTCATTAGATATATCACATCCAGTACGATCAATAAAAATAGCTAACAACTGGAATGATTAACTAAAAAGAAGTTAACAACTGGTACGCCGTGATGACTGTTTCACCAGATCTTTATAGGCTAGCATTGCCTCAGTCGAAGCTAAAAGAAATGAAACAGTTAATGATTCTTTCTTATATTTCTTCTAGGGGTGGGAATTAAAATTTCATGACGTTAGAGATTTGTAAGTTCGGATTTATTTGAAATAGTGAGGGAACGCCGTTCCGTCTACCAAAAAAAGTAAGGGAACGCCGTTCCCACGCGTTCCCACAGCACTACACCACTGTATATATATCCTCGTTAACCTCGTTGCGGTTCCGTGCGTCGGTCTCTCTTCACACGAAGGTCAAGCTGGTGGCCCCGCCTCTAGGCCTGGCTTGGTGGAGGAGCGAGTTGCTCTCTTGCGCTCTCCACCGCACACCCTGCTCATCTGGTACCGTTCTGAGCCAGGCATCTAGTCTTCTCTTGAAAGCTTCAACTTTGGCCCCTGTAACGTTTCTGAGGTCCTTAGGAAGCTGGTTAAAAAGTCTTGGCACCCTGACAACCAAGCTATTTTCCTCCAGTGTTCAGAAGTTCCCTTGTCGGGCCTTTAATTTGGGAACACTGCATATTCTGCCTTTCCTATTGTTCTACGTTGTTTGGATGGTAATTGGATTTAGTTTGAGGTTTGGTACCAGATTTTTATAATTTTCCATATATAGATTATGGTATACCTCTCTCTACTTCTTTTCAGGATGTACAGATTAAGTTTAAGTAGTCTTTCCCAGTAGTTGAGTTCTTTGCAGCCATCAATTTTGGCTGTGAAATGCCTCTGCGTTTCTTCTAGTTTATTAATTTCTTTCTTTTTTATATTGTGACGTCAAAACTGAGCAGTATTCAAGTTCTGGTATGATCAGTGTTCTCAGCAGGGAAATCATTACTATCTTGTCCCTCCTTTTGAACGTTCTTAGTACCTTTCCCACGACTCTTTTTGCTTTGTTTATTGCTATCTGATTTTGTGTCTCGAATTTGGCATCATCGGTCATTATTACCCCCCCCCCCCCAAGTCGACCGCTTTTGTGCTTCTCTGAATTTCCTGTCTATCTGGAGCATAATACGCAGTCTGTATAATTTCCTCATTTCTACCGTATCTCAAGAGCTGAAATTTCTCGGTGTTAAATGTCATATTGTTGTCTTCTGACCATTTGTATATTTTGTTTGTGTCCCTCTGCAAGGCCTCCACTTCATTTGCATTGCTGTTTTTTCTGCTGATCTTTGTATCGTCTGCAAAGGATGTTACTATACTGTTGCTGTTAACTCCACTGTCTATGTCTGTTAGCATGAGTGGAGCCAGGAGTGGGGCCAGCACTGTACCTTGTGGTACTGAGCTGCGTACTTCTGATTCTGATGATGACCAGCTTATATATATATATAACATTGTATATGTTCCACACGTTGGTCTCTCTTCACACGAAGGTCAAGCTGGCGGTCCCACCCTCCAGGTCTTGCCTGGTGGAGGGGAGAATTGCTCTCTGGCGATCTTTATCTCACATAGTTCGGCACACCCGGCTAATCCCGTACCAGTCGTCTTTTGAAGACTTCAATTTTGACACCAGTGATGTTCCTGATGTCTTCGGGAAGCTGGTTTTATTTTCATTCAGAGGTGAGGGTGTCCTTTGTTTGGCGTTTAGTTTGAAAACACTACACTCTCTGCATTTTCTATTGTCCAGTGTTGTTTGGATAGTTACTCTGTTCAGTTTGAAGTTAGGTTCACAAATTCAGAATCTAAATAGGAAGGGCTATAGAACCTAAGGGGCTCATAAGAACTATGAAAACTATGAGAAAAGAACCAATGGACATAAAGATTGGAATGGGTGCTTTTTCTAAAACCTGTAAAAGTGGGTCTGTCGTTAATAATTTGATGCTTTGGTACAGTAGTTCCCTTTAATGCGTAGTTACTGCAGAACGTTGTTCCGCTGCAACTTATTCTGGCTTCACAGATTCCGCGCTCTACTCGCGGTCTTTTACACAAAAAAAAACAGTTATCCAACTCCTCTTCTAAATGTGTTACGTACAAGATTCCATGTAGAGGTTGTTCTAAGAGTTACATCGGCGAAACTATTGACTTTAAAAGACGCCTTTATCAACATAATATTGATATTAATAATGCCCAGTTATTCCTAAATATTAATAATAATAACGATAAACGTAAACTCGTTGAATCTTTTATTATAAAAAATATATATAATTTTAGTATAAAACAAGGAACTATTGTACTTGATTTTATGACCAATTTTTGGCTCTCAAAATCTGCTTTGCGATATTTTCTACGTCGGTTTGAGTTGCCTGAAGCTTGACGTTTTTAGAATATATATCTTTTAATAAAAATTGTGACTTTTAATGTTAGTTGTATTTCTGCTCTCTGAATGGTGAGAGAGCTTCGCAGTTTTTAGCGTTTCAACTTTTTTTTTTTTAACTTTGGGGATTTCATTTATATATTATTATGATATATTTATATTATATAATATTATAATCCAGTAAAAAGTGTCTTAGGTCCATTAAAAAATGTAAATGGAGATCTAGTCTCTGAAAACAAGGAAATGGCTACCTTGCTAAACGAATTTTTTACGTCAGTTTTTACTATAGAAGATCTAACGAATATCCCTACGGTCATAGACATAATACCTTTTGATAATGGTAATATTTTGGATAATATTGTCGTTAGTGAAGGGGAAGTAATGCGCTATATTGATAAAATGAAAACGCGTAAATCACCGGGTCCGGATTCCATATATCCCATACAACTAAAAGAATTAAAAGATAGCATTGTTGTGCCGCTAACAAAGACTTTTAATGCGTCTATTTCTGAGGGGTGCGTACCAGATAATTTCAAGTTAGCAAACGTAACACCTATCTTTAAGAAAGGCGATAAAGGTGCGGCGGGAAATTATAGGCCAATCAGTTTAACGTCTGCTGTAGGTAAGCTTTTGGAATCAATAATTAGGGATCGTATAGTCGAACACTTAGAATACCATAAACTTGTTAGAAATACGCAGCATGGATTTAGGCGAAACAAATCTTGCTTAACTAATCTTTTAGAATTTTTCCAAAGCGTAATTGACGATTACGATAGACATCGGGCGGTTGATGTAGTGTATTTAGATTTTCAAAAAGCGTTTGACACCGTGCCGCACAAAAGACTCATTGAAAAAACTAAGGCTCATGGAATCAGGGGTGTAGTAGTAAATTGGCTAGAAGAGTGGTTGCGAGGCAGGAAACAGAGGGTGGTCGTTGATGGAGCGGAGTCGTGCTGGGCTAATGTAGCGAGTGGCGTTCCTCAGGGTTCTGTATTGGGCCCCTTGCTTTTTCTTATATATATTAACGATTTAGATGTCGGCCTAGTCAGTACAGTTTCAAAGTTTGCGGATGACACGAAGCTGGGTGGTAGGGCGATTAATGACGAAGATAGAGGTAAAATTCAGGAAGATCTGAATAAAATCGTTGATTGGTCAGTCACATGGCAAATGAGATTTAACGTTGATAAGTGCAAAATTTTGCAATAGGTTCGCGTAACGGTAAATTTGCGTATAGTATGTCATGGAAAGATTTAACAAGCGTAGAGCAGGAAAAAGATTTAGGAGTTATAGTCACTGGTGATTTAAAAGTAGCGAAACAAAGTACAGCAGCGGTCAATAAGGCGAACAAAGTGTTAGGTTTTATAGCTCGAAATTTTGAGTACAAATCGCGCGATATTATAGTTCCACTTTATAAATCATTAGTTAGACCCCATTTGGAGTACGCGGTCCAATTTTGGAATCCGTATATGCGCAAAGATATAGAGAAAATCGAAAGAGTTCAAAGACGAGCAACTAAGATGATTCCGTCGCTTAGGTCAAAGTCGTACGAGGATAGGCTTAAGGAGTTAAAATTGACAACACTCGAGACCAGGAGGTTAAGGGGTGATCTAATCCAGGTTTTCAAAATTATGAATAGGTTCGATAACGTAGATAGAGATAGCTTTTTCGAAATATCTCAATATAATAGGACTAGAAATAACGGGTAAGTTGACAAGTAGAAGGTTCGAGACAGCAGTTGCCAAAAACTTTTTTACGCATAGAATAGTAAATAGCTGGAATAGTTTGCCCGTAGAAGTAATTAGTAGCACGTCTATAAACATGTTTAAAAATCGATTAGACGCATATGTTGATAGAAAGGGTATAGTTTAAGGTAGTAAAATTAAGGCTTTCTGGGGATAGATCCCACAGCTCAACACAAGTGTTGTGGGATATAGGGAGGCAGCGTCTTGGGTTAGGGGATACTCTCTGTCCTTACACACCCCATTTAAAAAGATTCCTCTGCCGAGCGGTGCCCCCCATAGTACTGTGAGGTATTGAAAAACTCATGATCTTCACTTGCCCAACAAACACCTTTAAATGGGAGACCCAAAATGGGTGCACACACATTTCTACATTACTGTACAGTCTTTACAGCCACACCTACTCTTTTTCTCGTAAGTGTATATATTGTAATGTATATGATTGTAAATTTTGACTTGGTCCGCTATCGATATGGACCGTGACTTGATGGATACCGTAATGAAATTGACTGGATTCTTTGGATCCGATATATTTGCATGTCCTTTATAAATAGATATAGAGTAACATATTTGTGGATAGTAGTCTATTATGACTTGATCCTCTGGATCAGAGATTCTATCTTTAGTTTTAAATCGATAATTAATTAGTTTTAAATTGATAATTATTTAGTTTCGTAAAAATTGGTCGTTGCCAATTACCGGCAGTTTTTACATACATTTCTTATGTTCTTGTGGTTCGGAACCCACGTAAAATTGTAGGTCCCCTCCGCCACCACGGAGGACATACACAATACACGAACACAGTTAGGTAGACCAGCCATGAGTGGATCCTAGGGTCTTTGTTGGTCTGAAACATTATAACATTATAACATTATATATATATATATATATATATATATATATATATATATATATTAGGGTGGCCCAAAAATTAACTGAAAAAATAAAAGTTTGAATTGCTATTCTCCACATGGCTATTCCTGTTCCATATCACAAAAGAAGCCTTCATGCAAAAAGTCAGGAAGATCGGCCAATATTTAGAGGTCGCGACCTCAAGGTAAAAATATCTAAATTCTGTAATTTCAGTAATTTTGGGTTACCATTATGTTCTACCATAAATATTTGCCGAGCAACGCCACTGTAGACTGTAAACCTATATCTACTAGCTCAGTTGGTCGCCAAGTCTCGGCAGGTGTAGACGTGTTTTTGTTGTGTTCTTGCCATCTGGGTTACGCCGCGCAGTGAATCACACCAATAAGGCAAGTTAAACTTTTCACCAGTGAGTGGCGGACACTATGCTTAGTTTTTCTGTCATTCATTTACTGCACTGACCTTGATAAGCAATTTGGAACAATGAATTGTTTATTAAAATTGTTAAAAATTAATAAAAATTTAAAATTTATAAAAGTTTATTAAAATTGTTAAAATTGTTTGTTTTATATTCTACATAAAACATATGTATAGGTTCTTTAACTCTAATTTCCATTTTATCTTCCATTCCACAGGCCAAGACCATGACAACGACAAGGAGCAGTCCGAAAGTTTGGCTCCTGAGTAAGCCGGACCCGGACATCTTGGGATCTGGCCTGCTAACAAACGGGGCTATTCTCAGGAACTTTATGTTTCACCACCAGAAGGGATCCACAATCGGTGACAGTGCTGAGGCCACCATAGACAGAGCGCTGACAATCTGGGACAAGGCACGAATTCCGACCCAGCGGGTGGACTCCGGCGTGCGCAAGCTTCGGAAGCTCTATGAAGAATATTGTGGGTTGAAGAAAAACCGATTGAAACCGAAAGACGGGTGCCGAATCAAGGAAAGAAAATTCAAGGAGAATCTCACCAAACTATTTGACATCTCACGAAAAGACGCCCTCAGTATTATGACGGACGAAGAAGACAAACAGTTCCTGTGGATGCAACAGCAGGATCCCTCGAGCGCGAGTATATCCGGGATCGACAAGACCTTGACGAACAAGGAGACTCGCAAGCGCCTCAGGAGTGATCAGACCAGTGCTCGAAAGGAAAAAAGCATGTTGAGCGCCCAACAGGCGAATACGGCTGTTCCGTCTAGTTCCGCCATTGCTGACATCTGTAGCTCCTCCACATCGACGGAGTCCAAAGATGATTTCCAAGCTCCGTCAACATCCAGTCAAGATCAGCCAAGGAATAAGAAATCGAAGCAGACCATTGTGACCAAGGAAGTAGCGGCCGCGCTCGACCGAGTGAAACTCCCTGACCGCGCTGCCATGTTCGACGTAGGAGCCGTCACGCAAGCGCTCGGTCATGGCCTGGAGTCTGTGGCGCTCTCCCGGAACACCATTCAGCGAGCGCGGGTCACCACTCGTGAGGCGGTAGCAACTGCTCAACAGGCTGTTTTCTCGCCAGACAGCCCACTGCTTCTCCACTGGGACGGTAAACTGCTTCCAGATATCGCCGGCAATAAAAAGCTTGTGGATCGCGTCGCCATCTTGACGACTGGTGGTGAAACAGAGCAACTTCTTGCCGTCCCTAAGACCGGCCGCGGCACGGGAGGAGCAGTGCAATGCATGTGTCCAAACGCTGGAGGAATGGAACCTCAAACCCATGATCCAGGGACTAGTCTTCGACACGACGGCAACCAGTACTGGGCTGAATATGGGCGCGTGCACCCTAATTGAGAAGGCTCTGGACAAGGAGCTCATCTGGATCGCGTGCCGTCATCACGTGTTCGAGGTAATGTTGTCGGCCGTATTTTCTGTCGCCCTGACACCAACCGGTGGGCCTGAAGTGGGAATCTTCAAACGCTTCCAGAAGACCTGGCCTGATATTAATATAGTTGATTTCCGTTCTGCTGGAGACAAGCTCTTCGTTGGCATGCCGGATGGCCTACGAGAGGAGATAATATCATTTTACTCGGAGGCAGTCAAAAGCCAGCTCCCACGGGATGACTATGGAGAGTTGCTTCAGCTCTGTCATATATTCCTAGGGGGATCCTCCGATGGAGAACCGTCCTTTCGTGCACCAGGCGCTATGCACAACGCGCGGTGGATGGCTAAGGCAATATACTCGCTGAAGATCTTCCTTTTCAGGAGCCAGATTAAGTTGACGGCCCACGAGACAGCTGGCGTCACAAAGATTTGCCTCTTCGTTTCTCTTATTTACACTCGCTACTGGCACGAGGCCCCTCTCCCAGAGAGGGCCCCCCTCAACGGCTTAAACCTAATTGCTCTCCTCCATGAATATCCTGACCGTGCCATCAGGGAGGCGGCTGTTAAGGCCTTCTATCGCTATTTGTGGTACTTCTCTGAGCACCTCGCGCCTCTCGCCCTCTTCGACAATCGCGTCGACGAGATCACCAAAGCAGCTATGGTTGACAACTTCTTACGTCCCTCAAACCAAAAACTCTTGAGACGTTTGAACGGGACTGTGTTCGATCATCGTTCTTCATTGGCGTCGTACATCACGAGCCGGTCTTTGAAGATATTCGATATACTCTCCATGAAAGGACAAGATGAAGCCAATACATTCTTGTCAAAACCTCCCTCCCTCTGGATGACAGACCCCATTTACCAGTTACTTAAGGCTAAGTGCAGGCTCCTCAAGGTCGTCAACGACTGTGCCGAACAAGGAGTCGCTCTTATTCAGTCCTACAATACCGCGCTGACGAAAGACGAGACCCAGAAACAATACCTACTGCGACTCGTCGCCAGCCACCGAAAAAGATTGCCAGTTCCGACGAAGTTGGCTTTGACGAAGAAAAAGTAACGGGTGTGACGTTGTTTGTTTGATATACAAGGATTTAGTGCAGTCGTATTAACTGCTATGACATGTGTGTTCTAGTATATTTTTGCATAACATGTGTTTTGTGCTGTTGACTTTAAATTTTGAAATAAACATTGATATTGTATTTTTGTTTCAAATCCTAAAAATATAGAAACTGGTCGCGACCTCTAAATATTGTATGATCTGTCTATTTTTGGCATGAGTTCTTACATTTTGATATGGAACACGGATGGCCTTGTGGAGAAAAATATTTTCAACTTTCATTTTTTGGGCCACCCTATATATATATATATATATATATATATATATATATATATATATATATATATATATATATATATATATGAAAATTATTTCACGAAAGTAACACGTGAAAAATATTTATGATGAAAAAAACCACGAAGGAAAGGAAACAGTGTTCCTGAGGATGTCATTAGACGAAAGCGCTTGAGCACCATTCTGTGTTTCCTTTTCTTCGTGTTTTTTTCATCATATATATATATATATATATATATATATATATATATATATATATATATAGATATTATCTAATATAAGAAAGAGAATTTTCAGTTGTGAAATTGGGAATGGAGCTGAGGGTTAAGTAAAAACGTGACTTTATAGTTTATGAATTATCTTTGGTTATAAATAGAAGCGAAAGTGGAAGCATATATATTTATCTATTCTGAAGGCTAAAGCATATTTATATTTTATGTCGAAACAATAATAAAACATTTGTAATATAAAAATTATACGCCCCTTTATTATATAGCGATATTAGTGGGGGGGGGGGGTCTTTTATGCAGGAAGGAGGGGCCAAAGGAAATAAGGGGTGGATAAGGGGAATGCTCTTCACTTTTCGTGAAAAGTACGAACAGCGTATTCAGTTCTCAATCATAAAATAGCGAGGGTTTGACAAAGGCTATTTTCCAACGAATTATACATTTTTTGTTTTCATTTTAAAAATTTTCATCCATAGACTTTTTTTCGGCGGATATTTTTCCGCAATGTACATTAATAAATATAAAAGTAATTATTAATTTCTTTTAATAAAGTCTTCCTAGAAATTAATAAAAACAATTGGATAAACGTTAATTATTTGTTGAAATAAAGAAACATTAAATAAAAATTAACATTCTAGCTCCGTCAAAACTCTAGTTTTGACGAAGTTTGCTAAAACAATTCCTTCAAGTACAACTTTGTACAATTTCTAGAAAACACTATTTTGTTTTTAGATGGTATATTTCAAAAGTGATTTTTAAAGCGAGTTGAGCATATACAGGGTGGGCGGAAAGTAGCTCCCTATTTTGGATTGGTAAAAAAATACGTATATTATCCATTTATTTCAGAAAAAATAATATGAAAAGGTAGGCATACATGGTAGGTTTTCTCTAAAATTCAATGTGGGCTCCAACTCTTTCCACCAGCTTCTGGAGCCGCCCAGGAATGGCGTCCACTGACTTCAGCAGGAACTCCGGCGGGATGGAGGACATGACTTCCCGAATTCGGTCCTCCAGTTCTTCCAATGACCTCGGTTTGGTGCGGTAGACTTCTTCCTTTACCCACCCCCAAAGAAAGAAGTCGCACGGTTACCGCTGAAAAACGGCAGAATCGGTTGAGTGTAACGGTGTGGTGTGGTATGACCTCAGATCAGGTTGTGGGCCCGTTCCTTCTGCGCAACACCATGAATGCTGAGCGGTACCTTGCTATGTTGCGAAATGAGGTCTGGCCGGTTGTCAGCACATGGGAGAACATCGACGATCTGATATTTATGCAAGATGGCGCCCCTCCGCACTTCGCTCTTGTTGTCCGTGAGTGGCTGGATGCCCACTTCCCTGGGCGTTGGATGGGTCGTCGTGGTCCACATCAATGGCCAGCCAGGAGCCCCGACTTGACACCGTGCGACTTCTTTCTTTGGGGGTGGTAAAGGAAGAAGTCTACCGCACCAAACCGAGGACATTGGAAGAACTGGAGGACCGAATTCGGGAAGTCATGTCCTCCATCCCGCCGGAGTTCCTGCTAAAGTCAGTGGACGCCATTCCTGGGCGGCTCCAGAAGCTGGTGGAAAGAGTTGGAGCCCACATTGAATTTAGAGAAAACCTACCATGTATGCCTACCTTTTCATATTATTTCTTCTGAAATAAATGGATAATATACGTATTTTTTTACCAATCCAAAATAGGGAGCTACTTTCCGCCCACCCTGTATAAATCTGCCTATATATACACAAAGGGTTAAGAAAAGTAAATAGACATCATGATAATTCTCCTCAAGAACAAATGTCGAAGCTCATCAATGGAATGCCAGAACGTGTGTCAACTTTAAATAATACAAAGTGAAAAGCAACGCGGTTCTAATGATATTGTTTCAATGAATGTGTTATTATTTACTGACTTTTTTTGTCAAATTATAATCTATGGTAAAACCAAAGGTGTTTATTTACTTTTGTCAACCTCTGTACATCACATATCTTTCATTTGTTATTCAATTTGTATACATTGGAGTGGAAGCTACTGTGGCTGGGAAGCAGCTGAAAATATGTCCTGATAAAGATGGACTATGAAGAAGCTTCTTTTTCACCACTTTGTAATATAATATGGTAAAACCTTTTTGGGGATATAAATAGGTAGCTGTTAGCACCAATAGATCAGTAACGTAATTGTAGAAAAAAGAGATAAATAAAACGTATCAAACAGAGAGATTAAAAACATAGGTTAAAGATCATTAATTACGCTGTTCAACATTTTTTTTCTCAGATGAGAGTAGTTGTTTCCTTTGCATTTTTCGTCTCTGATTACGAAAATGATAACGAATTTTTGCTATCACGTCAGGTTTACGAGAAGTTTGGGGCTCAATTCTTGACCAAATTTGTATGTAGACGATGAATTGAACAAATTATTAAAATTGCATCTACCCAAAGCTGAGAGTATCCCAGAAGAAAATGTTTTAACTAATGTAGGATGATGGAATTTCTGCTCCTGCACGTTCAAACCTTTCGTAACATATCAATTTTCCTTCTATGTTATCTGTCATAGATGGCTACACAATTATGAGTCATTCAGTCTGCCGCAAGCTGCTTCATAGTGCGGGTCTGTTCATGTGCAGTGAAGTTTGATTTCATAGTTTTTTTGCATTTACCAAATCATTTAATTGTACATGTGTTACACAAAATAGCGCCTCGAAGGAAAAAAGGATAATTTGAAGTGTCGCGTAAATGCATGAACAATCCTAACAGTTTCTGTTATGTGTGCGGTGATTACGTGATACAAGATCACAAAAGAAACATTACTCTCTTCATTAAAAAGCTTGAGCTGCAAAATCGGAGTTCAAAGAGTGTTATTTTTGTTTAACTAAGGTCAGTGGTTTTTCCTCGAAAAATAAGAAGAAAATTGAATACCCGAATCTGCCTTCCGCAATGCGACCAGTAGTACATTGTGAAACTCTACCAGTTCCTAAGACCCTTGGATAGTGGAGCTTAGATGATGATGATGATGATGATGAACCTGCTGAAAATGAAGCAATGGAGTTGTCAGATAAGAGTGAAGAATATCGACAAACTCAAGAAAAAGATCCTCACTTGATAACTCAACCTGAGCTTAATAATGTGGTTCGAGATTTGAATTTATTGAAAAATCAAGCAGAACTTTTAGGGTCCAGATCAGATTGCAAGGATGGATCTTGTTTGCAAACGATACCAGCATATCCGTTTTTGACAAAGGTAAAAAAAATATATCAAAATTCTTTTCTATGACTGATGATTTTTCTTTTTTGTAATAACATTGATAGTTTGATGATGGCCCTAGGACACGAGCATAAACCTTTAGAATGGCGACTTTTCATCGATTCGTCAAAACTTAGTTCGAAGGCTGTCCTGCTACATACTGGAAATATCCATCCTTCAGTTCCTGTTGGACATGCTATCCATATGAAAGTGTTGTATGAAAATAGGGAATTTCTCCTGAATAAAATAAATTACAAAAGATACAACTGGCATATCTGTGATGATCTCAAAGTCATTGGGTTGCTTCTTGTTTCACAGCTTGGATATACAAAATATTGCTGTTTTCTTTGTGAATGGGGCAGCAGAACAAAGAATTCTCATTGTACTGTTAAGAACTGGCCACCTCGTTAATCTTTCACTCCTTTACATAAAAATGTTGCGTGCCATAAATTGGTGGATCCTGAAAGAGTTTACTTGCCACCTTTACACATCAAACTAAGATTGATGAAAAATTTTGTTGAGAAGGAGATGGATTCCAGTACTTGAAACAAAAATTTCATCTGATTAGTGATGCCGAATTGAAAGAGGGAATTTTCGTTGGTCCACAAATAAATGAGTTAATGAAAGATGGTGCCTTTGATGAAGTCCTGAATGAATCTGAAAAAATAGCTTGGAATGTTTTTAAAGCAGTGACCCAGAATTTCTTAAGCAACAAAAAATCGCCTAACTATGCAGAATTGGTTGATAAACTTCTCCAAGCTTACAGATCATTGGGATATAATACGAGTTTAAAAATTCATTTTTTCCATTCCCACATTGGATTTTTCCCGCCAAACCTGGGAGATGCCAACGATGAACATGGAGAGCAGTTTCATCAGGACATTTCTGCGATGGAGAAACGATACCAGGGCAAGTGAAGTCCAAACATGCTGGCTGACTACTGTTGGACGCTAATAAGGGAAGCCTCAGACGTCACTTACGAGCAAAAATCATCAAGAAAAATATTTTAAGTAAGTAGAAAACCATTTTAATATTGTCCTTATGTATAGATTATTCTATTATATTCGAATATAAAAAAGTGATTTTCTCAAAAACCTGACGTAATAGCAAAATTTCGTGGTCAATTACCTAATCAGCGTGCAAAAATCTATACGAATCACCAGATTTCATTGGAGAAAAAAAGAAAAAGTTCAAATTTGTTGAACAGTTTGATTATTTACTGCATAATATAAAAATTTAGATTCAAGTGTCAGTTTAAAGGTGAAATTCCTGCTGGAATAAATTTTTTTAGATTTATAACTTGAAATAATTTCGATACCTTTATCTGCAAGTTAAGAAAAATATTAATAGCAATATATCAATATTATTTAAGAGCTATTTTTTTTTTTAGTTAAAATTTAGGTACCATTTATATGTAAAGAAGGATGAGAGAAAAAAAAGTTAGAAGGAGTTTAAGAGTCCTTTATTAGAACTTTAGCCATTAATGTCACCTCAGTTATGGATATTGGAAAGCAATTTTAACACTCAGATTAATCTTACTCTCTTTTATTTTTTTTTCTTATTGGATTCTCCTCTCTTTTTTCTGAGTTTTGCTTTCCTCAATCTTGTAAAGAGAAAAAGTCATTTTAGGCGTAATTCACTTATAAAATGGCTTTTATGTAAACACACGGTGACTGCGCTCTTTTTAGATAAATTAAAATTAATCGTTTACATTGTTTTTATGGGTAACGAAAGGTCGTTTTATTTTACAGAACTTTTCAATGAGGAGTAAAGTTACTGTCGAGTCATTATTTTGTTGTTTAATTAAAAAGAATTATTGGAACATTTATAAAGGAAAATGGCTCCCACGCGTCACATTTTAAACTAGTATCGTCTACCCAATTTATGTAAATTTGAGAGAAATATGTTTGCATCAGACTCAGACTGGCATTTCCAAGGTTGTTTACTTCAAAATCTTCAATGCGAGTTACTAATAACTGCATGTTTATTATAAACTTATGTTATATACTGAATTAGACTTACTTTTCCATAATATACATTGCAATCAATAACGTCCCATAGGACATGAGAGTTCTTCTAAATAGTCTGGTTCCCTATTACTTCGCCCTAAGGAGAGATTCCTTTCAGAATTAGGTTCCAAATTTGGGACCGCATAGACACTGGCTCTCTTTTTGACCCTATATACCAAAATGTTATATCAAAGAGGGAACCTGTACAGAGGGTTTGTCAAAAGTAAATAGACACCACGATGATTGTTCTCAGGAACACACGGCAAAGCTCAACAACAGAATGCCAGCTTTCATAATACTTACAAAGCTTTACATAATGCAAAGGGGAAATCAACACGATTTTAAATATATTGATTCAATAAATGTGTTAATATTTATTGGCTTTTATTATCAAATCAAAAACTATGGGGAAAAACCTGAAGGTGTCTATTTATTTTTGTCATCCTTCTGAACAGTCAATTTAGTAATTAGACTTGAATGGTTTAAGAACTTTCCTGTTTGCAGTGTAGTAAGTGGTAAAGAGAATTAGAGAAAATATATGTATATGGTCTTTATACGGAAGAGATGCACTTCAGATAGCAGATATATTCATATTAGCTTTGAGTCATTTAGTGTAATATAAAAATCAAATTACAATATGGATTATTATTAATTTCTCTAATACACAGGTGTAAAACAATCTCCTCTCTCTCTCTCTCTCTCTCTCTCTCTCTCTCTCTCTCTCTCTCTCTCTCTCTCTCCTATATATATATATATATATATATATATATATATATATATATATATCGTCGAAGAACTCCAGAGAAGGTTGAAGAGGACTTGGTTTCATTTGATTTCATTCCAGTCACACCAAATTCAATCTGAGTTCGACCTAATTCCATTTCGACCTTGTCGCAATATCCTAACAGAACTTGATTTAACCTAACCCAACCAAACTTAATCTAACGTGACCTGAATTGATCTAACTTTACTAAATTTAACTTGACTTAACATAACCTAAACTAATCTAATCTAACAATAGCCTAACCATACACTAAATAATAGTTCGATCTAATTCCAATAGGAACGTACCAGGGCCGTAACTAGGGTTTAGAAATTAGTGAGGTCCAGATTTTTTTCGAGCGCGGCGGGACGAGCAAAATTCAGACCAAAATGACATCCTACAAACACAACCCAAGCTATACACTAAACACAAAACACAAAACGCTCGACGCTCCCTCTTTTCAAAAGAAAAGCGGTAATATGCGTTTCATACACGGAGAACGGTTCAGTCTCTTTTTTTTTTTTTAGGAAATAATTACCGAGGTCCGGACCTCGGTGACCTCATAGGTAGTTACGGCCATGGAACGTACTTGACTTAACTCCAGTTCGACCTTATTCCATTAAATTTCATATACAGTATATATATATATATATATATATATATATATACATATATATATATATATATATATATATATATATATATATGTACGTATATATATATATATATAATACAACTCAGAATGGTCTCCTGAGAAACTTTTATGTTCCACACAGACCGTGCATGGAACAAGGAATTCTTCTGGGAAAAAGTGTGTAATATATACTGTGTATATATAAATATAACACCAAGAAATTTCAGCTCTTGAGATATGGTAGATAGACAGGAAATTCAGAGAAGCACGAAAAGCGATCGATTTGGGGGTAATAATGCCTGATAATGCCAAATTCGAAAAACAAAATCAGATAGCGACAAACAAAGCAAAAAGAGTCGCGGGACAGGTATTAAGAACGTTTAAAAGAAGGGACAAGACAATGATTTCCCTGCTAAAAACACTGATTGTACCAAAACTTGAATACTGCTCAGTGTTCAGTCTTGACATCCCCATATGAAAAGGAAGAAATTAATGGACTAGAAGAAACTCAGAGACATTTCACAGCAAAAATTAATGGCTGCAAAAAGCTCAACTAGTGGGAAACTAAATTTGTACTCCTTGGAAAGAAGAAGAGAGAGGTACACCATAATCTACATATGGAAAATGATCGAAAAACTGTTACCAAACCCAATTACCATTCAAAGAACACTGGAAAATAGGAAAGGCAGAATGTGTAGTGTTCTAAATTTAAAGGCCCGACAAGGGACCTCTTCAACACTGAAGGAAAATATCTTGGTTGTCAAGGAGCCAAGACTTTTTATCCAGCTTCCAAAAGACCTCAGAAACGTTATAGGGGGTCAAAGTTTAAGTCTTCAAGAGAAGACTAGATGCCTAGCTAAGAACGGTACCAGATGAGCCGGGTGTACCTGGCTATATACGGTGGAGAGCGCAAGAAAGCAGCTCGCTCCTCCACCAACCCAGGCCTAGAGGCGGGGCCACCAGCTTGACCTTCGTGTGAAGAGAAACCAACACACGGAACATCAACGAGGTTAACGAGGTGTGTGTGTGTGTATATATATATATATATATATATATATAATTTTTTTTTTTTTCAATATAGCTAAAAGCCAATGTAATTACTTACCAAACCATACCAAAGCGCCTTAAACTTTATAATTAAATCCTTCAACGAAAGAATGAATAAATAAAAAAAAATAAAAAAGTCCTCTAGCGTCTTTCCCAATCATTCACAATACAAAGTGTCCTGATATATATGGTAAAAGGTCATTAAAATGCAACCTAGGAACTGCTTTCCATTCATCATCGTAACTTGAATTTCTTTCCTTTCTTTCTTTGAAGAAGAAGGAAGAAAAAATCCCCTTATTGATATTCAAAGAGAAAAAGCCAAAAAATCGTCCTTTCTCAGCATAAAACGAAAGATAGCTTTTTAGACGTTCAGATAAATTACTTGTACGCTATCTATATATATATATATATATATATATATATATATATATATATATATATATATATATATATGTGTGTGTGTGTGTGTATGTGTGTGTGTGTGTACACATTGTTTTCTTATACAACTGCAATTCCAGCAAGTTAATATTTATTTTCATCCCCAGTTCCCATTTCAATCGTCTTTGCAAAAAATATTTAATCTACAGCTTGCTTTTATGTTGGTTTTAAACTATTTAAACTCTAATTCTGTATTCCCGCTTGTCGAGAGTGAGACAAAGCTTATTCAGAGTGTTTAGTTTATGCTTCCAGCCTTCCACCGCAAACATCAAACATCTTTTTTGGACACATAATTTATATAATTTATGTAAAACCTGGTGTGAAAAAAGTCTTTTTTTTCAGTCACTCTGTTTCTCTCTCCTTCATTTGATCACTTCATCTAACTTACAACGCGAACAAGAAAAGTTTTTGCTCTGCTTTTAATTGTCAAGTTAGCCAATGCATAATTAATTGATGGCTGGCAATTTTTTCATAAAATGTTTGGCATAACACTGGAATTATATAGTTTTAATTTGAAAGACATTGCTTCGTGTTCTTTTGAATAAAAGAGAATGTAATCTTAATTTTCTATAAAGAATTAAAATTAAAACTGAATAATACTCAAATTCTTTAATTTCACTGATAAAATCCCTATGAACACCTATGATGAAACTCATTTCGATCAACGATTCCCAACCTGTTGTACGCCGGATCTCTTTTAGGTGGTACGCGAAAGTATTTTAATATTTAACTTGTTAATTGATAATTACTTTAATGGTATATTTAAAAGTAATATTAGATGAATAACCCACAACCTTTCCGACTGTGGTACTTAGAAAAGCATAGTGGTACCTCGATTTAAAAGGTTGGGAACCCCTGATTTAGATCATTCATCAAATTTTGTTAATCGATTTGCGGTTTTTAACTGTGGTTTTAATAAGAGTTAATTAATAAAAGCAAATAAATTCTTTATTTTTTATTAGTTAGGAATTATAATTGAATATTTAATGAACTTCATTTACTTTATAAATTGAGGCTTAAATTTTTAATTATTTTAATATAATTTCTGAAGCTTCTGAAATAAACTACTTTCCATTCTAAATGCAAAAAAAACTTCACCTTTTTCTACGTGAAGGTCAAAATATGAAAATGAAAACCCACTCTAATAGACAGAGTTTATTTCCACAACAGTTTCGATGCTCTGTATCCACCCGAGGAGGATGCCAGTGGGCATCGAAACTGTTGTGGAAATAAACTCTGTCTATTAGAGTGGGTTTTTATTTTCATACTTTCATTCATTGTCATTACCGTTCCCATCCCCGGTCCGCAAATGAGAATGCTCTAAATAGGAATTCCAAATCAGGAAAGGAGTTTCTCGATTTAAGAACTGGTAGAAATAGGGCTGCGACTCAATCGTGATCCCGAAGGATATTTTCCATAAAAAATAAAAAATAATTTGATAAAAGTGGATAAAGCGTAAAATCGTATGATGGGAATGGTAATGGATCTATTTGAGAATCACCTCTTTTGTGATTCTCACTCGCAAATTTCCCACCCATTGAGCGATAAGTGAAATGGAAATGCCGGTGAATGAGAAGAGATCTCTTAAGCTTAGTCCAGACCAGGATACTTTGTTTATAAACTGTTGCGCAACATTGTATCTATACTGTTGCGAGACAAGACTCTTTCCGTATCCCAAATGTTGCGCAGCAATCCAAAACTGTTGAGATACTGTTTCGAGACAGTTGCGAGACAGGGATTTATGTATTTACTGTCTCCCCTCGAAAATGGGAACAACATACAAACTGGTTATGTGTGGACGTGTCTGGCAACACGAGGTAATGATCACTGATCAGTCGACGACGAGCTTGTGACCCATGCACAGTGATTTCGGATGCTGATGTTCTTAAAAAGTTTCTAAATCCTGCTCCATCC
>JAJOZX010001626.1:237500-255000 GCA_023014485.1 Bathynomus jamesi
AATGACATCCTCAGGAACACTAAAGTACATAAAGAGTTCAAGACCATATATAGGTTACAAAAAAAATATATATATATACTTTTTTTTGTAACCTATATATAGTCTTGAACTCTTTATGTACTTTAGTGTTACTGAGGATGTCATTAGACGAAAGCGCTTGAGCACCACTCTGTGTTTCCTTTCCTTCGTGGTTTTATTCATCATATATATATATATATATATATATATATTATATATATATATATATATACATATATATATATAAGCCATAAATTATGCGAAATAGCTTTATTCAACAACTGTCTTATCTCTAAAAGAAAAAGTTATGCATCATTTTAAACACAAAATTGCCAGACGAAAAAGTTGTCTGAATATCCTTTCCTGATGCGTAAACACAATTAAAATTTTAAAAGGATTTCTTCGTACTTTTTCCTTCTGAATCTTTTGTTTCTTAAGACGAAAGGTTATAGAGGAAGAAGGTGAAAGGAGAGTAAATAGGTAACGTTCTCTTCGCGACATTCCATCATAAATTTTAGAAAAGGAAAGATTCCTTATTTGTCGCACTGTTTATTGGAACTTTTTGAGAATGAAATTGGTTTCCTTACAAATGATATCAACATGAAATAGTTTTCGTTTGCATATATATATATATATATATATATATATATATATATATATATATATATATATATATATATATATATATAGGGTTGACATAAGTAAAAAGATACCTTTGATTTTTCCATAGATTTTGATTTGATGATAAAAGTCAGTAAATAATAAAAAATGTATTGAATGAATATATTTAGAATCGCGTTACTTTCCCCTTTGCATTATGTGAAGCTGACATACGTTCTGACAATCCATTGATAAGCTTTGCCATTTGGAGGGATTATAAAAATTAAACAACTACTGATTGAAAGGAAGAGGTACCGTACTTTAACAAAATGTGGTCCATTTTATAAGTTCCTCAATAGCTTCTGAAAATATTTTTTTCCTCTGAGCCATTACTTGTTAATTTTTTACAATCTCTTCTAACGCGAAACACTCTAGAATGGCTTTTTATTTTCTCTTTTTTATGTGCTTCATATATATATATATATACATACAGGAAGATGAAGATCAAGGCGATTGTATGAAACAAGTAGACAGGGTACCTATGGGTTCTCCCCTGGGTTTATCTTTTGCTAATAGCTTTTTATGCCATTATGGACAGAGTTGGTTAAATGATTGTCCCTTACAATTTCATCCTGTTGCTTACAAACGTTATGTGGGTGATTGTTTTATATTGTCCAAACCCAAAGATGATGCTCCTTTGTTTCTTGAGTACATGAATTCTCGTCATCACAATATTAGATTTACAATGGAAACTGAGAAGAATGATAAATGGCCATTTTTTTGGACGTTTTAGTCACTCGTGATACGTCCTCGTTAATTACTTCGGTTTATCGAGAGACCCACAACTTTGCTTGGTACCAGTTTTTTAGTTCAATTTCTTTTAATTTTAAAATTGCTGCATTAAAAGAATTATTCGAGCTTTTAGAATCTCTTCCGATTGGTTGTCATTTGATGGGGAGATGGAACATCTTAAATAATTTTTTCTTTTTTTTTAATCTTTATCTATCGAATTTGATTCATGAGTGTATTCATGATTTTTATGAATGATGTTTATCAACCAAAGTAATTGTCACCTACGATCCGTAACCTTATGGAGGTTCATGTTAAGTTGCCATTTTTGAGTTCTTCTAAATTAGTCTTTATGGTTAAGAATTTACTTAATAGATCTTTTGCTTTTGTCAATTTGTTTTCCTTAGTTTGAATAATGTCACCTCCTTCACATTCTTTAACCATAAAGAGAAGAGACTCCCCGTTTCTTTGAGATCCTCTCTTGTTTACTCGTTTTCGTGTGTGAGTTGCAATGCTCGCTACGTTAGCCAAATATACCTACAATTGAAGCGGAGGGTTGATAAACATAGGGATGCTTCTCATAGAACTGGTCGACCCGTGTCTAGTTCAGAATTCTCAGCTATACGTAATCATTCTGTTAATTGTAATCATCCATTAAATATTAATAATTTTTATTTTGTCATCCTCTGTTAAATTTTTTCTCTCTAAAAGTAATAGAATCTATGTATATTAAACAACTCCATCCGTCCCTTAATAATTTGATTGCTTCCATGAAATTAAATAGTGTATAAACCAACTAACTTTTACTTGTGTAGTGAATTTTTTTTTTCCTTCAATTTTTTTTTTTTTCTGCTGCGCCACACGGCGAGTTTCGCTTCGTTTGTGACATTTATTTCATAACTTCGTTTGGATTTGTTTTTATTGCTTTTATGTAATTATTTATACTCCTTTTTTAGATTTGCTGATGATAAATCTAGTTAGACTCGAAACGTCCTGTTGGAATAAATGTTTTATACAATGTAAACTCGGGTTTTCCAGAAACCGATCCATAGCTGATATATATATATATATATATATATATATATTATCGTAAAGAACGACGCTTGTATAGAAGAACATTCCGCGCAAGATGAGGAGGGAGAACGAACAAATGAAAAAATGAGGTAACCACCCGGGAATCGAACCCGGGATCTTCACCATGGTGTAGTGGTTATCATATCTGACCGGCAATCGGAAGATCCCGGGTTCGATTCCCGGGTGGTTACTTCATTTTTTTCATTTGTTCGTTCTCCCTCCTCATCTTGCGCGGAATGTTCTTCTATACAAGCGTCGTTCTTTACGTTAATTATACTGCGTGTTCTTTGCAGTTGAAATATATATATATATATATATATATATATATATATATATATATATATATTAATTAATAATGCAGACATAAACTAAAGGAATGCACGCGAAATATTGTCTGTAAGTACGCATTGTATGTTATTCGAAGTAAAGCACATCGAATTATACAACCACAAAACGGCTTTATAAACTACAGAACCGTCTTCAACGAATTAATTATAAGGCTGCGAACGCTTCATATCCGTTAATCGAATTAATTAATACACATCCTCCACAAATTCCGTTTCGGAGTCACTTGACAAGTAATTTAAGAATGCATCATTAACTCCAATTAACGTAGGTACACGACGAGGAATTTCACCTGATTCCCTTCTGTTATTTGAACCTTCCATTTCAGATTTGGAAACATTCTAGCATAATTGATTCAAAATTCGACCGACATTTTAGAATACCTCAACATATTTAGTAGCTATTTTTTTTGTTTTTGTTTTTGTTTTGTTCTTCTATATTGAACTAACTCCATTTTTATTTACTTTGGTAAAAGTAAATATTTTCATTTTGCTTCTTTGGGTAAAGCGCCAAACCACGAATGGAGGTGTTTTAATGAATATATTATTAGTTTTTTTATTACTGTTTTTAACGAATTGAATACAAAATTTTAAAGTTTGAAAAGAGAATATTTTATTTTTTGGTTTTTTTTATTAAAGTAAAAAGTTATTCAGGATATTAGGTTGAATTTTTTTTTAATCCAATAATAATTAGCCTTTTTTACTATATATATATATATATATATATATATATATATATATATATATATATATATATATATACAGGGCGTCCCAAAAAAATGTATACACACTTTAAATACTTATAAAGGCAGTGTTTATTAAAATACATTTCATTTTCAAAATGTAATAGAATCTACAGACATTATTTAATTGCTTTGTCAACGCCTGTTTTCAAACTGACGTCCGTTCTGGTCCAGGCACTGCTGATAACGCGAAGCAATGGAATCGCAAACATCACGAAACATTTCGTTTGGTATTTGTGTGCATTCTCGTTCAATGGCTGCTCTCAATTCAGCGACTGTTGCAGGTTTTATAGCGTAGACTTTGTCTTTTAAGTATCCCCATAAAAAAAGTCTAGTGGTGTGAGGTCTGGTGAACGCGGAGGGTATTCTACGAAACCCCTTCATCCAATCCACATCCACATCGTGCCAAGTACCACTCGCAATACTCCACTCTTCGGTCCGGATCATCTTCATTAATAGCATGGACTAATCTTGGAATGTAACTTTTCCATTGACAGCGCTTCAAAATGCGTTGGACAGACGATTCTGAAATTCCTACCTCACGACTCGCTTGCCGCACAGATTTTCTTGGACTTTGGTGATACGTTTCCAGTACTCTTTCTTGCTTTGTGGGGCTTGTCGATGTCCGTGGTCTTCCGGAACGCTTCTTGTGGACATTCTGAACAGTTCCATCGGCTTCAAACTTATCTCTAATTCGAGTGATGGTAAGTCGCGTTGGTGGATCTGTTTGAAACTCCCTCCTAAACTGTCTTTGCACTTCAACTGCGTTTTCACACTTCCAGTAGCATTTTAGAATGAATTTCCTTTGTTCAAAGCTTAGTCTGACTGCCATTATTAATTCTAATGGGTTTAACTTGGAAAGAAAGAAACATCAATTGAGCTATCAGCTGTTAAAGTGTGTATACATTTTTTTGGGACGCCCTGTGTATATATATATATATACGAGTGCGCGTGTGTGTGTGTGTGTGTATATATATATATATATATATATATATATATATATATTATATATATAATATATATATATATATATATATAATGGTTCATCATTTGAAATAATCGCAGCAGTGACATTGAAATATATTTACAATAATTATGAAATGAGAAATTTAAAAAAATATATATATTTAAATATTAAATGAATTAGGAACATAATCAGATTAAAAGGACGGTCAATTGACTTAATTAAATGGATATTGTATTAAAAGCCGCAGAAGGCTTTCTCTCCCTATACAAATGAACGGTGAGGGTAACTGTCCAACATTGTTACGTTGGCAGGACAAGGGCAGGTGTCCATTCTAAATTCAATTTCAAAATTGAGGTTACCTAAAGCAGAAATTTCGTCCTTCAACAAAATCCATTTTTTGGCTTACGTTAACGGCCTTCGAGTAAAGAAGGAACTGAAAGCATAAGTCTTATTTATTATTTTATTTCTGATTTCAAATTTATGACTGTATATATATATATATATATATATTTTAATGTTTATTATTAGAAAGATATTTTTATTACTGAAATAAATTTATTAATGTTATTTTGTGTCCAATAATTTTTAAATATTAAGTAATAAGTAATGTACACACACACACACACACACACGCACAACACACGCACATATATATATATATATATATATATATATATATATATATATATATATATATATATATATATATATATATGTGTGTGTGTGTGTGTATGTGTGAAACTTTTCTCATATTGCTTGTTTGGGTAAAAGGATATATATATATATATATATATATATATATATATTTTTTTTTTTTTGTTTCACCAAAGCTGTAGCAGAAAAGTTTTTCTTGAATGCAAATTTATGCCTGTGACATATACACTATTAAAATAGGTGGCAGTTCATCTTGCACTTCAGTTGGGAAATATTTTTCTGGAAAAAATGCGTTTAAATATAATATATATATATATATATATCTATATATATATATATATATATATATATATATATATATATATAAAACTCCAGACTAAAACAAATAGTTTTCTATCTCAAATGCGCTCATGACCTTCATAATACCTTTAAGTTATACAACTTTGAGGAATATCGAGTATCTGTGACGTCATTATGATAAAACGACACCTTTGTGTGCCACTTTTGAAAAAAAACCTAGCAAAAACTTTATTAAATAGTGAAAAGTCAATACTCGTACATAGCGACATAGCAAAATATTTGAATATGTTGTCAGGTGTTAAACAAAAATTAGAATAAATTCATTATGTTTATTGAGTACTGCCAATATGTTGAACCTTTATATCAAACCCTTTTTAACTCTGCGTCTTAGTGTTTACTTGGTCCTCCCTTAACCCTGATTACGGCCTCTAATCGATGTGACATAGAGTCAACAAGTCTCTCGCATTCCTCTGTAGGCATCGATTGCCAGGTTTACTAAGTGTTCCTGGTTTACGTTTTTCGACCTTCTGCTAAGCAATATTCCAAAGATTTTCTATCGGATTAAGGTTGGGAGAATTAGCTGGCTATGGTAGTACTTCAATCTGATGAACATCAAACCACGCAGTTGTAGCACGAACCGCATAAGCTGGAGCCAGGTCATGTTGAAAAATATATGGTTCGTCTTCATACAGCTGTTCTGAAGACTCCAGTACGAAGTTTTCTAAGATTTTTTGATAAACATGACTATTGATAGTTCTGTTTACAAATGCGAGTGATCCAACGCTAACTCGAAATTGAAGTATATTAGAATTGAAACACTGCTAATTGGCCAGCTAATTCTCCCGATCTTAATCCGATCGAAAATCTTTGGAATATTTCTAAATAGAAGGTCCAGAAAAAGTAAACTAGGAACACATAATGAATTGAAAAGGTGTTTGATGGACAACCTGGCAATCGATAACTACAGAAGAATGCAAGAGGCTTGTCGACTCGATGCCACATCGATTGGAGGCCATAATCAGGGCTGAGGGTGGACAAACTAAATACTAAGACGCAGAGTTAAAAAGTCTTTGATAAAGGTTTAATATATTGGCAATAATAATTATTGGGTTTGTTTAACCTCCTTCGCAACATCTAAGGTCATATGACGGAGGAGACCTACAGCTTTACGTGGGATCCGAACCACGGGTCGCTACATAATCTGAACGCGGAGGACGGTCTCCCATCCAACTATTACCCAGACTCAATGTCGCTTAACCCTTTCATGCCGTATGGGCGCGAATGAGACCACAAACTTTTATGAGATGTTAGTCATTCTGAAGATATAACACAAGTGTTTTTTTGTGGCATGAAAAGTAAACGAAAATCAGGTATGAAAGTGTTAACTTCGCTGATCAACGGAATGCGCTGTTACGATATTGGCTACGACGTAGCCCTAATATATTGGCAGTACCCAATAAACATAATGAATTTATTCTATTTTTTGTAACACCTGACAACATATTCTAATATTTTGGTATGTACTGTGTACTATGTATGTATTATGTATTATGTACTATGTACTATGCACTAACTTTTCACTATTTAATAACATTTTACTCTATTTTAATTTTTTTTTAACTGACACACAGGGGTGTCTTTTTATCATAATGCCGTCACAAATACTCGATATTCCTCATAAAGGTGTATAACGTAAAGATATAATCAAGGTCATAATCGCATTTGAGACAGTATTCTATTTTTTTGTAGGAGTTGTATATAATACTTTATTTATAGAGGTTGGCAGACAGAACCTTAGAGGCTTAAAGCATTTCATATATTCCTAAAGTTTTTTTAAATTTTTCTCCCGATAATTTTGGAACAAAGTTCGTTGAAAAGCGCAACTCGAAAAGTTATATTTGATGTGTTTTTCTGTTAACGGTACAAACCTTGCAGTGCATCGCTTCATAGTATGTGTTGATACGTTATAGATAACTCTTTGTTTTTCATTTAGTTACACCATTTAAGTAACTATAAAATAAAGGCAGTGACAATAAAAAAAAAATTAATAACTTTTTCATTAACTTCTTTCAAAAAAATCATTGGAACAAAAATGAAAAATTTACGAGGATTTCAAATGGTCTTCTTTTTTTCGTGGCTATCTTGTATTATAACAAGACTTATAATTCATTTATCAACGATTTTCAAGGATAATATAATAATGTATTTTCCCCTCTCTGAACGTGCTGCGTGCGTATGTTTCTAAAATTTGAATGATTGATAAATGGGATGAAATTTTGAATTCAACTTTAAAAACATTGCTCAAAAATTTCTTCTGCTACAATGAACATAATTTGTGTCTTCCCGTAATTTTACATCTCGCAATAATGGATGGTGTTGACACAGTAACAAATAGTTTAAAAAAATGGATGGCAGCACGTGCATCAGAATTCAGATACACAATTCCTTACATGTATCTAGATGTACAGACATATGAAAAAAGGAAAGCCTCTTTCGAAAAATGAACAGCTAAATGTAAATTTATGCATTCCTTTCAACTTCATATAATTTACACACACGCGCGCACGCACGCACACACAAACACACACACACACACATATATATATATATATATATATATATATATATTATGTAATGTAAAGAACGACGCTTGTGTAGAAGAGTGTTCCGCACAAGATGAGGAGGGAGAACGAGCAAATGAAAAATGAGGTACCTCCCAGGAATCGAGTCCGGGATCACCCAATTGCCGGTCGGATATGTTAACCATTACACCAAGGACCCCGTTTAGTCAGTACTCGTAATTCTCCTACATACGAGCGGAATCAAATGCCCTGAGGCGGCACCTTCTCATGCCGTACATATATACATTTTAACTGCAAACAACACACAGTATAATTAATGTAAAGAACAACGCTTGTGTAGAAGAGTGTTCCGCACAAGATGAGGAGGGAGAACGAGGAAATGAAAAATGAGGTACCTCCCAGGAATCGAACCCGGGATCATCCAATTGCCGGTCGGATATGTTAACCACTATACCAAGGAAACAATATACTGACGAGGTTTCCGTTCGTAGTTCATCACCACCAAAAACGATGATACGAAGCTAGTTTAAAATACTTTATTTAATAATTTGTTTGTGATTAGCCCTTTTCTTACTTTATTTAATAATTTGTTTGTGATTAGCCTCTTTCTTCATCTGATGATGTGAAAATAAATAAGGCTTATTTATAAGCACACCGGACAAAAAATTAGTCACCCCTCTCAGAATGTACCTAATAACGTGTGACGGCGCCTCTGGCCTTGATAACCGCACGAATCCGGCGAGTTTAGTATGCGGAGGTACGCCTGCTGGTTCAAATTCATCGTCACTGGAACGAGAGGGCCCATTTCGTGGTACGAAAAACATCCCCAGAACATCACGGAACCACCTCCAGCCTGAACAACACCTTCGACGCATTCAGGATTAAAGGCTTCATTGGACCTGCGATGTACTCGTCGCCTCCCATCATTGGAGAACAAACAAAAACGGGACTCATCGGACCAAAATTACACGTTTCCAATCTGCCGCAGTCCAGTTTTTGTGCCTCTGAGCCCATTTATAACGTGCCAATTTGTGACTTGCTGTTAACAGCGGCCTCTTCCGTGGTACCCTGCTCCAGATGTCCATCGCATGCAGTTCTCGTCGCAATGTCCGTTCGGAAATTGGTCGCTGGAGAACCTCATTGGTTTCTTGGAGCAATTGTTCTCTGGTTTGAAAACGATTTGCAGTTACTAGACGAGAAACATGGCGGCGGTCCCTATTGTCGAGAATTGTTTTCCGGCCACAGTTACGCCGCCGATTGTCAGTTGATTGCGAACTACACCACTCTTTGTAAACTCGCTGGACAGTACGCGTTGACACACCAACAAATTGGGCTACTTCAGACATTTTGTGCCCGCGGGCTCTGCCAAACACGATGGCTCCTTTTTGCCACTGAGTAACGTCTGCCTCACGACCCATTTTGCAGACTATATCCAACACACACTTTGTTCTTCACCACCTCACGAAACAGATCTGATCCTGTGTGCTACGTCACCGCTACTTGTCACTTACCAATGCTACATCAGCGCCCTCTGTGTGACCTTGAACTTCCTACTATCGGTGCTATTAGGGGTGACTAATTTTTTGTCCGGTGTGCTTATAAGGAGCCAGTTCTATTTCCATCGACATACTGCATTTATAAAGCAGTTTTTCTATAACACCAGATTAATGATGACCAGGCCTCTTTTTCCGACCCACCCACTGTTCAGTCTCCAGCCCCGGGTTACGTCGTGGCCATGTCGCAACACTGCTTTCTGTTCACCATCGAAGTTAAGCGACATTGAGTCTGGCTAGTAGATGGATGGGTGACCGTTCTTCTCGTTCAGACGATAAAGCGACCATTAGATGGTTCGGATTCCACATCAAGTTGTAGATTTCCTCTGTCACATGACCTTTGCTGTTACGAAGGAGGTTAAACAACTACAAAACATCATCTTCACATAAAACCATACAAGAAAGAAAGGAAAAAACTTCTTTTTTATTTTAATGTTAATTTTAACATGAAATATACATAGGTTTTGTACTATTTATTTTATCCAAAATTGATAGTTAACCTTCTCGCTTTATAGGAATTTCAAATCAAGTGAAAATGATTTATATTATTATTATTATTATTATTATTATTATTATTAGACAATTATTATCAATGTAGTACCATTTTTGTTCACCGACCAAGGTCGTAAATTTTTATGAAATTGCGTTCAATTTAAAGGTACCCTTCTAATTATTTCATATTTGGACACATTTTGTAATTTGCAGTCAGTGTACATTTTTTAAATTACTTTTCTACAGTTTAAGTACATTTGTACTTTTTCTTAATTTCTAAGCGTAAGTTTAAGTATCAGACGATGTACTACGTATTTGGAAAATTTTATTAATGTACTTTAACTTTAATATGCTTCTTGCGTCGGCGAATAAGCCTTGACGGCCTTCCAATTAATTACACTGGTCAACAACAATTTTGTCACAAGGGTTTTGATGGGTGTTCTAAGTGTACTTTTTCATGCTGAATCTAAATATGAAATCAGATTTTTTCTATCAGGCTTAGTTTACTTGTGACGCTATGTTCATTTTTTCCTCATTTAGCATGATCACCGGATAAAAAAATAATAACATTATATATAATTAAGTATATAACAAATTATAATATAAAACATTATAAAAATAATAAATATAATAATATATTATAGTAATTAATATAACTATAATAAAATATATTAATATTAAATATATGTTGTATTAATTTTTCTGTAAAATTAGTACAATTTATTCCTTTGGGGAGAAAGTTCTGATAATGCTGGCAGGATAAATTTGGTCGGAGCAGCAGACTGTGCAGGTTGAAACATGTTTGTACCTGTTCAGACATGAGCCTAGTTTCTGTGTGTAGAGCAGCTCCAAGTCAGTCTGCTTGTAAATGTCACAGTGTTAACAGCTAGTGTCTGTTGCTTCTTGTTAATTTTACACCAGTGTTGTATTCATATAGATGTTTTGTAATGCCGCGGAACTGTCTGAATCATCCTAATTCCTTTTGTTATGTATGTGGTGATCTAACTTTAAAATCCCAGAAACGTAAATTTACACCATTAGTAAAAAAATGCTATGAACTTTATTTCGGATGTAAAGTAGACGATCAGGACAAGAGTTGGGCCCCTCACATTTGTTGTGTGACATGTGTAAGACTACTTACAGGATGGCTAAACGGTTCACGTCACATGCCATTTGCTATTCCAATGATTTGGAGGGAACCCAAAGATCACACAACAGACTGCTATTTCTGCCTGGTAAATACAAAGGGGATCACTTCAAAAACAAAGAGCCTTACGAAATACCCTAATCTACCGTCTGCAATGAGACCAGTTCCCCACAGTGCTCAACTTCCAGTACCAAATCCTCCTGAACATGTAAGTTTAAGTGATGAGGAATCAAACGTAGCTGTAGCAAATCACAAGGAAAAAGATGAAGACATTTCTGATCCAACATTCCAGGCTACCTGTTCCTCCAATGAACCACATTTACTGTCACAAGGAGATCTAAATGACCTAGTTTGTGATTTGAAATTATCTAAGAAGCAGGCTGAACTTCTAGGTTCAAGATTAAAGGGTTGGAATCTACTGCAACGTGACACTAAAGTTTGTTTTTTCCGCAGCCGCCATGATGAATTCAAAGAATGGTTCTCCCATGAAGATGGACTTGTGTTTTGTAAAGATGTTAATTCAGTCATGGGGGCTCTTGGTCATGAACATAACGTGGATGAGTGGCGATTGTTCATTGACTCCTAAAAAGTCAGGTTGAAAGCAGTCCTTCACAACGGAAATAAATTTCCTTCTGTACCTATTGCACATGCTGCAAACATGAAAGAGTCATACGACAACATGAAGTTGCTTTTAGAAAAGTTTCAGTATCAGAAATATAAGTGGAATATCTGTGGAGATCTGAAGGTCATTGCACTTTTGCTAGGGTTGCAGCTAGGTTACACCAAGTACTGTTGTTTTTTATGTGAGTGGGACAGTAGGGACAAGCAAAACCACTACGTTAAGAAGGATTGGCCAAAACGCACCTCACTTGTTCCAGGCAAGAAAAATGTTGTGAATAGTTCACTTGTTGACCCTGAGAAAGTGTACCTTCCTCCTTTGCATATCAAGCTTGGACTTATGAAAAAACTTTGTTAAAGCGATGGATAAAGCGCAAACAGGATTCACATACTTGAGAAATAAGTTTCCCTGGATCAGTGATGCCAAGATTAAAGAAGGCATTTTTGTAGGCCCTCAGATCAGAGAATTGTTAAGAGATGAGAGATTTGAAGGAGAGTTGAATGAAGTTGAGAAAGCTGCGTGGCAGAGTTTCAAAAGTGTCTGCACAAATTTTTTGGGAAATCACAAGGCCGAAAACTATCCTGAAATAGTAGATCTTCTTAAGTCTTACCAAGCAATGGGGTGCAATATGTCATTAAAGGTTCATTTCTTGGACTCTCACTTGGACTTTTTTCAGGAAAACCTGGGTGCGGTAAGCGACGAACATGGTGAGCGTTTTCATCAGGATATTTCTGCCATGGAAAACCGTTACCAAGGCAAATGGAGCCCCAGTATGCTGACTATTGCTGGACTCTTAAGAGAGACATGCCTGAGGCAAAGCACAGCAGAAAATCAAAACAAGCTACTTTTTAAACTACAGGTATGTCTTTTCGATCATATTTTAATAAGTATGTAACTATATGGGTTTTTAAAAATTAAATTGCATGTCACACAAAAACCAGACCAGATAGAGAAATTTTACAAACTTATTTGGATTCAGCACAGAAAATACTATAAGAATAAGGTATTTTCATTCTTGGGACACGAAAAAAAATTTTTTTGTTGCCCAGTGAATTATTAATAGTACTGTTCCTGTTATTTTTATTAATATTATTCTCATCATAAATTAAAAGGTTGATACACGCATGACTCTAATAATTCATAGAATAACCCAAAAATTACACTCGTATGAGCATACAAATCCATATCAGTTAATATTCATATTATTAATTTTTTTTAATACTATTGTTTGAGGAAGTCACCAAAATTTCATCATGCAAGAATTCAATACGTTATGTAAAAAATAAAGGGACTTTGATACAAATTTAATAAAATTTGTTCAACAGCATTAATGTAACCCTCCTAGAGCTCTGATTGCAGATGTAAATAATATGTTATTTTTAATAGTAACGCCTTGTTAACCCTAAAGCTTATGGGTCAAATTAAACAGGAGTAAATAAATAAATGTGTTCTGTTAACAACTGTTTTGTTGATAACTGTAATTCTGTAATGTTTATTTTGCCAATAAAGATTGAAACTGAAGTTAAAATTGAAATTTATTCTGAGAAATTCTGTTTCTTTACATTTTTAAAACAATGAATTTTACATCTAGAAAAATATCCATTTTGCTTCTTATTACATATTTAAAAGATCATTTATTGTTATTCTGAAAAGTTTAATAGACATTAACCAATTGACAACGTTGGTAAAAATCATTGTTCAATGTGTCTTTCACTGTTTTATAACATCTTTGCAAGAAGGTGACACTGTTGTCATCCGCAAACATTATGAAGTACATTTGAAGAGGGTGGAAAATCATTTACATATAATAAAAATAATAGGACCCAAGACCGAACAATGAGGTACACCGTGTTCTATATTCAATTTTGAAGAAAATACTTTATTGAGTCCTACAAACTGATATCTATTGGACAAAATTTCCAAACCAGTCACTAATAGCACCTCTAAAGCCATAACAATATAATCTGTCGAGTGGAATACTCTCTTTAGCGATATTGGCATTTTCCATACGATTTAAGACAGCCATTTCAGTCAATGTGTTCTCACAGCAGAAGTCAAAGTGAAGTGGACAGAAAAAAAAATACACGTTTCTAAACAATGATTTGCTCTCTCTTTTCGCAGTTCTCTAAAATTTCTGTGAAATATAAAGATAATGAAAAGAAAGGAGAATCACTTCCCGTAAAAGGGATATTACACATACAGTTTTTAGTAATGATGGTAATATATATCTTTCCAAATGTTTATGTTGATAATCTTAGACAGTTTTGTTTCGCTAATAACCGACAATATGGGTACAGTAATGTTAAGGAGTGCCGAATATTTTTATATTATTTAATGTAATGTAAATAGGGTAATGTTGATTGATAATTGTAGTTATAACGCTAGAATTACGGATCACCTGAAGATCAGGGCCCCCAGCTTTCTTTAGTTAACTTTATAAGGCTAACTAACGAAAATATTACGACCTAACCTAACAAATCGTCAAGGGCGTACAGTTGACCCAACGATTGGTTAGGTTAGGTCGTGATATTTTCGTTAGTTAGCTTATAAGGCTAACTAAAGAAGGCTGGGGGCCCTGATCTTCAGGTGATCCGAATTTACAAATAGATTATACATTTTTATCGTTTTTCTACAGGGTGCTTCACTCGCTGGTAGCCCCAGAGTATCGTTAATTTGATACTGGATGAAGACACGAATGAGCTTGGTGATAATAATAGCATGAAATAAAATTAAACCATTTAAGTTTAAAAAATTGCCGAAAGTTAATGAAAGATTTACTTCGTTTTGCAAATCGATAAGAAAGTCATCTGCAACTATGGAAAGTTGTGAATTAGTTATGTAAATGTATTAAGAAGTTATTTAAATCAGAATTCGATGATCTCAAATTGCATGAAAAAAATACACGTTATTTTTTCTTATACGTTTACAGTAAAGATTTCAGGATTGGTATGAAAAGAAAGAAAGGCTTCACTGAATTCCTATGTCTTATTTACATAGGTCAGTGGTTCTTAATCCCTGGGTTGCGACCCAAAATTAGGTCGCCAAGCCATTTGGATTGGGTTATTAAATTGTCATTTATCATTTATTTATGTTATTCCTAATCATTTTATCATTAATTATTTTATCTATATTATCTATTACGAGTGAATTGTTTGAAGGTGTGGGTCGCCGAGCTAGCCCCGCGACCAGAATTTGGGTCGCAGCCAAAAAAGGTTAAGAACCACCGACATAAGTAGAAATATCTTCCTCTTCCTTCCCGACCTCGTCATTTCTTGCAGAATGGTGGTTTCCATTTTCAACCCAGCAAGGGTTTAATATCATTGTTTAGCCCAATTTCGGTTACGAATGTGACTTTATATCCAACCTTGGAAACTTCGGCAAAAGTGCCAGTAGGTAATCACCCTGTAACTCTAAAGTAAGCTATAGCTATTGAGATTAAATAGTGACTTCTTTGAAATAATTATTAACTAATACTAAGTTATTAAATTCATCAATAGTAATAATAATTATCAGTCAGAAGGGACAGAAACTGGCAAACGCTCAGGCCAGACGAATGCGGCCTATTGTACTAACTTCTCTATTATTATTAACCAGCACCATCGGTAATCGAACCCCATACCACAGTGTCTTCACTTCACGTATAGGGAAACGATGTTACTCACTGAGTCACGGGCGCTGACAATGAACACTTATTTATAAATGAATAAAAGCCATAATTATAAGCATATATTTCCAGCAAATTACTTAATACAGCCGATAGTAAAAACTGCTACAAAAAAGATAGTTAAAATGTATTAATAAGTATTCCTCTTATTAGACAAAGGACTTTTGATGAATACTGTAGAGGAACGACCCTTATATCCAGAAATTCATTCGTTGATTGTAAGCTCAGCGGAGCCAGGTTTCTCGAGGACTCACTTGAACCTTACCCCGAAAAATTATATTCTATGTTCTTTGCTCCCCTTTGCCTTCAGTGCCTCTTCTGCGATGCGAATGCTTGTCTTTGCATTTCTTCCTTCATCAGGGAGCTGTTTACTTCGTAGCACTTGTTAATTTGCGTTAAAAATAAAATCTCGTGTATGTAGTACAATTGTAACCAAATTAATGTTGCTATAATATAATTCAGTTTTTTTTGGTATCGTGTGTGTGTGTGTGTGGTGTGTGTGTGTGTGTGTGTGTGTGTGTGTGTGTTAAAAAAAAGTTAGTTTACATTGAAAATAAAACCAAATTTAAAATTTATAACTTCCTTTTGAAGGTGCAGTCTGGGGAAAGTTTTTCCTTCTTTTGGGTATCAAAGCTTCTTATCAGATAATATAATGATTTCTTTTAATGATACATAACTTCTTTAGATAGAAGAAATGGTCTTCAAAATTTCTTTTTTGAGTAATTTGAGACAGTAGAAGATAATATCTATGCATAGAAGGTTGTGGGAAATCTTTGTTTTCTACGTAGATCACGAGTCTCCATTCCTTTCCAATGAATCTTTCATTTCAAGAAGGATGAAACGAAGACAGAAGAGCGAATATTAATTCTGATACAGGGTGAACCGAATTGTAATAATAATTAACTCTGAGATTAGAAGTAAATATTTGAAAAGAGAAATTTCAAGTTATAACAGTCATATTTGTACAAAGTGAGAAAAGACTGAATAAAGGTATATCAAGTTTACAATTGCATGTTGTAATAACTAATAATTATTCTTACGGTGTATTTAAAAAGTTGTTTCGGGTATATGCCTATATACTTCTTCAAACGCACCCGAAAAAAATAAAGAACTAATCACCTTTGTTACTGAAGGGCACTGAATTAAAATATACACATAGAGCATAATTTCGGAAAATAGTTCGACGAGAAAGGTAAGATTTCCAAAACATAAAAAATTACTAATTATTAATGATTCGATTTTGTTTCTGAAATTTTATTACTATCACCAAATCCAAAACTGAGTAAAGTAACCGAAGGAAAGCATAAATTTACCAATTAGTAATTTTTGAATATTTAGAAATTTTATATTTACAGGTGTACTCTTTTACGAAACTGTAAATACATACATACAGAGAGAGAGAGAGAGAGAGAGAGAGAGAGAGAGAGAGAGAGAGAGAGTTGGTAACAAAGGAATTTTATTCAGTGCAGCTTCCTACATATAATTATTTAGTACTCATTAAAAACCTTATTTGGCTTCCCATCATTTAAATTCCTTTTAATTGGTTATTTAATCATTTTGGTAAAACTATTTTGGGGTAAAATTTATATTCCATTAATGATCTTTAAAATGCTTGAAAAGTTTATTTAAAAAAAAATCATTTATATATATATATATATATATATATATATATATATGAAATTATAGACAAGAAGGGCAAAGTGCTGGTAGCTTTACCTTATAAATTTGTATGCTCCTACAAATTTTTTTTTTTGTGACCTATATATAGTCTCGAACTTGTTCTTTATTTCAGTGTTCCGAAGGATGTAATTAGACGAAAGCCCTTGAGCACCATTCTGTGTTTCCTTTTTTCCTTCGTGGTTATTTTCATCATATATATATATATATATGATACACAGAGACCGTGCATGGAGCAAAGAACTCTTCTGAGAAATTAAATCCACTATAGTCCGAA
>JAJOZX010001626.1:257500-422500 GCA_023014485.1 Bathynomus jamesi
TTCACTCAGGGAGGTTCCTGTTATTAAACTGTTCATTTTTTAACTGTTCTAGCAGTAGTAGAAAACTGGATAGAAAAGCATCAGGCTCCCTCCCAATCTTCCGCTCCCTCTCAGCCAGAGGCGGGTACGGAAAAAGGTTGAAAAAACACTTTGACCTTGGAAAAGTAGCCAAAAAAAAATTTATAGGAGAGAGAGAGAGAGAAAGAGAGAGAGAGAGAGAGAGAGAGAGAGAGAGAGAGAGAGAGAGAGAGAGAGAGAGAGAGAAAGAGAAATTACAATGATAAATAACTAAATGGTAAGCAGTGAAATTAGTTGTACAACCATATATATTCACGTTCTTATCTAAAATTGACTATATAATAAGTCTATTTCCATAGAGTTGGAGCCGTCACGGTTAAGAATTATTCCGTGAGCAACTTTTCCGGAAAAGAACTGCTGAATTTGGTATCTCTCCTTAATTTTTCCATAAATTACTTTTTTGTCATTAACGGTTTTTCTAAAGCAGAGAGAAAGTCCAAATCAGAATCGAACCTACCACAAACTGAGAAATATGCCTGAGTGTATTTAATTTTAAATCGTTCATAATTAACCAACTGAAGGGCAAATATATATAATATATATATATATATATATATAGAGAGAGAGAGAGAGAGAGAAGAGAGAGAGAAGAGATTGAGAGAGAAAGTCAATAATTTACTCTTCACAATTAACCTCTTTTACAAGGTTAAAGTAAATCGTTAAAGTAAAGTAACCTTACAAGGTTAAAGTAAATTTTAATAATAATGATAATAATAATAATAATAATAATAATAATAATAATAATAATAATCTATATTATAATGGAGCTAAGTCCGATATACTGTATATATGTAACCAAAAAAAATTATAAATCCTTTGCAAGGTGCCAGCCCCCTTCCCCCCTCGGGGGTAATGGGGGAAGGGTGGGGGTAAATTGGGGAGAGGGGTGGGGGAGGGGGTAATGGGGGAGGGGTGGGATAATGGCGGAGGGGTGGGGTATTGGGGAGGGGGTGGGGTTCATGGGGAAACTCAGAAAAAAAAATGATAACCAACATCGATTCCGGTCAGGAAGATCATGCCATTCGAAACAACTAATGGAACACTGTAACAATATTATTGATGCATCCGAAACAATGAAAACTATGATTTGGCGGGCACCAGGGCCCCCAATTACTGTCGGTTCAGTTATTTGGTCAATAAAACTATAGAAATGAACGCAGTCATGAAAATCTTAGGCTTCAAATCCGAGCTAATTGTATTAAGATTTGTGAAGCTTTAGATTTTCATGGCTGCGTTCTTTTCTGTAGTTTTATTGAATGAATAATTGGTTTGCCAGTAACTGGAAGGCCGCAGGCACCCCAATTACTGAGGCCCAAGGTGAGAGGAAGGAAATATCCAGATAAGGGCTACTGATGTTCAAAATAAAATACGCCGTAGGCCCACAATTCAGCCAAGCACCGCAGATCTAGCAAAAACGGCGCGTAGCGCCGATCTTTTGCTAGTAATAATAATAATAATAATAATAATTACAAATTCATGATTGGTTTCTAATTACAATATTTTCTTTTAATCATCTTTGTTGTTTTCAGAGTTTTATTCAAAACTGAAATGAAGAAAGAAAAAACAAAATTAAATTGTATTTTGAAGAAACATAAAATTTGAGGAAAATTACTAAAATTGACAAAAATTTCAAATAAGAATTAAGTATAAACCAAAGATGGAGATTGTGATCCTGTTTTTGAATTAGGAAACGTGTTTTTGAAAATAATAATAATAAGAAGAAGAATAAAATTGTCTCCATATTCAAAGGAAATGAAGATGGAGGTAATTCCTCTTTATACCCAAGAACATTACATCATCATACATACAAATTACGAGTAAAAATCATGAATAATTTCTATAAAAATGAACGCAAAATACAAATAAAAAATTACAAAATACAAAATACAAAATACAACCGACAAATTAAAAATTATTAAAAATTTTGCGTAATATTGAAAACTGGAAAATTATGTAACTTGAGAATAGCGGAATCCTTACTTATTAAAAGACTATAACCATTAACATTGCACTCAATGAAATAACATTATCTTAAAATATATTTAAACAGCGACATTAAGAGCGAGTTTCGGCGTAAGTTATATATGGTTCTACAACCAAATTTACTTTTTATCTAACATATTTTTCAGTCAGCATTATTATATATATATATATATAATATATATATATATTATATATATATATATATATATATATATATATATATAATCTGTTTATTTTAACCCGTTAATTGCGCGAGCGCACAGTTACGAGTCGAGCAAAAAATATGGGCTACGCAGAGATATCTCAGTTTTGTTCCCTCAGCGGTGGAAAAAAAAATTTATGTAGAGGTCTGAAATTTTTATGATGGCTTATCAATAGATTGAGGTAAAAGTTATGTACATTTTGGAAGTGTGAACTGCATATTTTTGGAGTTATTAATGTTCAAATCTCAAGGCGTTCTTTTTTGGGGTCACCCGATATATATATATATATTCCCGCTAGATCAGCGAAGTTTAAGCGATGTTCGATCTGGTAGTACTTATATATATATATATATATATATATATAATATATATATATATATATATAAAATATGTACTGTGTGTGTGGTGTGTGTGTGTATATATATATATATATATATATATATAAAAGATAATGTAAAATAACGCACTGTCGTGACGAAATATGAAGAAGGAAACCACTCTTCAGGAAGACGTAAATTTTTATTTCTTAACACCAATACGTTTTCGACTCCTCGCGAGCCCTAGTCAGCCGGTAATGAGTACCAATTGACAAGGGCTCGCGTTGAACGAAAACTGTAGTGGTGTTACGAAATAAAAATTTACGTCTTACCTGAAGAGTCGGTTCCTTCTTCACATATATATCTATCTATCTAGCTATCTATCTATCTATATAATTAAATACCACTGAATCGGAATAATTTTTGTTTGTAGATATTTGGGTAGAAATTAAAACTTAGATGGAAGTTATTCATAAAATAATAAAATAATGAATGAGATCCATCTTCATATTCGTATTAACTTAATTATTAACATTTCCGAGTTTATTTTTCTTCTTTATTTTTGTTAAAGTTTTCCGCAAAAGTTTCAAATTAATAAAATATAAAGGAAATAATTGGGTCGGACTCACAAAGAGAGAATCAAATCTAATTAATTTTTTTCTGATATATATATATAAATAAAGGTGATGGCCAGGACAAGAATATATATATAATATATATATATATATATATACAGGGTGTCCCATAAGTCCGGTCTCATAGGAAAAATTATTTTAAATTAAATTTACAAAAGTAATACATTAAAACTGAAACAAATGTTCAAATTGATATGTCGTATTTTGAGACACTTTTTTTTGGGGGGGGGGGGGGGGGGGGGCAGGTAGAATAATACGCAATAGCTAATATGGAAGTGAGTTACACTCGGGAGGAAAAGGCGGATACATAGCGGATATATAGCAAAAAAAAAAAAAAGGTCCCAAAACAAGACATCGATTTTAACATTTGATTTAGATTTAATGTATTACTTTTGTAAATTTAATTTAAAATAATTTTTCCTATGAGGCCGGACTTATGGAACACCCTGTATATATATATATATATATATAATATATATATATATATATATATATAATATATATATATATATATATATATATCAGGACTAACAGGATTAACGCTTCGTATAATAGTATAACACCGAAGTTATTTAACAGATAAACAAACATTTCAGGAACTTTGCTATCTCCTTCTGCCTCAGTGGGTTAAAACAAATAAATATACATTTTTTCAGACCTAAAATTAAATACATTCATGAAATCAGAATAAATAAAAAAAAAATACACTAAAAATGCGTAGATAAACCCAACACTCAATTACCATTTCCAAAAAATTTAGATTTGAACTTTTAAAACCAGATTAAAAACACCGAAATTTAAAGACTTCAAATCTATAAGCTTTTATGTATAAAAATTTGAAATTAAATTTGGGGGTAATAATAGTTAAAAAAAGATATTAGATTAAGTACGTTCGTGTTGTTACGCTTTCAAAGGTTTTAATATATATATATATATATTTGAACTGCAAGCAACACACAGTATAACTAATGTAAAGAACGACGCTTGTGTAGAAGAGCGTTCCGCGCAAGATGAGGAGGGAGAACGTTAAAATGTATATATGTACGGCATGCGAAGGTGCCCCTCAGGGCATTGGTTTCTGCTCGTATGTAGGAGGATTACGACTTCTGATTGATCGAGGTCCATGGTGTAGTGGATAGCATATCTGACTGGCAATCGGATGATCCCGGGTTCGATTCCCGGGTGGTACCTCATTTTTCATTTGTTCGTTCTCCTCCTCATCTTGTGCAGAACGCTCTTCTACACAAGCGTCGTTCTTTACATATATATATATTTAGGTGCCGACCGATAGTATTCCCAAAGTATCGGTACCGATACCGATAGTTAGAGCAAAGTATCGGCCGATACCGATACCGATATCTGTCCAAAATATCAAAATAGGATTCAAAGAATGTAATTCGACAAATGTACTGTAATTCAAAACATATATTTGAAGAAATGGGATTCACAAAATAAAAGTCATGTAATGGAAACAATAAGTAATTCAAAAATTGTAATTAAAAAAGTGTAACTCAATATAACAATTCACTCAATAATCAAAATTGAGGAACTTCAAATTTTTGGAGAGGATGATTTGCTCCTCAGCGTTGATTGGAGTGATGTTGGCTTGTTTCGCATTGATAACATCTCCAGCCGTTGAGAAAAGCCGTTCAGAGTCGACTGATCCAGAGGGGCAGCCCATGCACTTCTCAGCAACTTTGGCAATCTCCGGGAAATCAGCAGAATGTTCTCGCCAGGAAATTAATGGATCTCTATCCCCAGCGATCCGAGGTTGCGACCAATAGGCATCCAAGGCTGCTTCCACTCGTGCGTCTGGGAGAGTGAACCTCTTTTCCGTATCTCTCGTTTGGGGTTCTTCAACTAGAATAGGACGAACGTGATCGTCGAGATCGCCACCTTCTGAATCGGAAAGGTTTTCCCAAAGAGCCATTTTCTTGGACAGAGAAACCGGACCACTTCGGCGACATTTCACCGCAGTTGGACCTCCAATACGCTTTCGTTGGGCTCCCTCCATGTGACTGCGTATCTCTTGTCTCAACAATTCCTTGGCCTTTTCTCGCATGTCGTCGTCTATCAGCCCAGCTCCTTTGAATCGGGGATCAACTGCTGTGGTTAGCAGCAGTTTCTCATTTGAATTATGCTCTCGAAATCTCTGTTCGAGAGAATCGCCCAGCTGGCTCTTCAGAATCTTGACACCAGCATCATTCACTGAGCACGCTGCACAGATTCCTTTGGACAGAGATTTGACTGTAGGTAAAACTTCTGATAAAAGCGAGTTTTCCTCACTGATTTGAGTCATGGAAATTTCTAGAAAAGTCGGGATAAATCGCGAACACACACGTAACTTCTCGAGCAGCCGGGAAGTTTCTATTTAGAAAACGCCGGTTTTTTTATTCTTAGAAACAAAAAACTATCGGTATTGGTAGCTACTAATCATCGGTATCGGTACCGATACCGATACACCCACTGGTCGATGCCTTATAATATATTATATATATATATATATATATATATATATATATATATATATATATATATACACACGATATTGCTAACGATAAATAACGATAAACTTTATTGGCAGGAGACAAATCCCATAAAAATGTACAACATTCGTCAAGGTAATAAACGGTACAACTGATTAAATGATGAATTTAAACCTAAAAGAAATTAGGACTACAAATAAAATAACAGTATATATATATATATCAACTATTGATCGGTTGCAAGGAAAGCGTAATTTAATAATGAAGAAGAACACCAGAGAGGTGAAAAACAACCTTCAATTTTTAATTGACACCAACGTTTCTGAATACATACATTCGATCATCAAGGCTAACATAATAAAATACAAAAGACATTGAATTAAGTTAACTAAGTTAAATTTAAAAAGTTAAAAACTTATAATTAAAACTACTAAAATAAAAAAAACAACCTGCAAGTATAAGTTAAAAACTTAAAATTGAAATTACAGAAAAGCTTGCGGTTTTTTTTTTGTAGTTTTAATTAGAAAATTTTAACTTCATAACCTATAACTTGGTTATTCTGATATAGGGCCTAATATATATTATATATATATATATATATATATTATATATATATATATATATGTGTGTGTGTGTGTGGTGTGTGTGTGTGTGTGTGTGTGTGTGTAAAAGCATCATAACTTTATATTAGTTTTCGATTACTGTAGTAATATACTGACTTTTTGTAATTTGACCTTTAACTGGGTAGGCGGCACATGCCCCGCTTACCCTGACTGCACGCCACTGATATATATATATATATATATATATACACTAGGGATGGAACGATTAATCGTTGATAATAATTAATCGACAGTATTGAACATTTTTAAGATTAATCGCTAATCGCACTCTAGCGATTAATCAACGTCGATTATCAAAAACTTTTGTGTTATCGAAAGTTGGTACAGACTTCACTTCAAAGCAGTAGGCTACATGTTTTAATAAAAGTCACTTTATGGCGTTTGGGTTTCATATTTTTATACAATAAATATATAATTTACTAAAAAATGATAAGAGAGAGATAAAATAGGCATAGTTCTTTTGTAATTTAGCATTTTTTTTTCATAATATAAGCTGCTCTGTTCGTGTAAGGATACATATAACGATACTGAATTAAAAGTACCTATTTCTTAGCCTACTTTCAATTAATTTCATAGCCTATTATTTAATTAATTAAAGTCATACATCTTTTGTGAGATTCCTTGAATAATAAAAAGAAATATATATATATATATATATATATATATATATATATATATATATATATATATATTATATATATATATACAGTATTGGTAAAAAGTTTCGAAAACGTGTACAATTTATGTAATTTCTCCTTATTAACCAATAGAGTTATTTTAGTAGACTAATGTCTGTTCCTATAAATAGATTATTGTTCTAAATGTAAAAAATTTAGTAATTTCGATTATTTAACCCAATCATATTTCGTATTTGTTATATTAATCAGATTTTAGTACTAAAATAGAAAATAAAAAACATGATTAATATAAGGAGAAATTGTATAGATTGTGCAGGTGTTTCCAAACTTTCTATCAGTACTGTATATATATAGTCTATATATATATATATATATATATATATATATATATATATATATATATAAATAATGTAAAAGCTATTGAGTTATTTTAAAACAAAATGGTGCATGTCAGATAAGGTCGGACGCAGTATGTAATTGGAATTACTACATTAGTTTAGTAGTTTTGACAAAAGAATTTTTTTTTTTTTACGCTCCTTTTTGTCAGAATGATTTAGATGGAGTTACTTTAATTACTTAATAGGTTGGAGTGTATCTGACATGCACCAATTTGTACTAAAATAACTCATTAGTTGGTAGGGTGTATATATACATATACACTGAGCGGCAGAAAAATCGGCCCACTTGGAGTATCGCGAAAAGCAAAAAAGTGGGCAAGCTTCTGTTTAGAAAAGCTTTAAAATTCGAAAATATAGCCTATGAGGCAACCAAATAACGAGACAAAACAACGTCAGCTGCGAACACACTAGCTGTAACGAAGTTTCGACTTCTTTTAAGAATTTGACAGTCTGACATTCAGTTGCTCTTAGACTGCTAGTGTCACTTTTTTCTTCCACTAGTGGGAGTAGGCATTTGCGTTTAGTAACAGATAGACTTCTAATTTTTTCGGTTTCAGAATTGGATATTTGCATTGGATTTGAGTGCCGTGAACGTCGCAAGATTCGTCGCCCTAATTGAAGATGGTCGGAGCCAGCGTTACGTCGCTGATGCGCTAGGAATTCTAAGAACAACGGTTTGACGTGTCTACCAACGTTATGTGGAGACAGGAGAGTACACCCAAAGACCAGGATCTGGAAGATCGCGCTCTACATCTGCCCGTGACGATCGTTTTATCGTCTTGAGTGTTTTGCAAGAGCGTCGCTTGACTGCCACAGACGTCCGCAATGAGCTGGAAAGGTCTCGAGACGTCATTGTATCGGAGCGAACCGTTAGAAGGAGACTTATGGAAAGTGGCTTACACGCTTAACGTCCAGCAATGGGCCCGGAATTGCTCCCACACCACCGCAATGCTCGTCTTGCTTTCGCTCGAGAGCATGTCAATTGGACTATGGTCCAATGGGAACGAGTATTGTTCACGGACGAATCAAGATTTAATCTTCGAACATCCGATGGACTGGAAGGAGTGTGGAGAAGAACAGGAGAAAGACGAATAATTGGATAAAAGTTTGCATTGTACATCTGTGCCTTTTTTCTATAAAATTATGTTAAATAGTGGACAGCTTCATATGCAAATTTTATATTTCAACTATAAATAAAAATAAATAAACTCTGGAACCTTTTCAAAGACAAAAAATTTTGACACGAGACAAACTGTTGAGACGAAAATTTTTCTCGAATGCAAAATTTTTTCGATTTGCACTGGCTGATAAAGACGCCGAAGAGTAGGCTGATAAAGACGCCGAAGAGTAGGCTGATAAAGACGCCGAAGAGTAAAATGATATAACCTATCCAAATTTGATCTAATCTGACCTAATTTAACCTAATTTTACCTAACTTAACCCTCCGTAATCTAACTTAACCCAACCTAACTATATACTTAACCTAATTTTACAAAGAATATTTTTAAAAATTTGCTACACATTAAAAGTCGAATGGAATATTTTTCGAAATCATTCCGAGAAAAAATCTATTCTTGCTTTTGTTCTGTTTTTTTTTTTAAATGTAAAATACTCCCGTAAATAAACGTCTTATAAATGTAAAGTTAACAAAATATACGTTCTGTGAAATGAAAAATGAGATAAAGACCATATATATATATATATATATATATATATATTAAACTCAAAAGACAAAAACCTGTGGCATTCAACTTAAGAATCCTTAAGGGAAATTTTAAAAATTCTAACGTATGAGTTGATATGCCAAGGGAATCGCCCGTAGCAGTACGGGAATATCAACAAGAAGAGACGACTTATTCTCCCTCAAAGTAATCCAAGTGTGATAAGAAGCAGCCCTTCTCCTCCTAAAAAAATCCTCGAACGAGATAAAGGAGAAAGAAAAACGCGAGACAAAGATATCACAAAGATAAAAAAAATAACCAAAAACATTCAGTAATATAATCAGGTCGAAAAGGAAATACATAATTAGAATTAATGATGATTTTTATAGCAAGAATCGATGTCCACTCTTGATCTATTTGTAGATTTAGGGTTGTTTTGGTTTACACATTTTTCTATTAACGAAAATTGCCAGATATTCATCTTGCATGTTTTCCACATGATAAAAATAGCAGATATCCCCTTCTCATGCGAAAGATAATTAATGCAATTGTTTCTTTTATTATTTTTCAAAATATTGAGTGAAATTATAGCCGCAGTATAGTTTAAATGGTATGCCGCTTATATATATACACACACACTTATAATTCGTCTATTACACAGGTTGTTCATAAAAGAAACGCAACCCGAAACAGAAAGAAAAGGGTTAGATTCAAATGCATTCTCCAATGGGTGGCGTTTCTTTTTGAACACCCTGTACAATTGCCCTATTTCTGTTATAATAACGAAACTGATAATAAATAAGATTTGAAAAACTATCTCAGAAATAACAATGCATTTATCGACTGGGACATTCATGCATGCACACTTCATTACTTCAAGTTGTATGTTCGATCCATTAAATCAGGAAAAAATATAATGGAAGCATTTCTTTGGCCATTTTTCCGTCGTCATAAAAAGTTTCGAGATTGACACAATAAAGGGAGCGACGGAGAAAAAACGGAGCAATTAGTTACTGAAAGAAAGGACTAAAATCTGGAAGAAAAAGCGCGAGAACGCCTAATTGACACTGACGAAAAGGGTTTCTTTCGCGAGGAAAAAGATAGAATCTGAGAACACTTTCTGGTCGAACTTTAAAACGCTTAAATATCGTTCGACAAAAAGCGATCACATTTGCTTTGTTTGAAAGATAAACGAATATAAATGAAGTTACGTTCTTTGTTTTAACTGTTCTTTAAAAGAAAGCAGGTTTTCATAAGTTTATCTAAAAATACTTGTTAGGTATCGATTATATGTTTATATCAGTGGTTACACCAATCTTTTATTGCCGCGACCCTAAATTGGCCACCAACAGGACCTCCCAACCCTCAGGTTTATGATTAAAATTTAAATATGTATATAAATATAAACTGAATTAAGATATAGTGAATATAGTAACCCTTCGCGACCCTACTTGAGGACTCCCGCGACACCTGATTTCCGTCGCGACCCGAGGTTGGGAACCACTGGTTTATATAAAGGGGAATAATCATTGTAGTATCAATGCAAATAAGAGCTATTGTATGCGTAGTTTTGCGATTGAGGTTGGCCATGTTATAGAAAAAATATTCAAAATAGTAAACATATATTTCGAATTTTAACATATTATTTCATATATTTTAAGGCATATTTTCACCGAATATATTTTGCTGTTATATATTCAATTTATATTTACATAAAAATGTGTACACTCGTAAAGAGAAAATATTATATGACCTAAAAGCTTATATATATGAATTTGCATTATTATACGAAGTGGCTCCAAATATGCAAATATATCTGAATTACAACAAAGGCTAATTAATTCAAGTATAAATATCTAAGGTACACTGATACAAAAAAATTTAAAAGACTAGAAAAGGCTAAAAAATTACTCCTTTTTTATAACAAGGAAAATAAATTGCTATCGATAAAATACCTTTTATGTCGGATGTTTTTTTCGTTAAAAAAATTTAACTGTCCAGATTAAAAAAAAAAAAAAAAAGCACGTTTTAGGCCTAAAAACACCCTTTTCTATCTTTATAATCATAACTACCAAAGTATTACTTTGAAAGGCCCTCTAATATTAAAGGTACAGCAACAAATATTGAATGAAATACGTACGCATAAAGGCCGCATATATCCTCCACAAGCTAATAACAATAATAATAAAAATAATAATAATAATAATAATAATAATAATGATAATAATAATAGGAACTGAAAGCGCTGAACATACCTTTAAAATATCGATTTTATTTATTAAATGACACTTGTTCTCTTATCTAAAATAAATTCGAACGCGGAATGCCCTTTGAGAAAAACGTCATAGGAAACGCACTTCATTAGGAAACAAAAACGAAAAACATTAACGCTTTAAAAATATAAACAGGTAGAACGAAAAACAAAATTAAAATATCTGATCGAGAAAACGAAACGAAACGAAACTGAGCAAAACGTGTTTAAAAACCTCTGAAAACGAGTTGAAATAGCGTTTTAATGAAAAATGAATGACTGATTTCTCAGCTGGAAAAGAAAGGAGCCAATTTAATGGTGGAATCTTTTCTTTCAGTCTTTTTGTGTTGATTCGCACGGAATTCAAATTCATGAAATGATTATTTCGTTTTAATTTAATATTGCCCCAAACCTGAACTAAATCGTGAAGCGAGTTCCGTTTATCTTTCTCTCTCTCTCTCTCCTCTCTCTCTCTCTCTCTCTTTCTCTCTCTGCTTGTCTGTTTCGCCTGTTTTTTTCTATCTCTATTTCTGTCTGTTTGTCTGTTTCGTCTGTCTCTATTTTTCTCTGCCTGTTTCGTCTGCTTCTGTCTGGTTCTTTGTATGTTTCCGTCTGTCGGTTTCTTTCTGTTTTTGTCTGTCTGTTTTTCTTATTTTCTGCAGCTGTTTATCGGTTTGTTGTTTCGCCTGTTTCTTTCCGTGTCGTTGTCCGTCTATATCTGTTTCTCTCGCTTATTTAGCTCACGTATAAAGGCCACATTTGTAAATAAGTGAAGGAAGCCTACCGTACATAAACGAGTCATTCCCTTAATTTGACAACATTAAATGAACTTCTGGTTTGCGTCTTTTAAATAACGAAACCATTTATCAAAACAAAATGCTTTGGTATGTAAATTAAATAAGATAACTTTGTTCATTTTAATTCCAAACAGACGATCTCCTGCCTAAATTCAGAGGAGTGGAACAGCCGTCCATACGTTTCGAATTTCAAATGCATGAAACTCTAAGAATAAATTTTTTAAAAGTTTGATTAAAACCGTTATTTTACGAATTTAACGTCACAGGCGTTGATAGGTACACGTTAAAATAAAATTTATAATACATTAGAAATATAATTACTTTTCAATTTTTTTATAGTTTTAATTTAATGAAATTAAAGTTTACGGTCTGATTACTCGAGCAATTTTATTGTTTAAAATTTAACGTTTTGAAAGTAAAATATTTAACTAAAAATTTTAGATGCTCAGTAAATTAATCTTTTATTTTTAGTTCAGAATTATTAAATTTAATGTATTTGAAGACACACGTGTGTGTGTGTGTGTATATATATATATATATATACAGTATATAGAGGCGCTTATAAGTATTCGTACAGAGAAATATTTTAGTTATATTCGTCTTTATCTTTTGTATCATGCAGAGAGTTATGAAAAGTTTACCGTCCTTTTAGAAAAATTTAACAAATAAAAAAATTAGTTCAACTCCAACATATAATGGTAAACATTACAGAATACGAGGAAAAAAAAAGTTAAAATGCAAAAGTTTTCGTATATTTACTTACAAAATTATTTAGTACTTTATGCGTCCACCTTTTACTTGAATGACTTCAGTGATTCGGTTTTGGATACTTTTCTACGAGGTTTCGACATCTCTTAGTAGAAATTTTAACCCATTCTTCTAAAGAAAATTGTTGCAATTCACTTAGATTCGAAGGGTTTCTCTTGCGGACAGCTTTTTCCAAATCAAACCATAAATTTCCGATTAAATTGAGATCTGGGCTTTGACTGGGACACTCGAGAAGCTTGAAATTCTTTTGTTGAAGCCATTTCATGGTGCTCTTATTTTTATGTTTTGGATCATTATCTTGTTGCAGTACCCAATTGCGACCCATTCGCAATTCCCGAATTGAAGTCAATACATTTTCTTCTGAAATTTCGAAATATTTCTTCGAATTCAAGATTCCATTGATGACAACAAGCTTTCCTGGACCGGAAGCACCAAAACATTTCCAAAGAAGCAAACTAACCACTACCATCTTTAACCGAAGGAAGGATGTTTTTTCCTCGAATGCAGTATTGGATTTTCACCAAACATATCATTCATTGCTCGTTGTTCCCGAATACTTCAATTTTGGTCTCGTCTGTCCAGAGAACTTTCTTCAAGAATTCAAATCCATCATTTTGATGATCCTTGGCGTACTTGAAACGAACTTCTTTGCGCGCTTTTCGTAGCAGAGGTCTTCTTCGTGCAACTCTTCCATGCAAACCATTCTTTCTCAATGTACGACGCACAATAGAGGGATGGACATTGATCTTAGACCGTCTTAATGTTTGTGGATTCACAGCAAGCATTCTATCAATCCGTTTAGCTTTACGTTTCAAAATTTTGCAAGGTCGTCCCCAGCTCGGAAGAGTTTTGATTGTTCCAAAGCCTTTCCATTTCTTTGTAACTGCAGCAACCGTCGTAAATAAAATTCGAAGCTCTTCTCCTATCTTCCTCTTTCCAGATTCGCGTGCGGACAGCGATAAAAGATCCTCAAGATCTGTAGACAGCTCTTTACCACGACGATCCATTGCTTACTAATGGCTTGTACAATCATTCGTCTTCCATGAAAATTCACAGAGAAATTCTAGAATTCAGAATTGTCAACAGTCTCTAATCAATAAACAGCCAACTACTGATAAAAATTTAAAATTCTTCAAGCCTAACGTGACACAAATATTAAATAATTTTGTAAATAAATGTACAAAAACTTTTGCATTTTAACATTATTTATTTTTCTCAATTTTTTTTTTGTTTTACATTATATGTTGGAGTTGAAGTAAGTTTTAAATTTGTTAATTTTTTCCAAACAAATGTTAAACTTTTCGTAACTATCCTATGCAAGGTACAAAAGATAAGAACGAATATAACTAAACTATTTCTCTGTACGAATACTTATAAGCGCCTCTGTAAATAAATGTATACAAAATAAAATAAGAATTCATATCTATTAATCAAATTGATTAAAGCATAAACGCTTTAAAACATTATCAAATTATTTTAATTATATACTTAAGTTCATTTAATTAACTAATAAATTAATAATTACCAATATGCTTAAGACTTTTTCTACCTTATCTTTAAACGTTTTTATAGAAATAATATTTACTTGATATTTTTTAATGCAGGAAGGAGGGCCAAGGGCGAGTGCCCGCAACCCAACCCCACTCCCCCTCTATAGGGGAAGAAAAAGCCAAAATCAAGGTTCAGGGTTTGTATTTATTATTTTAAATTAAAAAAATAAAACAAAATTTTGAGGTAACTTCCGTTAAACAAAACAAAAAATGTATGAAATAATTGGTGCCTGAAGTAGTAAACATTACTTCCGTATATGGTATGTTTAAAGGTAAGTTAAACAAAATCTTAAGCATATTGGTCATTATTAATTAATTATTATTTACTAATTAAATGTAGATATATAATTAACATCAACTTCATGAGTGTGGTTAGTAGATGTCGCAAAGAGATATGAATTTCTATTTTATTTCAGACCTCTCTCGGACAAGCATATATATATATATATTGAGGTGATCGTAAAGTGTGGTGTATATATATATATATATATATATATATATATATATATATATATATATATATATATATATATGCCCAATTGCCCATTTTATTTAAAAATATTATTCCAGTTGATAGCCATGAATGCTTGCTATGATAGCACTTTATAAGGTTAATAATTACCACATTCAAGTATTGTTCTGAATGAAATGCGTATGTTTCTAAAATGAACTTGCATTTATTCACTTTAAAATGGCACTTTCATGCAGTTTCAAACGAATTTTATTTGGAAAATTACATAAAAGTGAAGGTTTTTGAAATAAGTGAAAATTTACTTTTGCTTTCATAAAGTGTTTAGTTTGAAACTTGTACAAACACCAAGCACTAAACGGCTGTAAGATTAAATTGAATTTTGTGACGAGAAAACACACACAAAATTTTGTTAGTGAACCAACAAAATACTTGTTTAACCGCTTTTTGTCTGGATCAAATATAGTAATGGTTAAAATATGATAACTGTTTTGTTTAGAGTTATCTTACGTAATTTATTGGGTTTATTTTGTTAAAACAAAGAAAAATCTTTAAAATAACAAGCCACGTTTAGTTAACCTACTTTTCGTTTGGATCAAATAAAACAATGGTTAGAATATAATAACTGCTGTTGTTACTTATTATACTCGTAGACATTTTTTGGCCTCATTTTGTTGTTGCAGAAATTTATTGTGAATATAAACAAGAATGAGTTATATTCCCGAACGAAAACCCGTCCAACCATATATATACACGCACGTATCCTCCATAAAGGGCTTAATACTAGTTGTTTGTTTCAGTAAACGTGCATTTTTTTATTTCCTTCTAAATACAAAGTTTTTAAATGCATATATGTAATATATTTCACCTAAAAAAAGATTTAACAGAATTCCAATGCAGAGCAAAACTATAAATAACCAATTTGTTAATCACTCTCGGAGCTCTTGATAGCGTAAGACAATGGTTCCCATCCAACCTGTTTTGTATGGTTACCCAAAACCCAATTCTAATCCAGCTCCATTACCCCAATCATTAGATATTATTTTTTATAACTTCTCGATCGCGTGTCATTACCCCACAAAATAGTTGTTATTACCCCAGTGGGGTAATTTACCCCTAAGTTGGGAACTAGTAGCGTAAAAGGTGAAACACTCTGTACATTATTTGAAGCATCTCACGGAAAAGCAGTTTAACTCCGTTTAAGGTAAAGTGTTTTTATATTTATTTCAATACATATAATATGCATAAAAGAACATATAGTAAATAGTTAACTTAATTAAAGAAATTCAGATTGAAATAAGAAATCAGAAAAATAAATTAGAAATTTTTTTAATTCGAAAATAAAAATAATTTGTTTAATTTAAACAAATTAGTGTTTAAAACAAATATACGCAGATTTTGTTCGATCAGTTAAATATGTGTTTAATGCAACAAATTATTATTAGTAAAATTCATTTTGTAACACGAAACCAAAATTTGGGTGTCTAAAAATAAAACAAAGATTTTGTTGAAACACATTAGGATACGAGTCAAAATAATTTTCTCTGTAAAGTAAATAAGTAAGTAAATACCACAATGATTGTCCTCAAAAACAAATGGCAAAGGTCAATATAAAACTATGGAAAACTCAAAAAGTGTTTATTTACTTTTGGCAACTCTCTGTATATTATGCATAACACGCAGGGGAAAATAAAAAGCGATTTCAAGGCATTTTATTTATTGTTGACGTGTTCAATACACGAAAGGCTTTTGAATCGCTTATTTTTCCCCTCCTGTCAGTTGTGACTCATTTATTATTTTCACGTGTTTAACTGTGAAATTCACCCTATATATACAGGGTGTAAGGGAATTAGCGCACCACAGAGTTAAGTAATATTTCATTTTCAAGTATGGTTGGAAAATTGTAGACACCAATCGACCAGGGAAGTACTCCAGGTGTGTCTCCAGGAGACAGGGAGTGCCGGAATTTCCGTTTCTCCTGTCACTGTCCTCCTTAGCTGATCTTTTTCCTTGTCTCATCTACCTTGTAAGCAGTCCACCATGCTCCCAAACACACCCTTTTCCGTCTGTTCCTCACTACACATACACACTTACACACTACACATTTTGTCAAAATTAAAAAAAACATGGTCTAGTTTTTAACAGCCTCGGCGACCTTCATTTCGACTCTCTCTTTTTCCTTCTATTGGGATGGGGGTGTTTTTGCGGGCATTAGCCCTTGACCCGTCCTTTCTGCATAAACAAAAACAAAAATTAACGAAAGATAAACGTGTTGAGTTAATTTAGTAATTAAATAAAATTTAATATTTGAACTTTTTTGTGTTTTCATTAATTTCCCAATCACATCTGAAAATGAATTGTTAATTACACTATGGGGCGCGAATTGCACTATCTATATATATATATATATATATAATATATTATATAATATATATATATATATATACACGGTGAACCAAAAGTAGGTGGACAGTAGGTTGAATACGGTTTGTGTTATATTATATTATAACTATGGTGTTCATTATAACTATGGTGTTTGTGTTATATTATATTAAATATTATAACTAAATTTATTTAAATTTTATTTTGTATTATAGTATACAAAAAAATTAAATATGTATTCTCAAAATAAACGTTATCATTTACTGTCCACCTACATTTGGTTCACCCTATATATATACTTATATATATATATATCAGTTTTTACAAAACATTTTTAAACTATTGTATTTTCAAAGTTTTCTGAAAAATAAAGCTGATATATTCGTTTGATTTTCTGTATTCGTTGCTATATTTCTGTGGGGGGAAAAAAATCATCCACTAAAAATAAAGTACTTTTTTATGCTTGGAATTATTTCGCTTTCACACCGTGATCCGCATGACCTTACTGTGGTCAAAATTTTTCAAGAATATAGCCCCTTTAATTATTATTATTATATATTATTATTATTATTATTATTATTATCCCTTTTAATTATTACAATTTTTCACTTCCTTTATTTGTATTGTCATTTAATGTACAAATTATTTATTTATAATTTATTACTGTTACTTCAGTTTTTAAGTTTTTAAGTTTTTAATTTTAATTTTTTAATATTTTAATTTTTTAATTCAGACTCACTGATGAATATATATATATATATATATATATATATAATATATATATATATATAAGCATTAGCATGGGGCAACGGGGCTACAATCCAGGGGTTCCGCGATAAAGAGAGACCCTCTCAAAAGCAGAAGAGAAATTTTTTCTGACATTTTTTTTATAAATTCACTATTGCCAAAACTACCAAAAAAGTATGTGACATTGAAATTTGTGTTAAGTTATTTCTTGGTACAAGTATTACTGTGACGTCGTTTTTTCTTTGCTTGTGACAAACCGTGGGAGTTCAGTGATGTTTTGAATCGATTTAGTGACGCAAAATGTAGGAACGTTCTCTTGTAATTTGTAAACTTGGTTTTGTAAATTTTTATTCTCTAATTTTAATTGCGAAAAAAAATTAAATATTTTGTACCAAAATTCATGTTTTTTAATTGAGGAGCAAAGGGGCCGGTAGAGGTTAATCCGGCCCAGAGAGGTCTGGGCCACTTCCAGCTTTTGAGGCCTATAGCTAACCCAATTATTACTTTCACTGCAAAACATTATATTCAAACCTGAAAGTTTCTAAATTTGAGGCCCCCCCCTCTTAAGCTTGAGGCCCAGGCCAAATGGCCCTCCTAGCCCCCCTCTCATAGGCCCTGTATATATATATATATATATATATATATATATATATATATATATACACACACACTGTTGTTTGCTCTTCGCCATACGCCATTCTATCTTCTTATCTTTTCTTCTTTTAAGTTGGAAGGGCATTTGAAACCGGCACCTTATCTCCATTGGCCAAGATAAATGACTCTACCACAGAACCTCAAAGGACTCATTAGGACATAGTTAAAGAATGTCCCAAAAGAAGGATGAACAGCGCAATCCATCTTTACGACTTGATGAACTTCTTTCTTTGAACACTCTGGACGCAGATTTTATGACAAACTTATATGTATTATATTTTAAGTTTAAAGTAGAATATATATATATATATATATATATATATATATATACACCGTCGTGTACTTTTTCTGGGACTCTGTGTAAGCGCTGTAAGTATCGTAGCTGTTGTGTCTTCATCGGTGGCTGTACGTCTTGGACCACTTCGCGGTTGATCTGCAACATTCCAGTTTTCTGAAACTTGTTAATAAGTTTTGCCACAGTGTCGTGTGTGATGTTCGTTCCATGTTGTCTGTTAAAGTTCATTGCAACCATGCGACTGCTTCCCGACCCAGCCATCAGTATGATTTCAATTCGTTGCTCTTTCGTCAAACGCATATTCTTAGGGTATCTGAAACATAAAAACAAACGTTTAATTTTTCCTATGTATGGAAACTTACGGCCCACCCTGTATATATATATATATATATATATATATATATATATATATATATATATATATTATACAGGGTGGGCCGTAAGTTTCCATACATAGGAAAAATTAAACGTTTGTTTTTATGTTTCAGATACCCTAAGAATATGCGTTTGACGAAAGAGCAACGAATTGAAATCATACTGATGGCTGGGTCGGGAAGCAGTCGCATGGTTGCAATGAACTTTAACAGACAACATGGAACGAACATCACACACGACACTGTGGCAAAACTTATTAACAAGTTTCAGAAAACTGGAAATGTTGCAGATCAACCGCGAAGTGGTCCAAGACGTACAGCACCGATGAAGACACAACAGCTACGATACTTACAGCGCTTACACGGAGTCCCAGAAAAAGTACACGACGGTTGTCTGCAGAAAGTGGTGTCAGCAGATCGAGTATCAGGCGCATTTGAAAGCAAACAAATGGCATCCATACAAATTGCATATGGCACAGCATTTGAGTGAAGACGACCCGGATAGACGGATGGAATTCTGTGAATGGGCATTAACCAAAGTGAACGAGGATGCAAACTTTTCAACTAAGATCTTGTTTACTGATGAAGCAAATTTTTACGTCAATGGAGAGGTTAATCGGCAAAACATACGTTATTGGAGTAATGCTAACCCTAACTGGCTGAGTCCGACGAAGATGCAAGGTGCCGGTAAAGTGATGGTGTGGGCCGGGATATTGGGGTGACAGAATTATTGGACCAATTTTTGTCAGTGGAAATCTTAATGCCGAAAGGTATCTTAACATGTTGCAAGAAGAGATTTTCCCATCCCTGCTAAACGAGGAAGGTAACTTCCCAGTTTACTTCCAGCAAGATGGAGCTCCACCTCATTATGGTCTTCACGTGCGTCGGTATTTGGATCAGCAGTTTCCGGATGCTTGGATTGGTCGGCGTGGTCCTGTGGAGTGGCCTCCAGATCCCCAGATCTCACCCCCCTTGATTTCTATCTTTGGGGGCACTTGAAGGCCATGGTGTATCAGGAAAAGATACGAGACATAAATCATCTAAAGGAACGTATCACCAACGCAATTACAACATAACGTCAACTGTGCTAATGCGTGTTCATCAACAGTGGGGAACACGTATTGAAATGTGTTTTCAAAACAATGGCAACCATGTAGAGCATATTATATAAATAAAAATGGTTGTCCATAAAAAATGTTTATTTTCCTATGTATGGAAACTTACGGCCCACCCTGTATATATATATATATATATATATATATATATATATATATATATATATATATATATATATATATATATATACAGTCAGTCCTCATTTTACGAACGCTCGCTATACAAATTTTCGCTCATACGAATTAACCTAATTAACACCATATCCCGGAGATACGAACGGCTTTCGCTGGTACGAACACTACGAATGCGCGCGAAAATACCCGAACGTGATCGAACGAACGTGACTCGGAGCAGGCTGGAATCTAGGCTCCCACACGAGGTGAGTTTGTTCTGGTCATCGACGTGATCGGTTGCTTACAGAGTCTTCAGAGTCAGCAGATGAACCTGAAGCTCTTCCTGAAGCTTCGACTTCTGAGTCAACTTCTACTTCAAGTCCAAGGAGATCTCCTAGGACTACTGGCTCCAGCCCTTCGAAGACCCGAGCTAAGACTCCACAAGTGAGTCCTTCAAAATCTTCAGTTGGAGAAGACACTCCGATGTCTCCCTCCAACTTCCTCCGGTAATCTCCTCATCCTTCACCCTCAAAACCTTTCCAATTAGCTGTTTGCTCTCCAATACGCTTGTAAGTACAGTATTATTTGATGCTTTTTAATGTATTTACATGCATATGATGTTTTTTATTGTTTTTCTGTGTACGCTTTTACGAATATTTCCGTAATTGGGGGGGAGGACTCTGGAACGAATTAATAAATTATAACATTGTTTCTATGGAATTCTTGATTTCGATATACGAAACGTTTTCAGGAACCAATTAATTCGTTAAAGCGAGGACTGACTGTGTGTATATATATATATATATATATAATGCGCCTCGGTGGTGTAGTGGTTACCATCGCTGACTATGAATCCATCGGCCCGGGTTCGAGACCCGACGGCAGCCGGCGCACAGCAAAACCCAGCTGTTCATCCTTCCACACAATAAAGAAAGTGATTGGTAGATAAATGGGTACCCTAGGTGGCCTAGTGGTTAAGACGCTGGGCTGCTGATGGGGCGTGGTTCGGATTCCACGTTAAACTGTAGGTCTAAGGTGGAGTGAAAAGCTTGACCTTCGTCAGAATGAACAATTCGGGCGGAAGCTAACCAAAGGTTACCAAAGGTTATATATATATAATATATTTTTTTTCATTAGTCAATAACTAATCACATATTTACTGACTTAATATATTTCGAATCGTGTTCTTTTTCCGTTCGCATTATGTAAAGCTGACACACGTTCTGACACACTGACACACTCATGAGCTTTGCCATTTGTTCATGAGGATAATCATCGTGGTGTCTATTTACTTTTGTCAACTCTCTCTCTCTCTCTCTCTCTCTCTCTCTCTCTCTCTCTCTCTCTCTCTCTCTATCTCTCTCTCTCTCTCTCTCCATATATATATATATATATATAGTATATATATATATATAAAAGAAACAATGAACATAGAGGAAATAAATTAGATAATTTCTGCAAAAGAGGAACAATACAGTTAAAACACTTTTAAATTTTCATCAGATACTTGAAAATGGCAACAGTACGACTGAAACATTGTAATTTGTAAATTATAAATTTTCCCTTTTAGAAAACTTTTATTCTCTGTGTGTGTGTGTGTGTGTGTGTGTGTGCGCGCGCGCGCGCGAACGACAACAGGGGGTAAGTGTGGTTGAATGTGTAATAACTGACAGATTTTTTTGTGAGGTAGCAATTTTGGTATTTTGGAACATTAATTAAAATTTTTTCATGAAAGTGTAGATATATTTTTGCTGTCTAATAAAAAGATGTGTTACTCCTAATTAGGTCACGTTACGCTAGGTTAGGTAAGTTTAAGTTTGGTTAGGTTAGGTTACATTAGCGAGTACCTTACTATTTAATCATTTAACTGAAAACACCGTTCGAATCCCCCTTTGTGTCTGAAACACTCGGTTCGATGACATTAATTTAAGTTAAATTAAGTTTGATTAATTATTTTTTAAATACATGGATTTTAAAAATGTCGGTACCTCGCTTATGGGGAGATGCCCACATGTTCGCTCACGCGTGTGTGTGTGGTGTGTGTGTGTGTGTGTGTGTGTATGTGTGTGTGGGTATATGTATGAATATCTTGAATCACAAGTAAGAGTATTAATTGTTCCATTTGATAAATTCGTTAAAATTGTATAGCACCGAGATTCAAGTTTTGAAATCCTTCTACACCGATCCGACCATCGCACGCAAAGCGGATTAGGCATGAATTTTATTAAAAGTCCAGACTGAATAATCCTCTTAATTTAACTCAATTAAATTTGGTTGTTAATTTAAATATAAAAGCTATTTGTTGAAGATTAACGATATTTCGTGAGCAACGATTGTGGTGACAATTTCTGTGACAATTTCTGTGATAATTTCTATGACTGGTTTTAATTTAAATTCAGGGATTTTCTTCTAAAGGAAGTTTCGCATTTCTTGTCTCTCTTCACGTGACAGATTTCATTTTTCGAGTTCTATATATATTTGTAGGATTTGGTGGAGGAGGAATTGGTTTCCGATCTCCTGGCATCGTAGCCAACCACGCATGGCTAGTCGGGGAATTTGCGCAAGAACCTGTCCAGCTGGTTCTTTAACTATTCAAGCTGGTGTACTGGATATAAGGATCACGTGTGTATATATGATCCCTTTATGCGGAAGATCCACATAACTGACAGTTATCTAAATCATCAGAAAATGGTATATTAAAAACTGTATAAACAATTTGGATTAGTATATTTCATCAATACTTTTAAATTTTGAATTTCTATTACAAAATTTTTAATTTTAGATTGTTTAATATTATACATTATTAAATTTTCTCTGTTTACACTTATAATAATAATAAAATAATTTTTGATTATTTAAAATAATTATTAACTGGAGTATTGCTACATTCGCCATGTCGTTGCGGAATTGCAAAAATTTCTCTTTAATGATTAATAATAGTAAGGATACCCCACCCTTATCCCCCACGTTTTATAGTTATAAAAACATTACCTTTAACAAATTAAAAGATTAATCAAGATTAAAAAATGATAAAAATGAAAGTAAAAGATTAAAATAAAGATAAATATGAAATGCCAAATAACACTAATCCATAAATTATTTGATAATCAAAAAATATTTGATAACAAAAAAGGTGAATATGAAAGGTCAGGTAAAGAATTGTGTGGGAACAAATATAAAATTCTCTTCGTAATTTGTGGATGATTGACATCAGATAGAAAAAATTATCCAAATCTCTGGACTTCACCGATCAAGATAACCAGTAAAAAAATAATGAGTAAGCTGTAATCTAAAAACTGGGATCACCTGACGATCAGGGCCCCCAGCCTCAATTACCAAATGATATCTTCGTTAAAACTAACGAAAATATCACGATTGAGTAACCTGACCAATCGTCAAGGGCGTACAGTTGACCTAACCGGGCATTCAATTTAGTTTATTATATTTGATACTGTAAAGCAAAAAACAAAAATACATGGGGGCCCTGATCTTCAAGTGATCTAAAACCTGTTCTTTGTAAGTACTATCTAGTAAGAAGGTAAAAAAAGTGCTAAGTGTCACCATTGAACCATACAGTACCGATAGTAGTTTACTGTCAAAACTAACGAAAATATCACGATTTAACCTAACTAATCGTGAAGGGCGTATAGTTGACTCAACCGGGCATTCAAAAATTTTCCCGTAGGTTGCCCCCTGTTGATTGTTTAAGCGTAGTATTTTTACCACAAGCTTTTGCTAGTAATGTTTTATTTTTTATGTTATTTTTTCCACTTTGAACTCTATTTTCTTGATACTATTTTTAATTTCTCTAAACTGAAATGTAATAAACATTAAGTAAATAAAAAAAGCTTTTTTTGTTGTTTTTTCCGCCGGCGCCCGTCAAATCGAAAAGATCCTTCATCCGTTCTACTCTACTAGACCTTTAACAACTAATTATAATATAATAATTGGTAATAAATTTGCTTTAAATTAGTTTCTTTGGAGAAACTACCTTCCCATCTCTCCCTCTAAACCAGTGGTATTTAACCTTTTTTCGCACTGTTACCCCTTGAGCTACCGGGGAAAAATTATCCCCAGGTTAAATACCACTGCTCTAAACTAAAGAAAGTGAATTGAAATGAATAGAACTATAGCGCACATGAGCAGACAGATCAGTGTATTAACAATGGGATAATGAGAGCGCATTTAAAAAATTGCGCGGTTTCAAAGTAACTTCTTCGTCCTTTCACTGTACGTGGTGGACGACTGTAGATACCAATGACTGGATTTTCTGCATTCGTACTACTGTAACATAAATATAATTTAACTGATTAAGCAACTCAAATTATTTTTTATCATTAAGCATAAAGACTCCCAGTATCATTTCTCCGATCATTTTCTGGAAACGCTGGTGACTTAAGTACTTTCTGAGTACGAAGTGTATTTACGTTATCTCTCTTTCTATTATGGACTACAGTTTTTAATTAAAAAAAATATTCGGAGTCACCCGTGTACTGTCTGGAAGTGTGGAGAAAAAGTTTTTAGTAATGACTGTACTATCTCTGTCCTCTTTAGAAACATTGTGTCGTTTGGTGACAAACTCTAAACAAAGTACTCACATTGAACAATTTTTAGAGTGTCGCATTTGGATCGGGAAAATGAAAAGTTATTCATATATATATATATGTTAAACACAGACCGTGCATGGAACAAGGAACTCTTCTGGGAAAATTAAATCCACTATAGTCCGAATAAGTAATGGTAAATGACAAATACCATAGTTTTTCTTTTTCATGATTTTAGCCCGACGTGGGCAACGGGTCTCTCGCAAAGAGATCCCATAAATATAGCTTCCCTCACCAGCTATCTGCAAAGCAGACAGGATCCAGCTTTGGGACATGGATCTAGGGTTAAAGCAAGCCTAGATCCCTACCTTCAGAACCTCTATATAAGTAAAAGACTCGTTGCATTCACGTCGGGTGGAATAAATCAAATAGTTACCCCCTTTTTCTTTGATTTATTCCACCCGACGTGAATGCAACGAGTCTTTTACTTATATAGAGGTTCTGAAGGTAGGGATCTAGGCTTGCTTTAACCCTAGATCCATGTCCCAAAGCTGGATCCTGTCTGCTTTGCAGATAGCTGGTGAGGGAAGCTATATTATGGGATCTCTTTGCGAGAGACCCGTTGCCCACGTCGGGCTAAAATCATGAAAAAGAAAAACTATGGTATTTGTCATTTACCATTACTTATTCGGACTATAGTGGATTTAATTTTCCCAGAAGAGTTCCTTGTTCCATGCACGGTCTGTGTTTAACATAATTGTCTCAGGGAACCATTCTGAATTTGTGTATATTAAACGGACGTGTTATGTGCCTTGAAAAGTGGACGCTCAATGTCCCGGTTGAGGTTTAAGTTTTTTTTTTTTTTTTTTGGCTAAAATACAATAGTTACCCCCTTTTTCTTTGATTTATTCCACCCGACGTGAATGCAACGAGTCTTTTACTTATATAGAGGTTCTGAAGGTAGGGATCTAGGCTTGCTTTAACCCTAGATCCATGTCCCAAAGCTGGATCCTGTCTGCTTTGCAGATAGCTGGTGAGGGAAGCTATATTTATGGGATCTCTTTGCGAGAGACCCGTTGCCCACGTCGGGCTAAAATCATGAAAAAGAAAAACTATGGTATTTGTCATTTACCATTACTTATTCGGACTATAGTGGATTTAATTTTCCCAGAAGAGTTCCTTGTTCCATGCACGGTCTGTGTTTAACATATAATTGTCTCAGGGAACCATTCTGAATTTGTGTATATTAAACGGACGTGTTATGTGCCTTGAAAAGTGGACGCTCAATGTCCCGGTTGAGGTTTAAGTTTTGGTTTTTTTTTTTTGGCTAAAAATACAATAGTTACCCCCTTTTTCTTTGATTTATTCCACCCGACGTGAATGCAACGAGTCTTTTACTTATATAGAGGTTCTGAAGGTAGGGATCTAGGCTTGCTTTAACCCTAGATCCATGTCCCAAAGCTGGATCCTGTCTGCTTTGCAGATAGCTGGTGAGGGAAGCTATATTTATGGGATCTCTTTGCGAGAGACCCGTTGCCCACGTCGGGCTAAAATCATGAAAAAGAAAAACTATGGTATTTGTCATTTACCATTACTTATTCGGACTATAGTGGATTTAATTTTCCCAGAAGAGTTCCTTGTTCCATGCACGGTCTGTGTTTAACATATAATTGTCTCAGGGAACCATTCTGAATTTGTGTATATATATATATATATATATACACTGTGTGTGTGTGTGTGTATATATATATATATATATATATATATATATATATATATATATATATATATATATATAGCAGTGGCGATTTCTTAATGAATGCAACGCATGCAATGCATGCGTTAAATATGTTCTCTCTTCAGATCTAAGTAAGGATTATAATTGACAAAAATAATTTTCAGAAACTAAAAATAGGCTAAGGCTTCAATCACGCATGTACTGGCTATTGGGCGGTGTAAACAAAATTATGTCTTATTTCATTAGACAATTAAGAACATTTTTCTGTACACAGATCGAAATACTTGTAGCTAAAGCATTCACTAATTCAGTCTTGGTACAGAAAAATGTTCTTAATTGTCTAGTGAAATAAGACATGATTTTGTTTACACCGCCTTGCCTTGGGCAATTTTTTAAGGAGACTTCTCACTATCCATAAGATATATTTTTTGAGCCTCATAGCTAAATTCAAAAGGCAATATGTTTTAAAATATGCTTAGAAAATTTACTTAATATTTTTACTAAAAATAATTAAAAAGCTTTTTGTTCTGATTTTTTTAATTAATGAAAATAATACGGCATGCATGCAGTTTTATAGGTGCGTTCACCAAAAAGTAACATCTGGCAATTCTGACAAGGCTTCTTTCCAGTACCACAGCCGCAAGCACCCACTTGTGTTCGGTGTTCCCTTTTGTGCTTTAGTTATTTTGGATAATCAGTTAAATAAATTATAGCATTGTAGTGCCCATAATGACTGACGATGTGTTTAATCAATTGAAGACTAGAAGATTTTACTCACTCTCTTTTGATGAGAAAAAGCGCATATTGAATAATGGCAGACCGATTCCACATTTGAATTTAAGCAAAGAAAATAAAGGCTTCACTAGGAAATTTAATCCTAAGCTGTATGATGATGTTCCCTGGTTATGTGGAAATATTTCAAATAACAAATTGTACTGTTGGTCGTGTTTCCTATTTTCAAGAGATAACTCTGTGTGGAATTCTGTTAGTCGTGGATACGACGATTTAAACAATTTACAGTACATACTGCAATTTCTCGCCATGAAAAATCTCTTGCTCACATAAATGCATTTGTTGATCTTAAAACATTTGGAAAGTCAGAAAGAATTGATTTAATACTCGACAAGCAGAAATCAGTTGCCATTTCCAGACATAACGAAGAAGTTAATAAGAATCGAGAAATTTTGAAACGTTTGATTAGGATAACATGTTTTTTAGGTATGCAAGAATTAGCATTTCGCGGTCACAATGAAGAAGAAAACGCTGACAATAGGGGTAACTATATTGAATTGGTATTTTGTATGGGAGAATTCGATGAAAAGCTTCAAAACCATTTAAAAACTGCGACTGTTTTTAAGGGAACATCATCTGCTATTCAGAATGACATAATTCAATCTATTAGTGCAGTTATGTTAGAACAAATAAAACGTGAGCTTATCGACTGCATGTATGTGGCGATTTTATTAGATGAAACATCTGATGTCAGCTGTTTTTCTCAACTCTCTACTGTTGTTCGTTATGTTAATAAACATGGAGAGATTTGTGAACGATCTATAAAATTCAATGACGTCAGCAATGATAGAAGTGCAGGAGCGATTTCTGATTTATCTATAAGGCAACTAGGTGAACTGGGCTGTTTGAAAAAATTAGTTGCTCAAACCTACGACGGTGCTGCTGTTATGGGGAGCGATCTTAATGGAGTACAAACAAAGATTAGAGAAACTGTACCAGAGGCTATTTCTTCACTGCTACGCCCATAAACTTAACCTTGTTTTATCCCAAGCTGTCGCTGAAATTTCCGAATGTAATAATTTTTTTTCAGTAGTCATCATTTTTCAGCAGTTCAACTAAGCGAACTTCAATGCTTGACAAAGTTGTTGGAAAGCGTTTCCCTAAACTGGCTCCAACGCGGTGGAACTATTCATCTCGTCTAGTTGAAAGAGTTAAGGAAATAAAGAAGATATAATAGATCTTTTAAAAAGCATTCTCGAAAACCCAAAGAAATTTGATGAAAAAACAAAAATAGTGCACGCGGATTGCTTGCTGGTATCGATACTTTCGATTTTAATTTTTTATTAGAAGTATTTTCTTCAATTTTTCCTTTTACTGAATATCTATTTAATGTGCTGCAAACAAAATCTATGGATATTGTGTATAGCTCAATCACCGTTGAAAGCACTATGAAAAAAATCAAACAAATAAGGGATACAAAATTTGCAGATATGTGGGACTTGATAACAGAAAGATGTGGTGAACCTGTATGTAAAAGGAAACAGAGTCTTTCTCCACAAGAGAAGCATAGTCAACTATTTCATGAAATATTCGATAATATACTTCTTCAAATGAAAGAGCGTTTCAGTTCAATGGAAAAATTGGAATTCATTGAGCTTTTAGATTGCAAAAAATTTGAGTTCTACAGGGTGGGGCACGGGAATCAAGTGTTTTTTGAATAGCTAGTAATCGGCCATTAGGAATGGGAGGGGCGTGCGGTAGGTAGCATTCCATTCCTGGGTTCATAGCATTTAACTTTAACTAACACTCACCTTTATCTTTCAGGTGCCATCATGGAGCAGTGGACGTTAGAACACCGCATGTTCGCGTATGATCATTTTGTTAGGAGTGGCGAGTCAGTGACAGCAGTTCAGCGTGCGTTTCGCCGCAGATTCAACATTCATCGAAATGACTCTGTTCCCGCTCGTGACACAATCTTACGTTGGGTTAACAATCTTCGAACAGGAGGCTCAATAATGAAAACAAAACCGAAGGGGCCGCAACGCACTGTGCGTACTCCAGAGAACGTTGAAAGGGTCAGACAAGCGATGTTGCAAAGCCCAGGCCGCTCTGCTCGGAGACATTCAGCTGCACTCGGAATCAGCAATCGTACTGTTAGACGGATTTTGCATGAAGAATTACATTTTCACCCATACAAGTTAGCGATGGTGCAGGAATTGAATGTAAACGATTGCCCCCAACGACTGAATTTTGCACAGAAATGCTTGCACTTTATGAGCAGAATGAAAACATGATGGTGGTAATGAGTGATGAAGCCCATTTCCACCTTAATGGGGCCGTCAACAATCAAAACTGTCGGTATTGGGCTGCTGAAAATCCGCGACAACTCCATGAAAAACCGCTGCATAGCCCTAAGGTTACAGTTTGGTGCGCGGTGGGAAAGTTTGGCGTCATCGGTCCCTATTTCTTCGAACAAAATGGGGTTACCGTTACCATAACATCTGGGCGTTACATTGAGATGGTGAACACCTTTTTCATCCCTGAGTTACGAAGAAGGCGTATTGCTCGTCGACATTTGTGGTTTCAGCAAGATGGGGCCACACCACACACCGCCAGAGCGTCAATGGCTGTTCTTCGCCCCCTGTTTCCCAACCATCTCATTTCGAGATTTGGTGACATTGCATGGCCCCCTCGGTCCCCTGACTTGTCCACATGTGACTTCTTTCTATGGGGGTACCTCAAGTCACGTGTCTACGAGGACAAGCCCCGTACATTAGATGCATTGAAGGAAGCGATCCGTCAACAAATCATCCAAATCAACAGAGACCTGCTGGGAAGAGTGGAGGCCAATTTTCGTAAACGCCTTCAACAATGCGTCGACGGCCAAGGACATCGTATGCCAGATATAATTTTCGGTACATGATTATTATGACATCAAATGCTATGTTCTTACGAATGTTGTTCTACCAATATATTTTCTTTACAAAAATAAATATCATTTTCCTGATTATTCCAAAAACACTTGGTTCCCGTGCCCCACCCTGTATGATGTTACTTTCCCAGAGAGAGCTTTTGAATCTTTGAAAAGAAGCTACAATTCATTTTTTGAGTTTCCTCGTCTCCGTTCTGAATTGTGTGTTTTATATTCGCACAAATCTTTTGCCAAAAAGAATGTTGCTGAGCTCCTAAAATATCTACTGGAAAGCGAAATGCACAAAGGTCTTAAGGAAATATATAAATTGACGAATTTGATTCTAACTATACCAATATCGACAGCAAGTGTTGAGCGATCATTTTCTGCGCTTAAAAGAATTAAAAGTTATTTACGGAGTTCCCAAAGTGAAGAAAGGCTATCTAATCTTGCCTTAATTTCAATTGAAAAAAATTTCCTCAAGAAGCTTATGGAGAATCGAGAGTACTTTTACAATTTGGTCATCGAAGAATTTTGCAGGAAAACTAGGAGAGCAGAATTTCAATTCAAATAATGTGTAGTGAATACTCTTATTTAGTTTCAAGATAAATGTTAATTTTACCGTCTTGAATTTCGGAATAGTATAAATTCATTTTAAATTAGTTACCCCATTATAATTCAATTGTGAACCACATTAATACTAATTTTATGTATACTATATTATTTTATTGTATGTAAACATAATTAATTATATATCACAATTGTCAGTTAATCATTATATTCAAATATTTATTTTAATCTAATGCCATGTCCATTTTGCAAATAAATAATAGAAACCAAAGGTTATATTTTCCACCTTTGGTACTGTCGTAGTTTCGCCTAACGGACTCAATACGGCTAGTGAGATAATCACTGGTTGGCACTTAACTAGCGGCAGTGCTTATGGCTACATCATCCAGGTTAACCTATACCGGATAGATGCGCTACGGTCCCAAGCCGTAGCTTGCCTAGGCCAACGACGACGACGACGTAAACCAACAATTGGTGACCCCGGAGCTGGATTACCCCTTCTACCCGAACGACTAGGACTAGACTGTAATGTCGTTCGTGCCCGTCACCCCCTTCACCCGAACGACTAGGACTAGACTGTAATGTCGTTCGTGCCCATCACCCCCTTCCCGAGCGACTAGGACTAGACTGTAATGTCGTTCGTGCCCATCACCCCCTTCACCCGAGCGACTAGGACCAGACTGTAATGTCGCTCGTGCCCTCTGCCCTCACCCCTGCCCGTGCGCTCTGTGCCTGCGTCGTCTCAACCTCCACTCCTTCGTTGGGAACTTGTCGTCTTGCTTGTACGTTAGCAAGCATAGGAGAAGATGCCTGACGACGCTGGTGCCATCTCCACTTGAGCGTAAAGCTCCCCGTCTTCTGGCCGGGTGATCCATTTATTTGGTTCCACCAAGTGGAATCACAATTCAACTTGGGAAGGATCACCACTAGCAGGACGAAATACGATCATGTTTTGTCCTCTCTACCAGCGAGCATCATCTCTGAAGTCCGTGACGTCATCGTATCTCCTTCCACGAGTGAGGACCGTACAACGATCTGAAGTCTGCCATCCTGCGCCGCACCACTGTCTCCGAGCGTGAGAAACTACATCAGTTAATCTCAAAAGAAGAACTTGGAGACCGTAAGCCCACTCAAATGCTGAGGGCTATGCAGTGCGCTCTAGGCGAACGCGCACAAACCTTCGATAAGGACATCTTTAGACAGTTGTTCTTGCAGAAACTTCCTCCATCAGCTCAGCGTGTCTTGGCCACTATGGATCCTGCTACTCCAGTTGATAAACTAGCAGAAACTGCCGACAAAGTAGTGGAGATTGACACAGCTCCGGTCAACAACGTGAACACACAATCGGAACTGGAGTTGAAAGTGAAAGGGTTAAGTCAACAACTCAACCACGTTTGTTCTCTGCTACAAAATCAACGGCAAAGAAGCCATTCTCGTCAAGATTTACGAAGAGGTATCGTTCGAGTTCCGGGAAGATCTGCTTCTACCACTCGAAATTTGGAAAGAAGGCTAGGAAGTGCATCTCCCCTTGCAATTTTTCGTCGGAAAACCCCAGCAGCGAGTCCTAATGGCGTCTAGTACTCGCACTGCCAACCTGTTATTCATAAAGGACAGGAACTCTGGTGTCAATTTCTTGGTCGATACCGGAGCGTCAGTCAGTGTATTCCCTCAAAAATCTGGTCATAAGCACTCGGAATCTCCGCCTCTATACGCTGCTAACGGTTCACGCATACCCACGTACGGTACTCAGTCGCGTGAACTAAACTTGGGCCTTCACCGATCCTTCAAGTGGATTTTCATCTGTGCTCAAGTGCGGCATCCCATAATCGGCGCTGACTTCCTCCAGCATTTCAAACTCCTGGGATCTTGACAAGCGACGCTTATGCGACCAGGCCACACTGCTTTCTGTTCTTGCCAAACAGGTTGCCCTTCCGGACGCCTCGAACTCTGCACTTTCCCTCGTTCCCCCTAATTCCATGTACCAGTGCCTTTTCCAGCGATATCCAGGAATTCTTCAACCGATGCAGATGGGTGATACCATTAAGCACACCATTACCCATCACATTACAACAAAAGGTCCCCCTGTGTTTGCAAAACCCAGACGTCTTGCCCCGGACAAACTGAAAGCTGCCAAATCGGAATTCCAGCTTATGCTGGATCTTGGGATAATAAGACCTTCCAAAAGCAGTTGGTCCTCTCCCCTACACCTGGTCCAGAAGAAGTCAGGAGACTGGAGACCATGTGGGGATTACCGGTTTTTGAATTCGACAACCATCCCGGACCGATATCCGGTACCAAATGTCCAAGACTTTACTTCTCTTCTCCACGGCAAATCTATCTTCAGTAAAATAGATCTCGTTAAGGCTTTCCACCACATTCCCGTAGAGCCTTCGGATATTCCCAAGACTGCAGTTTGTACACCATTTGGGTTATTCGAATTTGTGAAGATGCCGTTCGGGCTACGGAATGCTGCGCAAACCTTTCAGAGGTTTATAGATGAGGTCACCAGAGGCTTAGACTTTGTTTATGCCTACATCGATGATTTGCTTGTGGCCAGCTCAACGGAAGAGGAACATAAGGAACATCTTTCACTCCTCTTTCAACGCTTAGAACAATACGGTGTTACTATTAATGCATCTAAGTGTGTGTTTGCACAGCCAACCTTGGAATTTCTTGGTCACACGATTTCGCAGCACACGGAATTACCCCCCTTCAGGACAAGTGTGAAGTGATAAAAATTACCCAATGCCAAATAATCAGCGTGAGTTACGTCGGTTTCTAGGTTTGGTAAATTATTACCACAAGTTCATTAAAAACTGTGCTAGTGTTCTTGCTCCTCTACACGCTATGATCACACACAAACGCAAGGTAACGAAATTGTTATGGTGTAGCGATAGTTTACAGGCGTTCGACAATGCCAAAAATGCTATCAATAGTGCATTGTCTCTGTCATTCCCTATCAGTGATGCCCCCCTAACTCTGACGGTCGATGCATCAGATGTTGCGATCGGTGGAGTGTTGGAACAAACCATTAACGGTCAACAAGCACCCATCGCGTTTTACTCGAAAAAGCTGCAGCCAGCCCAAACGCGTTATAGTGCTTTCGGACGTGAACTTCTTGCTATTTACTTAAACGTGAAGCATTTTCAACATTTCCTTGAAGGCCGAGAGTTTTGTGTTTTTACCGACCACAAACCTTTGGTCACTGTCTTCAATAAAAACAGCTGTAACCACTCTCCCAGAGTCATCAGGCAACTCGATTATATCTCGCAATTTACCACAGATATCCGCCACATCAAAGGTGTCTTGAACACTCCAGCGGATGCACTTTCAAGAATAGATTACTTCTGTTACCCTCAGCTCTACACTGTGGAATGCTATTGCACAGGATCAAGATAAGGATACGGAACTACAAGACCTGCTCAGAGAAGACTCCACTCACTCACTTTCCATCAAGAAAATGAGTATGCCAGGATTGTCTGTGCCCCTCTATTGCGACGTATCAACAGCTGCTATTCGCCCTTATGTCCCTCCATGTCACAGAAAAGCAGTCTTCACGGATCTTCATAAGCCCTCCCATCCTGGTATCCGTGCTTCGCAACACCTGGTTACCTCTCGTTTTGTTTGGCCCTCGATGCGGAAGGATGTCAAACATTGGACCAAAACGTGCCTTGCCTGCCAGCGTGCCAAAGTCCAAAGGCACACCAGGTCCCCCTTTGACGCATTTCCGCCCCCATCCCAGCGATTTGAAGTAATTCATGTAGACATTGTTGGCCCTCTTCCAGTGATTCAAGGCCAACGTTATCTGCTCACCTGTCTCGACCGCTTTTCCAGATGGCCTGAAGCCATCCCACTTCCTGATATCCAAGCGGACACTGTTGCAAGAGCCTTTCTTCATGGATGGGTATCAAGATTTGGATTGCCGACAAAAGTCATCACTGACCAAGGTCGCCAATTTGAGTCTTCGCTTTGGAAGAAGTTTACCAGCTTGTTGGGTACAGTACATGCGCATACCTGTGCGTATCATCCGCAAGCTAACGGCCTCGTCGAACGCTTCCATCGCCAGCTGAAGTCATCCCTTATGTGTCACGAAGACTCCCATTGGATGGATAAGCTTCCACTCGTGTTGCTTGGTATTCGCTCTGCATTTAAGAGTGATCTGAAGACTACAGCGGCTGAACTAGTCTATGGAACAACACTGCGGCTACCAGGTGGCTACTTCACTGCAGGGGATAAGTCATGTGATCCTACGGAATTCGCTCAAACACTTTCCTCTCACATGCAGTCCCTTCAGCCTGTTCCCCCTCGTTTGACTAGCCAACAGAACATCTTTGTTTCCCCAGCCCTCCAATCTTGCACCCACGTTTTCGTTCGTGTACCTGTCCCAAAACGGCCTCTCCAATGTCCATATGACGGACCCTATGAAGTTCTCCGACGTACGCGCAAATCATTTCTCATCCAGCGCGGTTCCAAGGTCGACAAGGTTTCTATCGATCGTCTTAAGCCTGCGTTTTTGGAATCAACCTTAAGTGAGGTACAAGTAGCTACCAAAAAGGTTCAGCGGAAATCTGTGTCGTTCGGAACTCTTTGAACTTCCTCTCTGGTGGGGGAGTGTGTAGTGAATACTCTTATTTTAGTTTCAAGATAAATGTTAATTTTACCGTCTTGAATTTCGGAATAGTATAAATTCATTTTAAATTAGTTACCCCATTATAATTCAATTGTGAACCACATTAATACTAATTTTATGTATACTATATTATTTTATTGTATGTAAACATAATTAATTATATATCACAATTGTCAGTTAATCATTTATATTCAAATATTTATTTTAATCTAATGCCATGTCCATTTTGCAAATAAATAATAGAAAACCAAAGGTTATATTTTCCACCTTTGGTACTGTCGTAGTTTCGCCTAACGGACTCAATACGGCTAGTGAGATAATCACTGGTTGGCACTTAACTAGCGGCAGTGCTTATGGCTACATCATCCAGGTTAACCTATACCGGATAGATGCGCTACGGTCCCAAGCCGTAGCTTGCCTAGGCCAACGACGACGACGACGTAAACCAACAAATGCTTCACAATTATTTAAGGTAAATTTTAAATTTGTATCTTTTTCTTTAGATCAATTCGGTAACTACTATATATAAATATGTCTAATTTTTTGTTCGCATATTTAAGCCTAACATTAAATGAACTTTCCTTCAAAGAGGTCCCCAAAAGTTTGTAAAACACCTTTAACTTGCTAAGTTCTATGTAAACAATATGCAAAGTTTGGGCAAGAGGGTTAGGCGGATGTTTTTCTTCCATTCCATAACATTGCATGCCTGAACAAAAATGTCACGAGTCGCCACTGATATATAGTATATACACTGAAGATGGAAGTTGATTGAGGCAAGCAGAAAAGAGTTTTATCATTTATTCAAAATACCATTTTGAAAACAGGTCTCTGACACTTTCATATGAACCTTTTTAGGAAGGAAATCTCAATCATGACCTTTGAAAGTATACTCTAAACCTAAAGTCTAAATTACGTTTCCTTTACTTCAGCCAGCGCCTGTAGCTTAGCGAAGTGTGGTAGGGGGTTCGACTCCAAATGGTGCTGGTAATAATCACTAGGCTTCGGATTTTTGCATATTGCATATTTGCATGTATAAGTGTATAATTGACGGTTTTTTAAGATAAATGCATATTTCCACGATTTTTGTGTTAAAGTGCATATTTAGGACTATTTGGTAAAAGTTTACAATCGAAATGATTAATAAAGAATAATAATAATAAAATTTAATGCATTTGTAGTTATAAAGTGTAATTCAATTTATTTGTAGTCAAGAACCTAATTGCAGTTCTAAAATCTAATATACTATTGAGCTAAAATGTGTCTGTGTGTGTGTGTGTCCGCTTTCTTCGGAACCGTGCACAGCCTAAACGGCGCATCGGAAAATTCTGCAACCACCACCAACTGATAGCCCATGAGCTGACGATGTGCTCTGTCAAGTTTCCCGGTCCTAGGTCACTGGTTACTGGGCCCGAAGGTTCCAGCACCGCGATAAAACTATAGAAAAGAACGCAGCCGTGAAAATCTTGAGCTACACATTTATACTGTGATATATATACTGCTACCCGCCCGGAGGGCGGGAAGCAGTACAGGGTGGGCCGTAAGTTTCCATACATAGGAAAATTTAAATACGTGCGTCGGTATTTGGATCAGCAGTTTCCGGATGCTTGGATTGGTCGGCGTGGTCCTGTGGAGTGGCCTCCCAGATCCCCAGATCTCACCCCCCTTGATTTCTATCTTTGGGGGCACTTGAAGGCCATGGTGTATCAGGAAAAGATACGAGACATAAATCATCTAAAGGAACGTATCACCAACGCCATTACAAGCATAACGTCAACTGTGCTAATGCGTGTTCATCAACAGTGGGGAACACGTATTGAAATGTGTTTTCAAAACAATGGCAACCATGTAGAGCATATTATATAAATAAAAATGGTTGTCCATAAAAAAATGTTTATTTTTCCTATGTATGGAAACTTACGGCCCACCCTGTATAATGGGGAAAGGGGGTGGGGTAATTGGGGGAGTGGGGGTGGGGGTAATGGGGAGATGGGTGGGGGTAATGGGGGAGTGGGGGTGAGGGTAATGGGGAGAGGGTGGGGGTAATGGCTTTTTTACTTTTGTGTGTGGGGGTAATGGGGGAGTGGGGGTAATGGGGGTAATGGCGTTTTTTTAATTTTGTAGCTTAGCCCCTTCTTCCTATGAGGGCCTCATATAATATAATAAAAAAATACATGAAAATGTGGAAAAAAAATATCTTTTTCTCTTTACACTTGTGATTGATTGGATAGCCCGAAAGGACTCACAATTTAATTGGGATATTTTCTTTCATCGATTTGCAGTTACGATTCATTACAATTTTTGTAATTATATTACCGATATTTTGTAAAGTATTGGTGGTTACGATTGTACCATCCAGTGATATGCCATATATATGAGATATATGTGATATGCCATACTTTTGTCGCTTAGCCACTTCTTCCTATGAGGGCTTCATATAATATAATTTTAAATCTACAACCAATAAAAAAAAATGAAGTAGTGAAAAAAAAATCCGGAGGGCGAGCGATAGCGAGCTACTGCTTGTGTGTCCTATTTTTGTTGTAAATTGAGCAATGGATTTGTTATTTTAGCTTTATTATGCATGTTTGTTTGTTTGGTAAATACAATTTTGTTTCATATATTCAATAAACTGTAAATCTGGTGCTTGCTTCATTATTGGAAAATGCTAATTTAGACTAGGAACGTTCAAATTTATAGTGCATAAATAAGTGCATAGTTTCAACATTTTCAGTGCATATTTGCATGCATATTTAGCAGATTTTTAGTACATAGAAATTCGAAGCCTAATAATCACTATCAGTTTCGGACCCTCCTCATTGCTGATTATTATCCCATTGCTTTACACACACACACATATATATATATATATATATATAATTTTTACTGAGTAGGAATTACATTAATAAATCATTAATTACATCATATTAACGTATTACTATGGGGTCATGGGGACGTATGAGGACATTTTGAACACTTATGATATGGCTCCATAAATAAATGTATTTCCCATTGGACTTACGAGTTTATATATATATATATATATATATATAAAATAAAATTCAGGATAATATAAGCACGATGGATCAGAACTAATGACTTTTCGGTCCCCTCCCCTTAACTTTCGTGCCGACTGTAAATTTAACTAATTTAAGTGAGTATGTAATATATCTATATAATAAATAGTAAGTATTTATTTTTGATAAATTGAAAGAGCGCTCATAAAATAGCGAGTCCATAAAAACTGCAGAGACCGCATCATCCCGTTACTTAACGGACCTTTAATTTGTATTCATTTGTATTCAAATCGATTCTTGAGCATGTCACGTTCGAGTAACATTTTATGATACAATCTCCAACGCGCGACAATAACACTTCAGCAACCAAAAACAAGGTGTCGTACGCACTCAAGTTTATTTATCATAACTTATCTTGTTTATATTGTTGTATTTACGGAGAGAGAGAGAGAGAGAGAGAGAGAGAGAGAGAGAGAGAGAGAGAGAGAGAGAGAGAGAGAGAATTAATGCATTCGTCTCACTGTTATTCAGCGATCTGAGTACCATATTCATAAGTGAACAGTTTAATTCAGATGGTTGCAACAGCTTTGTGTTTATTTGCGTTTCGTTCTCCACCATTATTCGAGTGACGTAAAATGTTGTATAATATAAAAAAGTGTGTCAATAGAGAGAGAAAAAAGAAGAAGGTGGATGTTGAAATTGTCGAAGCTGAAGCTGTTTATCCGAGAAACCTTTCCATATTACTCGCGAATATTCATTATCGACCCGGAGCTTGAAACCCCTTTGGGAAATACTTTCTAAACTGAAGATTTTGATTTATGGAGCTACCGTGAATGCTTTCTCGTGGGAACTTACTTTTCAGCTTCGTATCCACTTTTATTACTTTTTCCCCCTTGAAAGAAAAGTCTTCGTATTCAATGATATGTTTTTTCAATTGTACTCAGTGGTATCTTTTTCCAAGTTTCAATTCCGAGCACAGAGATTTCGGAGAGATAAAATTTAAGATACGACGACATAAAATTTCGCCTTCATAGTTTTTAACGTCTACAGAAATATAAGAAGAACTTAAATATTGCCAACACAATACTATAATTTTCTTTTTTTTTTTTTTAATCTCTTTCGTGCGGTCATTTTAACGCATTTAAGACATGAAATGTATTGACGTTTCGTGTTCCTCATGTCTCATCCTACGTGAATGTTACTCGTGTGAAACTCTCTTAAAATTCCTAGAATTAAAATAAAGCTATAAAATCTTAGGACAAGCATTAATATAGTGTAATAAAAAGGAAGAAAAGTGTTTTCGGGAATAATTGTTCTCCACAACCTTTTTTTTAATTGCATTTTTCTTATTTATAATTCCAAATATTTTTGTGTGTAATTTTAATTTACCTTTGGGAATTTTAGTGTCGTATAATTGCTTCATATATGCATTTAAAATTATTTTATGGTATTAACGGGTTTTGTTATAAGAGTTGTATTCTAAACAAATACATACGTAATACATTTATAGATAATATAGAGATAATACATAAATGATATAGATAGATAATATATAGATGAAATATAGATAATATATAATACAGATAGATAAGCATCATCATTATCATCATCATCATCGTTATCGTCATACCATAATTCATCGCGTGTCCGTCTGTCTGTCCGTATGTCTCTGTTCGTCTGTCTGTCTCCGTCTGTCTGTCAACTTTTCAGGTGCAAACGGTTGGACTGATTTCCATGAAACTTGATGACAACACCTTTTGGGTCGTCGGAGTATTTTTGGTAACTTTTTTTTTTTTAGATCGGGTGTCACAAAAAAAAAACACCCTTTGGGTCCTCGGAGTGTTTTTGTTAACCTTTTTTTTTCAGATCGGGTGTCACAAAAAAAAATTAGCCGAATTTATCACCCCCAAAAAATTTGTATGCTAAAACACGAAGCACTTAAATTTCGTGAATTTGTCGATCTGCTGGCTTTTCTGACTATTAGAAAAATATAAAGTTTTATAGAAACGTGGACTGGTGGCCTTTCCCATCATGAATGTCTACAAGTAAACAAAGTCCCAAGTTAGGAGTCGAAAGTCCCAAGTTGGGACTCCCAACACGCTTCTACAGCGTTTCATACACTTTCGTAGAATGAAGAAAATCAAGTTTGGTGAATAAATTTAGAAAAAGAATGTAGCCATAAAAATTTCTAGCTCCGCATCGAAAGTCATGATAGGTAAAAAAAATAAATGTGACAAGTTGTATTTGAAATTAAACTGTTTCGTGAGCTTCAAATAAAATCTGTGAAGCTGCATTTAAAATTTAAGTGATTCGTGAGCTAAATGTCAATGTTAAAACTTTAACTCGCTTAAATTTTTTTTAAAATATTTTTCATTACATCAGGAACTAGCAAAAAAACCCGGCCTACAATAGTTTTTTTTTTTTTGCTAGAATAGATAATATGTACGTAATATAGACAAAAAATACATAAATACATAATATAGAGATAATACATATACAGGGTGTCCCATAAGTCCGGCATCATAGGAAAAATAATAAAAAAAGGCAAAACAAAAGCTTTTATTTACAGAACGTGCTCAATATGTCTACCATCGTTTTCAATAAACAAATTTAGACGAGATACCCAGTCAGCAAGCACACGGTGAATGATGTCAGGAGTAATGGTGTTACATGCCCCAATAATGCGCTGCCGCAAATGTTCAACACTCCTAATTTTCTCTGCGTATACCAGCGCTTTCAAGTGGCCCGAGAGATAAAAATCTAGTGGCGTCAGTTCCGGGCTTCTAGCTGGCCATTCCACAGGCCCTCGACGTCCTATCAAATGACCAGGGAATTGTTGGTACAGGTATTCCCTTACTTGGGTGCCGTAATGTGCAAGAGCGCCGTCTTGCTGGAACCATGTTGGGAAATTTCCTTCTTCGTTCAAGACACTGGGAAATGCTTCTTCCTTGAGCATACGTAGGTAGGTGCCTCCAGTGACATGTTCAGCGAAAAAGAGGGGGCCTATGATGCGATCCTTCCAAATGCCACACATACCATCACCCGAGATGCACCTTGTTCCTTTGAAGAGGTATACCAGTGGGGTGTTTTGAGACCAGTAGCGGTGTGTTCTGTCGATTTACCTCACCATTTCCATAAAAAACAGCCTCGTCACTGAACAGAATGGTGGACGGGAAATTGGCATCCTGAGCATACTGTTCCGTAGCCCATTCACAAAATTCCATCCGCCGGTCGGGATCATCTTCGCTTAATTTCTGTAGGATCTGAAGTTTATATGGATTCCATTTGTGAACCTGAAGAATGCGATGGATGCTACTTTTCGACACTCCTGTCTCGGCGGACAATCGCCGAAGAGACTTATTGGGACTTCTGTTAAAATGAGCCAGGATAGCAGTCGCTGTATCATCGTCAGTGGACCTCCTTGAAGGTCCACTGCGTGGTTTATCCTCTATGGATCCTGTTTCCTTAAACTTTGCAACAAGTCTGCTAACACAACTCTGTGTTATTGGCTCGCGGTCTGGATGCAGTCTGTTAAATTCAGCAGCGGCCTCTCTTTGACTCCGATTTCCTATGAGTAGAATTATCTGGATTCGTTCTTCCTTGCTCACAGACATTATGGCCTGTAGAAAGAGAAAAATATGAATTATGTCTCCTATGATGCCGGACTTATGGGACACCCTGTACATAATATAGACATATAATATAATAAGGATTAAAAAATATAAAAAAGATAGATAATACATAGACAATATAGATAGATAATACATAGAAAAAATAGATAGATTATACATAGAAAATATAGATATCAGTGGCGGCTCGTGACTAAAAATTCTAGGGGGTGCTGTCTCTAAGAATGGGTTGAAATAATTACTGAAATAAAAGGATGAGCATTGAGCAATGCATAAAAGTTTCAAAAGTTATTGAAAAGGTTATTCATTGAGCTCATCCTTATAGTGTTCTTGATTATTTCAATTGTAAATAAAAAATTTAGGGGTACTGCAGTTCCGCAGTGCCTACCGACGAGCCGCCACTGATAGATATATAACAGAATAAACATCCAGGAATAGAATTCTCTCCAGCATATATATATTAACTAACATTTCGAGGAAAGTTTAATGCCCAACAGTTATGGGTTTTAGACACTTTTAGTTTCAAACTTAGGACATATTTAAAAGAAGAATCCTCTAAAAAAAAAATGGGGGGTTATAATTCAAATGTAAATAATATCACGTTTAAATAATGTAAAAAAAGACAAAAGATAGAAGCTAAAAGCAGGTCATAAATTTTTCGTTGTGGAGGCAATTGTCTTATCCCGTACATAATTAATTCTTTCTAAAAAGCCTTTCATCGTCTAACTTCGAAAGGAAATTGTAATTTCTGTCAAATAAAGTTCGAAAAATCTTGAAAGAGAAAAGGGTTATATTTCAGAAAATCTACACTATATCACAATATTTCAGTCCCGAATTAAGTTACTCAATAAAGCATATTTAATGTAGGAACTTCATTTTCAGAGATTTTTTTTGTGTACAGGGTGGACCATAAGTCGCTATACCTTCGTATTATAACGAAACTCACTTCGGCAAAGCGACTCATGGCCTACCCTGTTATATATATATATTGCTCTCCTGTATTAGATTTCCTGATGTTTCGTACATATTTTAGATTTATTGTGCAACCTATGGCACAGAAATTGACAATAGATGAAGGGTAGGGCTAGTTTTAATGTGTGCAAGGCGTGGTAACACACACCGATCAGTTGCTACTGCTTTTAATGACAAACACCCTGAGAGGCCACCAGTTGTTCAGGCATCAGTTGGAAAACTGTCCACTCGCTTCAAAGAAACGGGAAGTGTTCATGATCGGCCGCGTAGTGGCCGGCCAAAAAGTTCAACCGATGCAGCAACATTACTAACGTTACTCAATCACCTCGAAAACAGCCCACGTAAGCCCTTAAGAAAGTTATCCCAGGAAACGGGTGTCTCCAGAAGATCCAGTCAACGAATTCTTACAACAAATCGTTTCCATCCCTACAAAGTCCAACTCGTTCAGGAACTGCACGGTGACGACACAGACGGTCGTGTAGAGTTCTGCCAGTGGTCTCTACAACATCGACAGCTTCAACGAAGGATCACGTTCAGCGACGAAGCGATATTTCACCTCAGCGGTCGTGTCATTAGGCAAAATGCACGCTAATGGGCCAATGAGAACCCCCACTGGATGGAGGAAGGACATGTGCAATTCGATCCACGAATTATGGTGTGGGCTGCGCTCTGGGGGGATCGGTTAATTGGTCCTTTCTTTTTCGACGGCAATGTAACAGGTGAAACATATCTGCATATGCTGCAAACATTTCTAATGACCATACTGGACGACATTCCATTGGCAGAACGGGCGGAGATATGGTTTCAGCAGGATGGTGCACCACATTTCGCAACCGTCATCCGGAGCTCTTTAGATGAAACATTCCCAAGTAAGTGGATCGGACGGCGAGGGCCTATCGAATGGCCACCTAGGTCTCCAGACCTTACGCCTCTTGACTTTTTCTTGTGAGGCCATCTCAAGTCGGTAGTCCATGCTGATCGATCCAGAACCATACGTTCTCTAAAGGATAAAATTACATCTGAGTGTGCCAAAATCAGTACCAATGTGTTAAGGAATGTTCAAATATCATGCATTCAACGCGTCAGAAAGTGTCTCCAAGTGGAAGGCCACCAATTTGAACATTTATTATAATTTAATAAAATATGCCTATGGTTCCTGACATTTGCGCCACCCTGTCTATATATATATATATATATATATATATATATATATATATATATATATATATAATATATATATATATATATATATATATATATATATATATATAGATGATGCAAACCCACAAGAAAATGAAAATTTATTCCAAGGTCTTTCGTGTATACACCTCGTCAGGGAATGTATTGTATTGTCCATTGTTGAATACACGAAAGGCCTTGGAATCATTTTTCCTTTTTCGTTGTAAGTTTACATCATCCATTCATTTCACGTATTTAAGCGTGAAATTCATCCCATAAATATATATATATATATGTGTGTGTGGTGTGTGTGTGTGTGTGTGTGTGTGTGTGTGTGTGTAAATTACTTCTTCAATAATCAACCATCAGTGTACACAATATGAGAATATTAATTGCTTTGTGTTGAAATATTGTGCTATTAAAAAATGTAATTTAAACATAGATAAATAATTAAAATTTTATTTCTGTTTTACTGAAATGAACTTATAATAATATCTGATTACAAATTCTATAACAATTATTTCTTTTTATGTACATTTTTATAAACATTTTTTTATGAACATTTTTATAAACATTTTTTATGAACATGATATAAAAGTTTATCGTTTGAAAATGAACATTTTCAAGAAAAAAATACATTTAATTGGTTTTTCGAAGAATAAAATAGTTTAATATGATATATATGTAGAGAGAGAGAGAGAGAGAGAGAGAGAGAGAGAGAGAGAGAGAAGAGAGAGAGAGAGCAATATTAAATTTATATTTGTCACTTCTATTTATAATCATTTCAAGAGTCAATTAAGGCCAGACGCAAACGATTCGTATGAACGCCGTTTGTAGCAATAAAAACAATAGAGCTAAAACCAATCAATCTTTGTGTTTTACGAAATATTCGTGTTTGAATTACGCTTTGAAGACTGTCTTAAATAATAACTATCATTCCATCATCAAACAAAGGTATAATAAAATGATGGGATGATTCAAAACCAATCTCTAAATTATTCATTTGCTTTACAACTTCATAACTTCTCATAACTTTACTCAAACGATGAGCGAAAACAATTTATTTACCACCTTTTTAAATATTGAAAGTCAAGCAGGTGTGTATTAACCGATTTTAAAAAGAAAATATTGAGATTTTATTCATTGACAATTAGGAGAGAATGAAATGTCGATACGGCTATAAACAAAGCGGTATACACACACACATAGAGACACACACATTGTGTACATCGATTACTTCATTGATCGCGGAAAGAGAAACGCGTGCCGTGTGTCTCCCTTCCATTCCATGGTTGAGCGCGATGCGTGATCGATGCCTTGACGCACCGACCTTCGCCTGACTTTGATGGCATCCAGCGCTCGGATCTCTCTCTCTCTCTCGCGCGCACACACACACACACACACACACACACACACACACGAGGTCAGTTCTCGAGCAGCGTGGTTAGAGTATACACCTCTGGGACGCCTTTCTGCCTTTGTATTTTTTTCACCTTTGGCTAAGGGATTCGCTTTTATAAAGGGCCCTTAAAAATATATTTACAGTTCTGAAAGTGCACTTCATATACAGTTAGTTGTATTACATATATATATGTAAAGAACGACGCTTGTGTAGAAGAGCGTTCCGCACAAGATGAGGAGGGAGAACGAGCGAATGAAAAATGAGGTACCTCCCAGGAATCGAACCCGGGATCACCCAATTGCCGGTCGGATATTTTAACCACTACACCAAGGACCCCGATCAGTTAGTACTCAGTACTCGTAATTCTCCTACATAGAGCGGAATCAAATGCCCTGAGGGAGTACCTTCGCATGCCGTACATACTGTATATACATTTTAACTGCAAACAACACACAGTATAATTAATGTAAAGAACGACGCTTGTGCAGAAGAGTGTCGTTCTTTACATTAATTATACTGTGTGTTGTTTGCAGTTAATATATATATTATATATATAAATAAAACTACTCAGCAATAGCAACAAAGGCTACATATATATATATATATATATATATATATATATATATATATATATATATATATATATATATAACTGCAATGACCACGCAGTATATTAATGTATAGAAACGACGTAAGTATAGAGGAGTGTTCTGCACACGAGGAAGAGAAATAACGAACAAATGAAAAATGAGGTAACCGCCCGGAATCGAACCCAGGATCTTCCGATTGCCGGTCAGATATATATATATATATATACTATACAGTGTGTGTATATATATATATATATATGTGTGTGTATATATACAGTATGTATATATATATATATATTGTATATGTATATATATGCCCCTCGGTGGTGTAGTAGTTAATATCGCTGACTACAAATCCACCGGCCCCGGGTTCGATTCTTGCTCACGGCAAGCAGGGCACAGAAAACCCAGCTGCTCATCCTTCCATACAATAAAAAAAAATTGGTTGGTAGATGAATGGGTACTCTGCGTAGCCTAGTGGTTAAGACGCTGGGCTGCTGATCGGGAAGTCGTGAGTTCGAGTGCGGGCGATGATTTTGTAATTCCTGACCACCCGTGTTGGGTCGTAGTTCGGATTCCACGTTAAGCTGTAGGTCTAATGTGGAGTAACGAGTTTGACCTTCGTCAGAATAAACAATTCAGTCGGAAACAAAAACCAAGAATATATAATATATATATATATATATATAAGCAGAGCAATATAAATGACTCAATTTTTTAAAAGAGAATTCAGCTTATATTGGATAGATATCTTTATTGGAGATCCCAACCCCTTCCTCGGACAAACCCTGGCTACGCTAATATATATATATATATATATATATATATATATACTATTTTTATTTTTTTAATAACTTTTGCTGTACAGTATATGAGTCAGAACAAGCATTCCTTCTGCCAATAAATACATACTTTGGAAACTTGTTTTAATGGAAAAAAATTCCATTAAGTTCAACATTGAGGTCAATCATCTGATTTAAGCGTGATTTAAAGTTATGAACATTTCTTGTTGAAATAATTTCTAATTGTTACCAAATAAGATTGAGTTACGGTTGGTTTTTTTTGAAGGCAGTCAGTAAGAGACGGGAACTGATGAGACGAAAAGTCTTTGATTCCATCCACTCAAGTAGAGCTGTGTAGGGTGAACCACCCACACATGAGAAGTGTACTCCATACAGGGGCAGATAAGACCCCTGTACAGAGACAGCAACTGAGTTGTGGTGAAGAAACTGCGGAGTCGGTACAACACACCTAACTTCTTAGAAGCTCTTTTGGGAAGAGAGTATATGTGATCTTTCCAGGAAAGATCTCGAGAAAAGGAAACACCAAGAATGTTATGAGAAGAGGAAGGATTGAATTGTGTATTGTTAAAGATAAGGAGATAGTCGTGTGGAAGACTGTGAGAAGTAGACAGATAAAGAAAGTGAGTTTTTGAGGCACTTAAAGCTACGAGGTTTTCTCTGCCCCAATCAGAGATAATAGAAATATCAGAGGTCAGGTTTACCATAGCCGTCTCACGTGAATCATGAAGCGACTGTTGAGAGGGACACTTTGTGAAGCGGGTGGAGAAGTGAAGAGTGGAATCATCGGCATAGGAGTGAATAGGACAGGAAGTGCGATTTAAAAGATCATTAATAAATAAAAGGAAAAGAGTGGGTGACAGGACAGAACCCTGAGGAACACCACTATTAATAGCTTTAAGAGAAGAACAGTGTCCATTTACAACCAAAGCTAAGGATCGGTCAGAAAGGAAATCAGAGGTTAAGGCACGGATAGAAGGATAGAAACCTAAGGAGGGCAGTTTGGAAATTAACGATTTGTGCCAGACACTATCAGAAGCTTTTGATATATCTAGCACAATAACAAAGGTTTCACCGAAATCCCGAAAGAAGGATGATCAAGATTCAGAGCTATGCAAGAAGATTGTCAGTAGAGCGTCCCTTGCGGAGCCCAGACTGACGATTTGAAAGAAGACTGTGAGCAGAAAGGTTTTTAAGAATCTTCCTATTAAGGATAGATTCAAAAACTTTGGAAAGGGGAAAAAATCAAACAAATGGACGATAGATGGATGGTTGAGAGCGGTCACCCTTCTTTGGGACAGGCTGAATGAAAGCGAACTCTTAGAAGGAAGGAAATTTACCAGATGAAAGACAAAGACGAAAGGGTTTGCCTAGTCAGATTTTCAGCACAGAAACACAGATCTTGAGAACAACAGGAGGGAACTCATCAGGACCGTACGCCTTCCTAGAGTTCAACCCAGACAGGGCAGAATAATAATCTTTGGAGGATTCTAATTTTAGCGTAATTAAGTTAGATGGAAGAGAAGAGGGTGGAACAGCTCCAGAATCGTCCAAGATTGAATTGGAAGCGAAAGTGTGAGCGAAGAATTCAGCTTTATCAGAAGAGACGGAAATTGAGACGCGATAATGATGAAGAGGAGGGAAAGAAGAAGATAAAAAGTTTAACATAATAAGAAGAAGGAGCAGTGGTGAGAAATATATCTAGAATGTTGGGCCTGTCTCCAAGGCGATCAGAGATACGAGTAGGATGCTGTACAATCTGCTCTAAGTCATTTAAGATAGAGAAGTTGTAAGCTAGTTTACCAGGGATGTCAGTGAAATGGCAGGTAAGCCAAAAGTGGTGGTGAACATTGAAATCTCTTAAAATGGAGAGTTCAACGAAAGGAGAGTGGAATAAAATGTATTCCACTTTGGATGTGAAGTAGTCAAAGAGATTTGTATAGTCAGTAGAATTAGGAAAAAGGTAAACAGAGCAGATGTATTTAGTTTGAGATTGGCATGTAAGCCATAGCCAGAGAGTGTAGAATTCGGAGGATTCAAGTTTGGGAATATGAGAGCAAGTTTGGAAATATGAGTGCAAGTTAGGTCATTGCATACATATACGTAACATCCACCCTTGGAATGAAATTAAGTATAGAGGACGTAGGAGAGTACAGAAAAGGGATTGCTGTCAGTCGTCCCAGACACCTGAGCTTCAGTGTGGAAGAGGTGAGGTTTAGACCCTTTTTTCATTTCGGAAGAAAAACAGGAAAATCTGAACGGTCACTAATTGGACTGAACTTGACTGTCAGCTTGAGCTGTACAGATTTGCGAACATAAATACTCTGTTCATCCAGCTGAAACTGACACTCCAGTTTTTAATCATATTCAATGTACGCAATATAATATTAATTTTAATGGCTATAAAGTTCTTGCTCATACGAGTGGAAGTGATTGTAGAAGAAAAGTATACAGCCTTTCTTTATTAAAGACATTGATATAACTGTAACAATAATAAAAAGTCTTTTGACGTGGATGTTTTTGCGCTTAATATTTTAAAATTTGTTCCTTGGCTGAAAGGTTACAATCAGCCACCATCATTTTAAAAGATTTACTGCTTTTGTAGTTCTTCATTTAGTTTTAGTTCGATCAGCGATCAGTCAGGTTGTCCTGTTTTCCTTCCGAATTGAAAAAGGGTTCATTGCATAGGTTGAAAACATTATTCGGATCTTGTTTTATATTTTTTTGCGCGTTTTTAATTATCCTTAAAATTTCCTGCGGATATTATAGGTTTTTATAATAAGAGGATGAAGAGATGGTACCTGTTTATTTACAAACGTAAACCCTTAAATAAACCCTCTAAATCAGCAATAAGAGATCACTGCCACCTTCATAACCACCCACTACTTCCCTCCAATTTCAAAATTATCAACACAACCAACCATCTAACCGACCTCCGCATTTTGGAGTCCCTACACATCCTCAATATTAAACCAACTCTCAACGAGTACAGTTCTGCCTTTAACTTAAACATAGCCAAATAAACTGCCATATCCTACCACTGAGAAGAAATTCACCATCGCTCCGTCTGGCCCCCAACTCTTCTAATATGGACCCCTTCCAACAACCATTCATTCCCAACCCTTTGCTCAGTTAGTTCCCTTACCCCGACAATAACAACCTGGTAAGACTCCTCTCAATTTTGTTCGCTTTTTACTTTATATTTGACGACTGATCACTTTTCTATTTTTCATATTATTTTAGTTTTAATTTTAATTAGCTAAACACCATTAATATCACGTTTATTTAAATATATTGTATAAGTTTCCGTTCATTCTATTTATTAATTTTTTAGCTGTTTTTATAATTTTAGCAGTGATGATGGAAAGTGAAAATTTCCGAAACGTTTGTAAATAAACATGTACCATCTCTTCGTCCTCTTATTCCTCGCTAAGTTACGTTTCCCTAAGAACAAACCCGTCAATCAAGTTATATATATAAAACTTGTTGTTTTGAATTCCTTCAAAACAAATCTAGATAAAAAGGGTAGGACACTTAATCTTTGGTAAACTTGTAAGCTACTTTATTAACTTTTAATCTTCAATTTATTTTTATATATATCGAAACTTGACTCTAAAAAGGCAAAGTGTTAAACCCGGGCGTATCTCCAGTATAAATTTGTATTATTTTTATAACTCATTTGATCTTGTGCTAAAAATCGATATGCCTCTTTGTTAATCCTCTAATCCTTAATTTTTAAGTTTTATTTTTACTTCTCCGTTTATTGCATATATATATATATATGTGTATGTGTGTAGATATGTATGTATATATATATATGTATATATGTTTGTGTGCATGTATGTTATTTATTTATATTTTTGTTTTTCTCTTTCTGTAACCTATATATAGGCCGTAACCTTTTATGTATTTCAGTGTTCCTGAGGATGTCATTAGACGAAAGCGCTTGAGCACCGTTTTGTGTTTCCTTTCCTTCGTGGTTTTATTTCATACTATATATATCATATATATATATATATATATATATATATATATATATATAAACAAGATGATTTATAAAGCTTGTATTATTTCATCTGAAAACATTTCTTTTAAGAGGTCAACGTTTCGGACCTTGGCCCATTTTCTTAAGACCTAAAATCATTTTATAAATTTATCTACAATTCGTATTAGAAAGAGATAAAAAAGTATATAAAATAGTGAAGCTTTAAAAGTTAACAAAACGTATAATATCTAAATAATATATAGAGGAATAAAAGTTTTATCACTATCTAAAACATTTATTCCTTTTATTTGAAATTAAAAAAAAGTTTCTTATGAACTAAATATTAGAAAGTAATGTTTTGTTAACTTTTAAAGCTTCACTATTTTATATACTTTTTAACTGCTCCTAATACGAATTGTAACTCGGTTTCTAAAATTATTTTAGTCTTGAAAATGGGCCAATTAAGGTCCGAAACGTTGACTCTTTTTAAATGAATATTTTCAGAAGAAATAATGCAAGCTTTATTGAATCATCTTATTTTTCTTTAAAATTAAATTGAAGTTCATTAGTAACGACCTGTTTAACTAACTAACTAACTAACTAATTATATATTTATATATATATACAAGGTGGCCAGTAAATACATGACACGTTTGAAAGTAATGTTAAATGGATCTTGTGCAAGGAAGTAAGATTGAGTGCATAACATACTAGCTTACAATTTCAGGAGATTTATTACATAGTACTGATGTTTGTTTTTTTGAGATTTAGATGTTGATAATAATGCTTCGTAAATGTTCACTATCCTGTTGTATGTACTAACTCGCAGGGACCACTGTGTTTCGGATCATTTTTCGTAAAGTGTTAACTAGAATCTTGCTTAATTCCTGTTCGATATGTCTGCGTAGATCTTGAAAGGTCCTTGGCCTTTCTGGTAGACTGTTGATTTCGGCAACCCCAGTAGAAGAAGTCAGGCGCTGTTAGGTTCAGGCTTCTGACTGGCCATGGAACATCTCCAAACCGTGAAATGAGATAATATGGAAACAGCTTTCTTAACAGTGCGGTTGATGCTCAAGCAGTGTGGGCATTTGACCTGCTGGAACTAGGTTTGATCATAAAATCCCATCTGTTAGTTTTAGGAGCAAAAAAGTTGGGATCACCTGAAGATCAGGGTCCCCAGCCTTCTTTAGTTAGCTTTATAAGGCTAACTAACGAAAATATAACGACCTAACCTAACCAATCGTCAAGGGCGTACAGTTGACCTAACGATTGGTTAGGTTAGGTCGTGATATTTTCATTAGTTAGCCTTATAAGGCTAACTAAAGAAGGCTGGGGTCCCTGATCTTCAGGTGATCCAAAAGTTGTTTATCATTACTTGGTATCGAAGCGAAGCACAGTGGTCTGTAGGCTCAACAATTTAGTCCCATCTATTAAGTTCACTGTTGAAAAAGAAAATGATTGATACTTATCTTTTCTGGATCTAAAATTTCGGAGATTCTTGAATCAGTTCAAATTTGAAGTTTTCCGTAAACCTACTAATAATAACTCTTGTGTCCATTTTAATTCTGACCATCATCCCTCGATAAAATCTTCTATTTTCTCTACTATGTTTCTTAGAGCATTGAGAGTTGTCAGTCCTGAATTTTTAAATTCCGAGTTATGCAATATCATGCATATTGGTACTAAATTATGTTATCCTATTTCATTTCTAGATAACTGCCTTAGGAAAGCTAAGATTAGGTATTATAATAGTGCAACTGTAAAGGAATTTGAGCGTAAAAATATCCTTAGCCTACCTTACCATGTTAATTTTAAATATCTTCCGGCTTTACTTAAAGCAATTGGTATCAACGTAGTCTTTAAGTATAATAATACTGTTAAATCTCGCCTAATAAAGAATAGCCCAGATAATGCGGCTTGCTGTGTGTATTCGATCGGATGTGCACAATGTAACTCAGTATATATAGGTCAAAGGGGAAAAACGTTAGATATCAGGGTAAAACAGCATAAATATGCGTGTAGAACAGCAAATAATTCTAATGCATTGTTTAACCATATGTATAGATGTAACAAGCGGTAGCTCGCTATCGCCCTCCGGATTTCTTTTTCACTACTTCAGTTTTTTTATTGGTTGTAGATTTAAAATTATATTATATGAAGCCCTATAGGAAGAAGTGGCTAAGCGACAAAAGTATGGCATATCACATCTATCTCATATATATGGCATATCACTGAATGGTACAATTAGAAGCACCGTCGTTTAAATATACATCAATTTTTTATGATCCACAAATAAGAAGACAGTATTGCGTTTGTTGAATACTATAATATGATGGAATGCTTTTTCCCCTCTAACATATCGGAAAATGGTTCACTTCGAGTCTAACTTTATCGTTTATTTTTTGTCATACTTTATAAAATAATATAATTACAAAAATTGTAATGAATCGTAACTGCAAATCGATGAAAGAATAGAGCTTAATATTCCAATTAAATTGTGAGTCCTTTCGGGCTCTAATCAATCACAAATGTAAAGAGAAAAAGAATTTTTTTTTCACTTTTTCATGTATTTTTTTTATTATATTATATGAGGCCCTCATAGGAAGAAGTGGCTACTTCATTTTTTTTTATTGGTTGTAGATTTAAAATTATATTATATGAAGCCCTCATAGGAAGAAGTGGCTAAGCTACAGAATTTAAAAAACGCCATTACCCCCACCCCTCTACTCCATTACCCTCCCACCCCCACTCCCCCATTACCCCCGCACACAAAAGTAAAAAAGCCATTACTCCCATCCCTCTCCCCATTACCCCCACCACCACTCCCCCAATTACCCCACTCCCTCTCCCCATTATACTGCTACCCGCCAGGAGGGCGGGTAGCAGTATATATATCACAGTATAAATGTGAAGCTCAAGATTTTCACGGCTGCGTTCTTTTCTGTAGTTTTATCGCGGTGCTGGGGCCTTCGGACCCAGTAACCGGTGACCTAGGACTGGGAACTTGACAGAGCACATCGTCAGCTCATGGGCTATCAGTTGATGGTGGTTGCAGAATTTTCCGATGTGCCGTTTAGGCTGTGCACGGTTCCGAAGAAAGCGGACACACAAACACACACACAGACACATTTTAGCTCAATAGTATATTAGATTATAGTATCAAGTGGGATAGTTCTAAAGAGCTCTTTGAAAACACAGTTATAACTGAAAGGAATATTCTAGAATGTGCATTTATCCATTTTAAAATAATTTCAATAACAGTGCGTGCGGGAATGTATAAAATTACAATATCCTGTTAAAATGTCTTTTGCCTTTAATCAACGCTTGTTAATCATGTGCTAATCTTTTTATTTCTGTCCTGTTGTACATATGTATATATTTTTTATCTCGCCTTCTCCTTCATTCTCTGACGAGGTGTACGTCTGAATACACGAAAGGTCTTGGAACAATTTTTCTTTTTCCTTATGGGTTTGCATCATATATATATATATATATATATATATATATCTTTGCCTTTGGTTAGCTTCGCCCGAATTGTTCATTCTGACGTAGGTCAAGCTTTTCACTCCACCTTAGACCTACAGTTTAACGTGGAATCCGAACCACGCCCCATCAGCAGCCCAGCGTCTTAACCACTAGGCCACCTAGGGTACCCATTTATCTACCAACCACTTTCTTTATTGTGTGGAAGGATGAACAGCTGGGTTTTGCTGCGCGCCGGCTGCCGTCGGGTCTCAAACCCGGGGCCGATGGATTCGTAGTCAGCGACGCTAACCACTACACCCCCGAGGCGTGTGTGTGTATATATATATATATATATATACATATATATATTTTAGAAAATACTATAACGGTGCAAATTTAATAAAGTAGTAAAATTCTCCCCTCTCCATAAATTCAAAAGAATCATCATCATTATACCATAATTCACCGCATGTTTGCCTGCCCGTCTGTTTGTCCGTCTATCTTCTTTTCAAGTCCAAACGGATGGACCAATTTTCATGAAACTTGGTGACAACACCCTCTGGGATTCTTGGAGTGTTTTTAGCAATCATTTATTCAGATCAGGTGCCGCGAAAAAAATTTATCACATATTATCCCCGCCAAAAAATTTATATGCCAAAACACGAAGCACTTAAATTTCAAGATTTTAGCCCATTGGTCTTGAGATGTGAAACTCAAAATTTTGATGGTTGCATTTTTTCATGAATTTGTTGATCTGCTTTTCTGGCTATAAGAAAAATATAAAATTTTATAGAAACATAGATTGATGGCCTTTCCCATCATTAAAGTCTACAGGGTTTTCGAAAAGTCCCGTCACCCCGTACAAAATGTACATATTGTAATACCAAATTTTATTTTTGTGTGATTAATTGTATTTATATGTGGTAGGTGTAATTTAAGAAACAAGTCACTAGCAACAATTACTTTAATTACAGTAAATACAGTTATTTATTCAAAAACCGTTCACAGGCTTCATATCGTTTCTGCATGTCTGTATCACTGAATTCGTTAACAAATGACGGGCGGTATGGTTTCATGCCAAGATCTTTTGTCATGTGATCTCTCATTGTGGACATGGGGACTGCAAGTTCTTGTGATCGTTTCCGAAGTGATTTTTTTCGGTGAACGAGCCACCGATGCAATCACACCTTCACATTGTTCTGCTCGCGTTGTTGGTCTTCCCGACCGTGGTCTGTCCTTGATGGAGCCAGTTTCAAACAGCTTTTTCTCCCAGCGTAATACCGTCTTGTTTGGTGGTGCAACCTTATTGAATCTTGTGTTGAAATCATTCCGGATATCACGCATCGTTTTGCTAGCACGTGACCTTTCATGAGCTCATGTGCTCATCACTAGCCTTTCCTCCAGAGTGTAAGTGGAGTGGTCTGTCATTGTTCACACAACTCTAATACCTGGAAAAGAAAACAAAATGACAATGAATTACATATAAATTCAATTAATCACACAAAAATAAAATTGGTATTACAATATGTACATTTTGTAGGGGGGAAGTGACAGGACATTTCGAACACCCTGTACAAGTAAACCAAGTCCCAACACGTTTCTACAGAATTTCATACACTTTCGTAAAATGAAGAAAATCAAGTGGGTGAATAATTTTAGAAAAAGAATGTAGCCATCAAAAATTTTAGCTACGCATCGGAAGCCATGATAAGTAAAAAAAAAAATGTGAGAAGTTGTATTTGAAATTTAACTGCTTCGTGAGTTTCAAGTAAGTTCTGCGAAGCTGCATTTAAAATTTAAGTGATTCGTGGGCTAATTGTAAATGTTAAACTCGCTTAAAATTTTCTTAAAATAATTTCCATTACATTTTATTGCATGACTATTGTATCAAAAAAAATTTGAGAATGTTCTGAAAACTTAATCCAGACGAAGATTCTTAGGAATTGAATCTGGTAAGATAAAGGAAGTCATCACTTGGAAGAACTACAGTAAATATGTATTGCCAGAAGGGTAATAACAGCCTTTCGACAAAGTTTAGTAATAAAATTAGTAATATCGATTTTGAGAGCAAACAGATGATTAGGTTTGATGGTCATTTTCCTTGCTTTTTTAACCAACTTTTATTTATTAAAGGATCTTCTATGCTAACGGTCCGCAACCTGGGGTCCGCGAACTCTCTTAGGGATCCGTGAATGAGTTTCAGGGATCGGCAAAAGACAAGGAGTATATTCTAATTCACACAAAATTAGAATATACAAATTATTTTCGCTAAGGGGTCCTCAAAAATAATCATATTCTTCTATAGGTCCACAGGTGAGAAAAAGTTTGCGAACCACTGTTCTATACGGTCCATACGTTTTCAGTTGCCAGAGAACGTTTCTTGAACTCTCTTCTGTGTGGCCTTTCTCTCACTTCAGTTTTTTCATGCCCGAAGGAAGAAGGAAGTATCTTTGAAAAGCGTTAGTTTTGGCTTTTAATTTAATTTTAATTCTTTTAAATTTTCTTGCGAAGTTATATATATATATATAATATATATATATATATATATATATATATTATATATATATATATACATATTATATAATATATATACACACACACACAACAACACACACACACACACACACACCACACACACACACACAGTATATATAAAAGTCGCTTTCATGCATAAATTTGGGTTCAATTATTAATTAATGAATGCGGTGAAATGCTAGTTTAATAAATAATAGAAAGTATAAAGTGAAATCAAGGTCTCGAAACGCTGTTTAATTCGTGCGACAAAACAAACAGAATCGCTGCTGTCTGTCGACGTACGAGAAGAGAGGAAAGGAACGGTATATAAAATGTCAATACCACGAAAACGCTTTTCCAAGCGACGTTCAAAGCCAATGTCTCTGCATATATATATATATATATATGTTACAACTCAGAATGGTCCCCTGAGAAACTTTCATATTACACACAGACTGTGCATGGAACAAGAAAGTCTTCTGGGAAAATTAAACCCACTATAGTCCGAATAAGTAATGGTAAATGACAAATACTGTACTATAGTTTTTTTTTCATGATAGAAACCGAAAGTGGGCAACGGGTCACTAGCAGAGAGGCTCTAAAATATAGCTTCCCTCACCAACTATCTGGTAAGCAGTTAGGACCCAGCTTTGGTGATGTAGTTTTAATTAAACTTTTCACGGTTAATAGAAACGCATTTTGTCTCTTTTTCATTCAAGAAATAATTGCCAAAGTCTTCTTTTAAAAAAAGAAAAAAATTGTGTTGAAAAAACGAAATTAACGGCAGTAACCAAACCGCCCCGCAACCAACTGTCGCTTCATTCAAACATTGTAGATTGAAATAAAGGTTCATCTTCATTAAACCTTTAATATATTACCACTTTTGAATTACGGTAAGTCAAAAGGTCCACCAACTCTCATTTGCTTTCATGTGTGTGTGAGAGAGAGAGAGAGAGAGAGAGAGAGAGAGAGAGAGAGAGAGAGAGAGCTTTTAAAGTTATAAATTTATAATATGATAACAATAACCGTCATTTGAATTGGGTGTGATGGCAAAAATAACATACGAGTGTTCAAAATACAAATGTTCATTTCAAAATGAAATACTCGCGCTTTGAATCCCTCACTTCCTGTTTCAGGTTTACACATCGTAAATAAAAAGTTACTAAAAATTTTGAAATAAAAAATATAATAAAAAAAAATTCTAATTTTATAAGACTTTTTTCTCTTTTGAAAAGAGTTTTATACTGTTTGAAGTGACATTTTATCTTATTTACTTCAAGATATTGATTTGGAGAAACGTCCTCTCGTTCGTGTAAATAACATTACATATCAGAAATTAGGTCCTAACAATATCCTCTTACTTGAGACGAAGGTGTTTTTGAAGGAAAATACTTATTTTTCCGAATTTTAAATCTGATTGTGTTGCCCAATTTTTCATCGACCTTTTTTCAAATTAAACCCAAACTGTCAAAAATACCCCGAAACTTTGCGTAAAGGAGACATAATAAATTTGGTATTTAACGTATGAAATACTAAATATTGCAGAATATTTAAGTGTAATAACCGCAGTCCCATAAAATATAGAAAGAGAAAAGGCGGTAAAATGGAAAAGTAGGTGCTAGTGTGATTCAAATCCACGTCGCGTGGTTCTGGAGGGCGTGAACGGTACGAGTGCTGACTTTGAAACCACTCGACCAGGATTCGAATCCATTAAGTCCTAGTTTTCCACTTTCTTGCCTATTTCTTTTGTATAAGAAAATAAGTCAACTATTAAAATGATGACCTGTCCGTTTATTGATTCTTTTCTCCTGTAGTTCTATAACGTAATTCTATAACAGTATTCTATAACGAGGAATGAATTAATTGAACATAGTTCTATATACTATGTACGGTATATTTATATATCTGTGTGTGTGTGTGTGTGTGTGTGTGTGTGTGATGTGTGTGTGTATACGGATTTTGCTAGGTAAAGCATTCGACAAGTGTGATCATGGTATAATAGTACATAAAGTGAAACATATGGGAATAACGGAGAAAGTGGGAAAATGGATCTACAACTTCCTCAGAGAACGTCAGCAAGTTGTAAAATCGAAGGCATATCATTATCTGAATCAGAAATATGCAGCTCACTACCATAAGGAACAGTATTAACTCCACTCCTATTCATTATCATGTTAACAGACATAGACTGTCAAGTAACCAACAACAGTATAGTCAGTGCTATGACGCAACTAGTTATTTAGTAATCGTTACTTTTTTGAGTAACTGTAACTGTAACTAGTTACATTTTCATGCTGAGTAACTGTAACTGGTTACAAAACATCATGAATATTTGTAACTTCTACCAGTTACTTTTTTCTCTCAGGGCAAGAAGTTAGTAGCTACTTTTTTTTCACAAGCCTTGCTCACTGTACATATTGTTCACAGTTCAAGTTTATTGATAACATAGATCTAATGATAATATGATAGAATCTTGATGGTTATTCGTTAAATCACAATCAATTTGAAACAAATAACAATCTTGGCAAGTATCACTTGTCAGGGAAAGTACTTTGATCAGGATCAGACGCTCGCTAAAATCAGGAAGAATGTAACTTTTGAATTAACTAGTAACTAGTTCCTTTTTATAAACAGCAACTAGCAACTGTAACTAATTACTTATTTAAGACAGTAACTAATAACTGTAACTAGTTGCTTATTTGAGACAGTAACTGTAGCTAGTTACTTATTTGAGTCAGTAACTAGTAACTGTAATTAGTAAAATAAAAAAGTAACTTACAACACCGAGCATAGCGACATCCTTTGCTGAGGATACAAAAATCAGCAGAAAAATTAAAAATGCAAAAGAGGTGAAAGCCCAACAGACAGACACAAACAGAATATACATATAGTCAGAGGACAATAACAAGAAATTTAACACCGAGACATTTCGGCTTTTGAAATATAGGAGAAATGAGGAATTTAAACAGACAGAATATTATGCTTCAAATTGACAGTAAATTTAGAAAAGCACAAAAACAAAAGATTTAGGAGTTATAATGAACGATAATGCGAAATTTGAGACGCAAAATAAGATAGCGATAAACAAAGCAAAACGAATTAGGGGACAGTTACTGAGAACCTTTAAAAGAAGGGACAAGACTGTAATGGTTCCCCTGTTTAAACACTGATCATAACAAACTTTAATACTGCTCAGTTTGACGTCACCTTATAAAAAAAGAGGAAATTAATAAACTAGAAGTAGTTCAGAGAAATTTTACAATTAAGATCGGTGACTACAAAAAAACCTCAATTACTGGGAAAGACTATGTACATTAAATCTACAGGGTGTTCACAAAGTCACGCATCATAGGAACATAAGCAATGTCTATTTATTTATGTCTCCATCAGGTCAAATATGTTGAGGAACATTCAAAGAAACCTGCTTTTTTGTTTACAAACATGTTTTCAGATTGGTGGGAATCGTTTCGAACAAATAAATAAAACAAAATAAATAAATAAACAAAATAAATGTATTTTCCTATGATGCGTGACTTTATGGACACCCTGTATATTCGCTAGCAAGAAGAGAGAGTGAGAGAGAGAACATAATATACGTATGGAAAATAATAGGGAAACTAGTACTTAACCCCAAACTGAACCCCATAAGCAGCCAAATAACACTGGGGACATCCTCAACTCTGAAGGAAACTATCTACCCAAAGAAATAAGAAACAACACTGATGTCAAAGTAGAAGTCTTCAAAAGAATATTGGACGCCTGGCTCAGGACGGCCCCAGATGAGCCGGGTGTGTTTGGCTATGTTTGATGGAGAGCTCGAGAGAGCAACTCCTTCCTATATCAGGCCAGGTCTAGAGGTGGAACCATCAGCTTGATCCCTGTATGAAAAGAGACCGACACATACAACATCTACAAGATTACAAGGTTACAAGATATATATATATATATATATATATATATATATATATATATATATATATATATAGGGTGAACCAAATGTAGGTGGACAGTAAATGATAACGTTTATTTTGAGAATACATATTTAATTTTTTTGTATACTATAATACAAAATAAATTTAAATAAATTTAGTTATAATATTTAATATAATATAACACAAACACCATAGTTATAATGAACACCATAGTTATAATATAATATAACACAAACCGTATTCAACCTACTGTCCACCTACTTTTGGTTCACCGTGTATATATATATATATATATATATTATGTGTTTGTGTGTGTTGTGTGTGTGTGTGTGTGTGTGTGTGTGTGTGTGTGTGAATCTGTTGTGATTTGGAAACATCTGAACAAGTTATTTAAGTTTTCCTGGAGGCTACATTTTATTGCAAACACATTATTAAAAAAAAATTTCTCGATAAATTTTTAAAATATATAAAAAATGGAAACGTTTTTAAAAATAGAATTTATCAAAATGTAAGTTAAAAATATAGCAAAAATATCTTTGTTGAAAGAGTTATTTTTTTTTTTAAATTCTGGACTGAAATAAATATTTCATTTTGTTTCCCCCCCCATTTGTTTTAACAAAATTATGTTTATATTATATATATATATATATATATATGAAGGAAAAATATATTTTATATTTTCGTTTTGGAGCAATGAATAAAAATTAAATCGTTCTTTATTTTTCTCATAAAAGTTGGAGTCTCGAGAGGACATTGAAGTAATCCTTATCTGATAACAAGAATTTTTCTTACCCAATTCTGGAAAGTGAATTTTTAAGGAAGATTAGAGAGAGAGAGAGAGAGAGAGAGAGAGAGAGAGAGAGAGAGAGAGAGAGAGAGAGAGAGAGAGAGAAATGTAAACAGTTTCTCTCCCGGATTCAAGTGTATCCATGTAATGTCTTTAAAAAAATGAGGATCTCGGCAAATAAACAAACGTACGTTCACTATAAATGTTTATAAACCTTTTTAAATTTTTATGAACGTTCTTTATACCTTAACTAAATGACCGTTCTTTGGAGGGTCGAACGGTATTACTCCCACTGAAGTCTATAAACACTTTTATAGACTGAAAATGTAATCTTGTTATTTTGTCTTTAATTTTGAGTGGAAAATGCTCGTCAACGAATGACGGCCAAATCTTTCCATTTTTATTTGTTTTGAACTTTTTTTAAAATGTCGGTCTTTAGTTAATGTTTAGTAAATATTTAAGATGTTTAAAGAATAAATAATGATATAATATTTAACAAGAGTTAAGAAAGAAAAAGATTTAAAAATTAATATTGTTAGAACAATGGCAGTTGGCAGTACTTGAATAATAGGACGCGCAGGGTTGCCAGGTTTGTGGGTTTTTATAAAACCGTTAAAGGCACTATGAGTTCTATTACTTACAAACTTTCCAAATAGTTTGTCAAAGTTTAGTCCCCCTCTCTCGGAACTATCTCTGATTTACATGTAAAAAAATTCCATGCATCTTATTGAAAAACTGAATAATATACGCAAAGATAGATAGAGTGATCAGTTTCGAACGATAGATAGATTGATCAGTTTCGACGTTTGTTTATTGTTTACAAAATTCCCATTTGACAAAATGCTCAACTTTCTCTCACGAGAATTACATAAGTATGATCTGTCACTACCTGTCACTACCTGGAACTTATCAAACTTTGCATAAAAAATTGCAAATTCACATTTAGTGGTCAATATTATCAACAGGTTTTAGGGATGGCTATGGGTCGTCCCTCCTCTTCAATATTTATATGGAGACTTTGAAATAACTTACATCCACAGAATCCTGGGGGTTGACATCTCGACAATATTTTGTGTATCTGACCCATGAGGTGTGACTTGGATGACTTCCTCGTTCAGTTAAATAATCAAGTCCCCTCCATTAAGTTTACTTTGGAAGTGGAACAAAACAACTCAATCCCGTTTTCGGATGTACGTGTACATAATGAAAGCCCAGGTTTTAAATTTAATATCTAATGGAAAAAACAAACAATTGTCCTTTGTACACTTTTACTCCGGAGGACATGACATTCCCATCAGAAAATCCATATTCTGTGCTATGTTTCTCCGTGCTCTTAGGATCGCCAGCCCGGAATACTGTACATGGATGCTGAGTTAGAAAAAAATCAACAATATTGAAAGCAATTTGTGTAACCCAGCTGCCTTTTAGAGGAAACTTGCCTTAACAAAGCAAAACGAACTTTCTAATGAATAAATAATAACCCTCGTACTTTGTCGAAGAGTATTTTAGTACTCCCTTTTTTTTCCAGGCTTTTAAGGCATTGCTAATGTACTTAAACTTTTGAACATTAATGTAGTATTTTCATATGACAATATTGTGAAAAATTTGATGACAGCGCTTGAGCACTATTTCGTGTTTTAATTTACATATATATATATATATATATATATTGGAAACAAGTAGGTGAAGACAGGTTAATTTTAGTGCGTTAAGTTAGATTAGATGTTTAATCCTAAACTAAATGAATACTGAGTTGACAACCCGTAATTTAGGTCTTTATGAAACGAAAATGACGCACGAAACTTGAAAAGTTGGATTTTTATTTTCACAGAACACTCCTTTATAAAAGAACACTTTAAGATTAACTTAATATTATGCAGTTAGGTAATTAAGTTTTATTTTTCATTAAAAACAATGAGTACTGCGGGTTGCGAAGCCCCAAAAGAGTTCATTTTGAAGCAACACTTCACTTTCGTTCAATTCACAAGTAAGAAATTAAATGAATTTCTTGTTTATATAAACAATGTTTAATCTAGGTAAACATTAACAGAAAAATGAGGTCCTAATAATATTTCTGCGCAGAAAAACGGGAGACATTTGTTCAGTTTACATGAAAGTTAAATGAAGGTTGTTTGCAGCAAACTTTAAAACTTTAATCTACGGGAAAATAAACTTATATTTTATTTACTTAACAAATACAAAACCACCATTTATTAACCCTCTAACGCCGACTGGGTCGAATACGTACCGTTTCAAATACAAGCATTTAGACTTAACCCTACAAAAACGTTCGGCGTTAAAGGGTTAATTAGGTGTGTTATACATTTAATACTTATATTTGCATGTTTATTTTATCACATCAATTGCTGCTATTACCTTTGCCATCGCAGTAACAATTACTACTACTACAACAACAACAACACTACTACTACTACTACTACTACTACTGATAATTCGAAAACCAAAACTAAATTTAAAGATATTAACAGTGACCTTTATGATAATTCAAAGGAAAGTCTATCCAGTAAGTGTGATAAATTGGCTGATAAATACACTAACTTTTAATCTTTCATTGTACGTGGACCAGGTAAGACCCATAAGTGTAATCCTCTCTGCCGTGAAGGATCGTATACTCAAAGTTAAACGATAAACCTTTACTTCTTCACTTGAACGAATCTGTGACCTCACTTAAATCTACCTTCAGCGATGATGTTCACAAATTAGATTCTGTAGACAGAAAATTGGATTCGAGGAACAGGAAATTTACTGAAATGGAGAAGTTAATTGACACTCAAAATGATCAGATATGATTAATTGAAGTAAAATTAGAAGAAAAAAGAGAAAAAAAAATTCTCGAAGGAAAAAGACATCGAACGACCTTCAACCATCTATTAGTGGACCCAGAAGCTGTGAATGACCAAGCTAATAATTTCCAGTAGCTCCTTAAAAAAATGACGCTAAGACTTCCTCAAATGCTATTCAGCCAGTCGAAGTCTTGCTGTCTAGACATATTTTTGGAGCTCTTAACTGTCCTTTTGTTTGAAGTATATTGAGGATCGTTCATTCAAATTTCGTTCAATTTCGTGCAATATATATATATATATTCACTTTGAAGACTCATCATGTGGTTCTGGATAGGTTTTCACGGCCGGATGCCCTTCCTGACGCCAACCCTCCCCATTTATCAGGACTTGTGACCGGCCGAGAGACAGGCTGGCTTGCCTACCCCCCGAGTTGTGGAGAAGGCGTATGATAGGACACTGAGACAAGAGGTTTGGAGGTGCCTGAGGGAGAAGATGGTCCCAGAGAAGTACGTTAGATTGATTCAGGAAATGTATAGAGGGGATACGACGAAAGTGAGGTGTAGTGTTGGTGTGACGGAGAGTTTTGGAGTTGGGGATGGTCTGCATCAGGGGTCAGCACTGAGTCCATTCCTATTCAACGTGGTGTTGGATGTGTTGACTGAGGAGATTAGAGGGGTTGCTCATTGGTGCATGATGTATGCCGATGATGTAGTGTTGTGCGCAGAGACAAGACAGGAGGTAGAACAACAGCTAGAACATTGGAGGGAGGCATTGTAAAGTAGAGGTATGAAAGTTAGTCGGAAGAAGACTGAATATCTGAGATGTAATGTACAACCGGATGAAGGAGGGGGAGTGATGTTAAACGGTGAACTGATCAAACGGGTAGATCGTTTTAAATACTTGGGATCAACAATCGAGGCAGAGGGGGGAGCAGAGGGAGAGGTGAATCGTAGGATACAGTCGGGATGGAGGAGCTGGAGAGAGATGTCGGGAGTTCTCTGTGATCGTAGGATGCCGGTGAAGCTGAAAGGGAAGGTCTTCAAAACAGTGGTTAGGCCAGCCATGTTGTACGGAATGGAGACGGTGCCAATGAAGAAGACTAGTGACAGAAAGATGGATGTGGCTGAAATGAAAATGTTGCGTTAGATGTGTGGTGTAACTAGAAGGGATCGAATCAGAAACGAACACATTAGAGGAAAAGTCCAAGAAGCCAGACTGAGATGGTATGGGCACATGATGAGAAGAGAGGAGGATTACGTGGGACGGAGGGTGCTGGAAATGGAGGTGCCGGGACGGAGAAGAAGAGGTAGACCGAAGACGAGGTGGAGGGATTGCGTGGCGGCAGACATCCGGGAGAAAAATTTGGACGAGGACATGGTGCGTGACAGAAGTGAATGGAGGAGACTCATCAAGAACAGCGACCTCATTAGAGATGGGATTTAAGCTGCAGAAGAAGATATATATATATATATACATATATATATATATATATATATATATATATATATATATATATATATATATGTATATATATATATATATATATATATATATATAAAACAGTTTCCTCGCCAGTGGGTTTTCGTATTTTGAAGTAGCTATATATTTTGTTTAACAATTTTTTTAAATTTTATACTTGTCTTAAAAATGCCTTTTACGAAGCATTCGTGCAGTTTCTGCGTGTTCGAAATTACTCGGGATATTTATGTCGATAATCATAAGGGCGGAAACAGTGTTTGTAAATTTTGTAATCCTTTGTACAGTACTGTATGTTGTAATTTTTGTAAATTGATGATAAAGTCTGGGGAGTTAAAGAAAGTATTATTTAAGGGACTGAAGAAAGAAACTAATTTGAACTTTGAAGATCATGTGATCAAAGAAGTTACTCTTGACTTGCAAAAAATTCTTGATGTAATTAACAAAGGTTTCAGGTAAGGGCCTTCCCACAGGTGTCGTCGCGAGCACTTTGGTAAATATGGTCAAGAATAGGTTGAACAGGTATTTCAGTAGCATAAATTTGCGTTAAAGGGTCAGTAAATTAGGGATGTGTTTTTATTTAGTATAGGAGTAGCCCGATTTTACTTTTGCAGCAAATGTAGTAGGAGGCGCTGATCTAGTCTACTTGCAGAGTACTGGGAGTTGTCAGACGATACCCCATTGGTAAAGACGGGAACCTTGATGGAAATTCTCGGGAGTCAAAGCCTCCGAAATTATGTTTAAAGTTTGCTTACTCTTTAGGTACATAGTGTCTATGTATATAGACAGAAGCAGTGATATCTCTTTAGATGTAAATAAAATAGAAGGCGCTGGTTTCGTCTAGTTACAAAACACTGGGTATTGTCAATTTCAGAACGCTCGAGAGTCAAAACCTCCGAATAATGCTACAAAAGACGGCCATAATGGGAGTTGGTTAGGGTGGCGTTGGGGATGGTGATGTTCCATTTTCATCGTAGGTATAATACGAAGTGCTGGCCAGGTCTGGTATCAGAGCACTGGGAGTTCTCAGATAATAGCCTTTTTTATTTTTATTTACGTGTTTTTAATAAATGAGAATTCTCGGGAGTTAAATCCTTCGAATAGGTATATTAAATTATTTTTGGAAACTATTCCTCTTCCCCTTCTTTCTTTCTTTTGCTATTGCTATTTCTATTTTACTTCTGTCATTACAAAGGAAGCTGCTTGCAGGGGAGGGCTAGTTAGGATAGAGTAGAAGTAGTAATGCTCCCTTTGCCAATAAGTGTAATACGAGGCGCTGGTCTGGTCTGTTTTCAGAGCACTGGGAGTTGTCAGATGATACCTCATTGGTAGAGAAGGGAAGCTTGATGGGAACACTGGGTAGTCAAAACCTCTGAATAAACGTTTCCAATTTCAGGGATGCTACTTTGGTATACAGTGTACTGTAGGACTGTTATTAGTTTTTAGGAAATCGCGGTATAATTAATTTAGCTAGCTAGAAAAATGTTCATAGTTTTATATAGAAGTAATGATGTTCCTTTTTGTAATAAATGTAATAAGAGGTGCTGGTCTGGTCTGGTTTAAGAGAACCGAGAGTTCCGAGATGATAGGAAGCTTGATAGAAATTCTCGGGAATCAAAACCTCCGAATAGACATATTCAACTTCAGGGAAGCTACTTAGCTAGAGTAGAACTTTATTTTTAAATAGCGTGTTACAATTTCGTTAAAAAGAAGAAAACAAAATCACACATATGTACCCTGCTGGGGGAATTCTTAAAATAGGGGTGCTGACCAGTTGGAGGTGCCTCTGGATCAGTACTCCCTTATCTAAGTAGTTTAAGTGCGAAAGATGGCAATAACTAATTAATTTTTAAAAGTAAGTCCCTGAGTACGATGGCTTTGGCATTCAGCGGAGAAATGATGCAGCGATGAAATGGTGACTTTTTGTATATAATAAATACCTACAAAATTTCTTTAAAAAATGCATAGTTTAGATTAAATTAAGTATTTTAGTGTTTCATGCTATCCTTTATTTTCTACTATCCTTTAATGTGGAATTGGGTACACGAGATAAGTGTACACAGAATGTGAATGAACTTTGAAGCCATTCTTTTCATTACACCTTTTCTTACTTTCCTATAAATCTTCTTTCACAACAATTTTCAGTCAGCAATGGTTGGCAGAGGGAGAAGACCTTTGTTCTATAGTTTGCTGCCACTACTATTCCTGTGTGAAAGCTCTATTCGTCTATAAGTATCAGTCTATAGTATCAGTTTTTAGTATTCTTTATTTTCTTTGCTTTTTCTATTTTTTCTCTACTTCTTTCTTGGGCTAGTTTAGATTGGATTTAAGGTCTTTGTTAACCTATAACTTTGTAAATCTGTAACTCTAGTCTTCACTCGGTTTTATATTACAGTCTAGACCAGGGTTGATCAACCTTTTTTTTTTAGGTCTGCCAATTAACGCCCACAATTTTTTTGGCGGGCCATTCTCCTACTACCCTACCTCCTCTACATCCGTTTAAAACGTGTTCTTGTCTTAATTGATTTTTCAGTCGATTATTCTTTTTCGTTCGTTCATCACGCAGGCCATTCGAAATACCGTGGCCCGCGGGCCTTGGGTTGGCCACCCCTGGTCTACACCCTTGAAATATTAAATCGGAGATGAGAATCAGTGGGAAATCGGTGCCCCGGACGTTTCGAAAAGGTTCTAAAACACAGGCGGTAGACCCTAGAAAGTCAAAGTGAACAACTTCCCCTCCGACAGACAACAGACAACAGAATTTCAGTTGGTATTTTGATGGGATTTTTAGCAATAAAACCATAATGTAATATGTGTTAAAGGCTTTGCACAGGCACAAATGGTGTAATTTCAAGTTCTGCTACAATTTAGTTTATTTACTTTTCTATTTGTATTTATCCTTTTTACAGGTTTCTAATAATTGTTTTAGTTCTTCCTAAGCTCCTTACAACACTTCGCGACCGCCTTGGAATCGAGACCCACAGTTTGAGGACCACTGTAGTATAGGGCGAAGTTCTTCTCTTCGAATTGCGGAAACTTAAAATAAGTTCGAAACACAGTGTCCTTTCTTTATCGATATGGTGCCTCTTACTATGAATTAAAGGATGAAACAATGTCCATTTGAAGGGACAGTGACTTGTACCATCTAAACAATAAAATCACAGTGTTGTGTTTCATCAAAAAGCCATTTCTTATTTATTTACTGTCTTTAATTTACCTATTGTTTTAATTGGTAGATTAATTACATAAGAAATGTTAAGCCAGATTAAAATCATAGAGCAATTAATTTTAACTTTATGCACGTAATAATAATTCATTAAAATTTAATTTGATTAGTTGATGCTACCAAAGAGAATCTTCTTTGTAGTACTTAATTTCCTTTTAATAACATTGGATAATCAAATTAAATTTTAGTTAATTAAAGTTAATTTAAATTTAACTACAGGGTAGCCATCATCTTGATGATAACATGAATCTACATGATAAAACTTCTCAAAAGGTTCAGTGCCAAAGATTTGATTTAGAAATTTTTTCTTATATCAAATGCTTTAACACTAACTAATTAAACTTACATCTTTACACGCGAAATTCTTTTATCTCTTATCTACTTTGAGCTTCTATTTTCCTTTTATCTTTTTGAGAGAAACGAATGATTCACTGAAGACGTCGACTTCAGTTATTCTCTTCCTAACTACAAATCTTTTCATGCTTATCGTAATCAATTAGGAGAAGGACTATCCATATTACTTAATTAAACACAACTTGAACTCTGTTCCTGTTCTAGTATTTCGGGAGTTTTTAATAACTTTGAATCCTTAATTCTGCAATTTCATATACATAAATTATAGACCCTAAAATGGTATAAATCAGAAATAACTTCAATTATGAATTTAAAATAAGATTTGAATAAACTCAAGTTAAGATGAGTTATTATAGATTGTGGGGATTTAATGTTAACCCTTTAGCTGAGAATAAATAGTTAACATCTACAGGGTGTCCATAAAGTCACGCATCATAGGAACATGAGCAATGTCTATTTATTTATGTTTCCATCAGGCCAAATATGTTGAGGAACATTCAAAGAAACCTGCTTTTTCATTTACAAACATGTTTTGAGATTGGTGGGAATCATTTCGAGCAAATAAATAAAACAAAATAATTGAATAAACAAAATAAATGTATTTTCCTATGATGCGTGACTTTATGGACACCCTGTAGAGAGTTTGAAAATATGTTTAGTGTGGATAATCTTTTCTCCCATGGTATCTTTACATCCCTATGATATTTCGTGTATAGGAAACATCCTCTGTTTATCTTATTAGTCCATACCCATAAACTAACTTTCAACCGCTCTCTCGAGCTTGTGTTTTACATTATAATTTATCGGATCATTTCTAATATTCGCTTGGTTGGACGGGTAAAGTCATAATTCAGAGTTAATTATCAATGAAGACTAGAAAATGGTACAACGGACAGGCCACACAAACGCGGCCCATTGCACTAATTCCTGATTATTATCAGCCATTGGGAAACGAATCCCCGACTTCAGTGACTTCGCTGAACAACGAGCCCTGACTTCAAAAAAGAGTTGTTGTAACATTTAGACAGTTCAGACTTTTTGATGTTAGTGTATTTTGAAATGTACTTCAAGTATCTCGAATTGACATCGCAAGAAATGCTATCGGAAATATTAATGAAATGTGGGTCAATTTTGTCGCTAAATTGGAACACTTATTTCCATAGTCCCTTTTCTATTATGTAACAGTCAGACAGGAAGGCCAGAAATTGGATCCTGTATTATTATTATTATTATTACCAGCATCATCGGGATTCGAACGCCCGAACTCAGTGTCTTCACTTCGCTTATAAAGAAACGGTGTTATCCAATGAGCTATGGACGCCGCCTTTTTCTACGTTAAATAAAAGAATAAAATTTAAGTGCAAAAAACTTCACTTTTCTATGCGAAGGTCAAAATATGATAATAAAAACCCACTCTAACAGACAGAGTTTATTTCCACAACAGTTTCGATGCCCACTGGCATCCTCTTCGGGTGGATACAGAAAAACGAATAATATTTGAATAAACTCAAGTTAAGATGAGTTATTATAGATTGTGGTGATTTAATGTTAACGCTTTAGCTGTATCCACCCGAAGAGGATGCCAGTGGGCATCGAAACTGTTGTGGAAATAAACTCTGTCTATTAGAGTGGGTTTTTATTATCAAAATTTAAGTCAGTGTGAAGTCAATGGATCAGGATAGATTGTAATGTTTTATCCATAAAAACATAAATTTCTCGTATTTAAGTTTTTAATCGAATTTGGAAAATAACTTACAGTTCATCGAGGCCAAAGAAATGTAAATCAGACGCTGAAAATGGGAAATTCTTATATCTTTGAGGAGAGTAGACATTTTGAGGAATGACTCTTTCAAAAAATACTGACACGTGATAAAAATAATGTGTGCAATAAAAATCTGATTCGTCATTTAATTTCTATATCAACTGAAAATGAATTCGTCAGTGACCGAATAAACATTGTTAATCTCCTTAATATCGTTTTATCAATCCCCGTTAATTTACCAAATACTGTAATATACCATCATAGAATAACGCGTTGCTTCAACCTGCTTATAAGCGTTCTAATTCAGTTCTCCTTTTGCCTGACAATCCTCTTGAAGTATGAAATATTATTAATTACTTTTGGAGGATGTCAACTGTTGCTGCTTACTCTGTGATCTCATGAATTTTTAAAATCTGCTTTGACGTTATTGGTTCTGTTTTCTTTTGGTTTTAGAGTACGCAAAAACATACGTTGCATTTCGTGATATACACCTTACGTGTAACTATAGATGTAGTTTAGCATTCCCACCATTAACTAATATTTGTAAAATTAACGTAAAATAAAATTTACACTTTTTCTGCAAATCATTCCTTATATTGTGCCAATAATTTGGTTTTGTTTAGAGTAAAGGGATTGAGGACGCATTTTGAATTGAATGTGACAATTTAATTCAAAGCTTTTTACTGCAAAATATAATATTATCGACTTTCTTTGATTACTCAAAAGCGTTTTCACGATTTTAATAGAACTATGTCACTAAAGAAATTTGAAAGACACGAAATTCGTTAAGCTTGGATTTTATTTTCTACTTTTTATTTAGCAGTTCATTTGCACAGATGGAATTCCATCCGATTTAAAGGTGCTATGAACAGGAGTGCCTCAGGTTATGTGTAAGTCCTCCTCTCCCCCTTTTTTCTTATATGTATGTTACAGGCAACGTACGAAACTCAGATATTCTATAGAATACCTAGAAATTCCATACATTGCTGAATGGTTTTGAGCAAAGTACGAAACAAGGTCAAATGAATACTGTATTACATGCCATTCTTAACATTGTTATATATAATTCCTATGAATTCTATAGAATGCCAAGAATGGCTTAGGTAATATTTAGTAAAAATAAAAGAAATACTCTGCATTATGTGTTATTAAACATTATTTTAATTATTATTATTTAATATTACAAAATTTGCCTAACCTAACGTAACACGCCTAAGTACTTGTTCCGCTGCCATCTTGAATGAACTGAGAAATGGGTTAAGTGGTATCGTTTTACCACGCATGAACGGATATGCGCGAGTCTGCGTTGCCGTGTAATATTTGTTATTCTACACATTACCGATTCCACGCCAGGTATCTATAAAATACCTGATTTTAAACTTTGCTGGTGACACTCACGTACCCCCCCCCCATATATATATATATATATATATATATATATATATATATATATATATATATATGAATTTGACACTTAGACACGTGAAATGAATGAATGATCCAAATCCACAAAGAAAAAGAAAAAATATTCCAAGGCCTTTCGTGTAGTCAACAATACACTTCGTCAGGTGTATATATATATATATATATATAGTGGCCTACTGATCACCAATTTGATATGGCCAAGAAAGAAGGCTTACTATAATTTATGAATTGAACTTAATTGAATAATTAAGGTCACCAGCTTGGCCTACAGCCAAATAAACAATATTTACCAAGGAGAGAGAAATTACTTTATTGTTTTGTGTTTAATTAGGAAAATAAATCAATTATTTGTTCACAGTGATTAACAATTCAACAACGGTAGTTATAGTGATTAACAATTACACTGGTCAACAAAGATTTTTCATCAGAGTAAAATTTGTGGTGGCTGGATAGCATTTTTCACGCTGATTCCAAACCTGCATTCAGATATTTTCTAGCATGTATAGTTTTCAAGATGAAGGCATATATATAACTACACAGATTTAACCATTTTAAATAGGCAAAATACTAATATTTCAACATTTGATTGTTTATTTTATTGTGTTTTTTTAGTTTATTCATCTTATTTATTTCAATTATCTTAATTATACATCTTATGTATTTCAGGTGTGAGCTTTTACGTCTAGCAGCATTGTGATTCAGGCAACAACGCCGTGCTTTGTGTGTCAAAAGATCAGTCCAGTCCAAGAACTTTTTGTGTCAAGTTGGAGTACATTTTTTTTGAATTTATAGTTTGCTCAAGTCAGTCAACATGCCTCGACAATGTAAGAATGACCCCGACAAGTTCTGTTTCGTATGCGGCCAGTTGACAACTAAAACACAGCGACGAAGTATTACAACCGACATTAAGAAAATATACAAGCTATACTTTGGTTGCCATCTAGGTGACCAAGATAAACCATGGGCGCCACATCAAATCTGTTCTGGCTGTTCAAATGGATTACGTGATTGGCTTAACAAAAAGAAAGCTTCAATGCCATTTGCCATACCCATGATATGGAGGGAGCCGAGAGATCATCATGAAGACTGTTATTTTTGTAGTGTGAACTTAATGGGGTTTTCTGCCAAGAACAAACACCAGATTGTATATCCAAACTTGGATTCAGCACGTAGACCAGTAAAACATGATGAAACATTGCCCATTCCAATTCCCCAAGTGATAGGCTAGATTCTATCATAGATGACATGGAAAGTGATGAAGGTGCAACTGGCGTTTCCGGACCATCTACAGAACCAGAGTACACTTTGAAGGTAGACATTTAGAGCCTAAAAAGTTAACCCAAGGACAGTTGAATGATCTTGTTAGAGACTTATCGCTGTCTAAAGAGAAATCAGAGCTTCTCGCCTCAAGACTAAAGGAGAACAATTTACTTGAGAACAATGTTCGTATTAGTTACTACCGAAAGCGGAATTTTGAATTAACAGCATTCTTTTCAGTAGACGGTCCTCTCTGTTATTGCCATGACATCAATGGACTATTTACAGCCATATCTCAGACGTATGTGGCATCTGAGTGGCGCCTCTTTATTGATTCGTCGCAGAGAAGCCTGAAAGCAGTTCTTTTGCATAATGGTAATATAATGCCATCCATCCCCATTGCCCATTCCGTCCATCTAAAAGAGACATATGACAATATGGATATACTACTTAAGGCAATCAAATACGACAGTCATCAATGGAATGTTTGTGGAGATCTAAAAGTTATAGGAATGCTTATGGGTATGCAGTCAGGATTCACAAAATTTTGTTGTTTCCTTTGCCTGTGGGACAGTCGCGCCACTATAGAACATTACACCAAAAGTGACTGGCCATTTAGGTATACATATGTCCCAGGGATAAGCAATGTCCAGTCTGTCCCTTTAGTGGATCCCCAAAAGATCTATCTGCCACCTCTTCAAATTAAACTTGATTTAATGAAGAATTTTGTTAAAGCAATGAGTAAAGTCAATTCTGAAGGGTTCCAATACCTTTCAAGGAAATTTCCGAAGGTTACTGCAGCAAAAATGAAGGAAGGAATTTTGTTGGGCCACAAATAAGGGAGGTTTTGAATGACACTGAATTTGAAAAAGTCCTAAGTCCGCTGGAATTGAAGGCTTGGCTGGCGTTCAAATGGATATGTGAAAACTTTCTTGGAAGCAACAAGTCACCTGCGTATAAGGATGGAGTCAAGAACCTCCTTGATGCCTTCAAAGAAATGGAGTGTCGAATGTCGTTAAAAATTCACTTGCTGCATTCCCACTTAGATTTCTTTCCTGAAAACCTTGGTGCAGTGAGTGACGAGCAAGGAGAGCTTCCATCAAGATATTCAGATGATGGAGAAGCGCTACCAAGGATATGAATGAAAGCATGATGGCGGACCATTGTTGGATGCTGTATCGTGACAATCCAGGCCAAATTTACAAAAGGAAATCACACTCACAGCGCTTTTAATAAAATAATGTATATATTCTTTATTTATAAGTATATTGAATAAGGTATATGATGTATTTGTTGTTTAGCATTCCTAAGTGTGATCTATACATCCATAAATTTTCTTATAGCAATATCAAAAACTTAAAAATATCAAAACCAGTGTATCTATATAACTATACGTGCTAGAAACAAAATAAAACCAGATTCGGAATCAGCGCGAAAAATGCATTAAGAAAATTGTGATCATGTTTGTGATGAGAAAAAAGTTTCATTTTGTTGGCCAGTGTTATATAACGGCATTTATACTATGCTAAAGATGACTGAGTATTAGCAATAAGAAATGGTTATACAGTGTAATTGTTAAGTAAGTGCACTAATTCAGGTAGGCTAATGAGATATGCAGAGGTGAACACAGAATAAGTAATGAAGGTACGGTACGGTAGGAATGCGGAGAAAATGGCAAGTGAGAGTGATTTGAGAAAGAACCTGCATTTTATAGGCCTTGGTGACGTTCTCTGGTGGTCGTTTCGGGAAATACAACAAAATTTGTTTCCTGTGACCCTTTTTCATGCCCACGTGTATAGCCTTTGTTTTGATTCCATGACTGATTGAGAACGGCGAGGAACGGATTTCCGGTCGGCCTCTACATATATACAGTATATATCATTGATGTTGTAAGGATTTTAAGTAACATGTATGTTTTACTTTATGCAGGTGATAGCGTCCTTTATTGTACCTCTAACAATACACATGAACTGGGACCGTTAATTACTGAATTATAATTGAATTTATGTTTAATTTATGTGGGCCAAACCACTTGCTTTAAATGCAAATAAGTTTAAACCTATAATTGTTTCTTCATTCCGATTACTTTCTAATTATAATGTCAGGATAAATTTAGCACTGCCTTAATCAATAATAATAATAATAATAATAATAATAATATTATTATTATTATTATTATTATTATTATTATTATTATTATTATTATTATTATTATTACAAAAATAAAGTCAATATAAAATAATGAAATATTTTCTCTTAATAAAGATTAATCTCGTCATAAATTAAAATAACTTTTATTTTGTTTGTATTTAATTATTAGATTAATAAAACCCATTTTTACCGCTTGTAATCCTGAATTGGATTTAGAAATTTAATTTCATTATACTGTATGAGGATAAAATAATTTTGGTTGAATTACGTTTTGTCTTTTAGGGGAAACGTCGTTTATAAATTTATTGAATTTAATCAATAGATCTGTTTTTCTATATGAACTACAAAAATACTCGTATATGATGCGTAGTCTTTCGTCAACATTCTTCAGTTTACTTGAAAGTGAAAAAAGTACCCCTTCACCCTTTACTCAAGTTAGGAAGAAGTCACTTCATATCAAGTACCTTTATTATGTGTAGGGACTTCAAAAAGGTTCATAAAAAATGCCTTGAAACTTTTAAAGTAATTTTATGCACTTTTTGTAATATTAATAATAATATTACAAAAAGTGCATAAAACTACTTAAAGTTCATAACATTATTAAAAGTTCAAAAAGTTCGTAAAAGTACTAAAAGTTCAAAAAAGTTCATAAAAATTTTTACGAACTTTTTTGAAGTCTCTAATTATGAGTTTCGTCAAAGGCTATATAGGATGCGTCTTTGTCTGGAACAAGTTTCTCTGTTGTGTAGTTCAGTACGATTCAAGATAGAACTTTAAGATTTTTTCCCTTCCTCCAGCTGAGCGGTGGTTTTGGAACTTTGCTATATGACATAGTTCTCTTGCAGCGTATGTATATTTAATTAACTGCAAAACCATCTGCTGTGACACTAGGAAGACGTGATTTTCCAGAATATACAGGAATTTAGCAGAAGACGTTATCGATGAATACCAGGTCGTTCGTTTCGGCATCCTATATCGCTGTTCATACCATTGTATTAAAACCACCGTTTGAAGTATTCCGTAAGTTCTTCATTAGCTATTTTCCATAACTAAGTGCAACCACTGGACGTGAATAGATTAAACTGAGAACAGATTTCCTCAATGGTCTACGTCTGTATTAATCTTCGTTTTACATTGGCAGCTGTATAACTCAAATTTTCTCCGAGCAACTTTGGCCTGTTCATTGTGATAAATTGATATTACTTTCGTTGTCTACAAGCACGTGCACGATGAAATGGTGAGTAGTGGTTATTTACAGTATTTATTTATTTATTTTTTTATTTATTTTGTCCCATGAACACATGCCAGGATGTTATAAAATGTATCATTTCCAAGGTCAAAATTTTTAGCTTGTATGACTTAGCTTGTAAGTATGACCGAAGCTTGGTTGACTGTAAGTGGTGGATATGCCACGGGCACCAACCGTACGAGCATCTCTTATGACTTACATCTCTTGCGAGATGTGTAATCTGACACACACACACACACACACACACACACACACACGTGTGTGTGTGTGTGTGTGTGTGTATATATATATATGTATATATAAACTTTTATTTAGGTCGTATTAAAACAAATAGTTTTGTATTTTAAGTTAATTACGAGGAACGGTCCGAAAATAATGTGGCATTATTTTTTCTCTTAGCTGACAGGAGACTTTATTTACAGTCTTTGTAGCCAGGCTGTCGCTGCTAACTATCCTATGCGAGACATGTCTGAGGTTCTGCTTCGGCATGGCAACACAAGGCCACTGACCAGCCTAAGCACGTTTGAAGCAATCGCATCGTTTAGATAGAATGTGCAGTGGCTTCTCAAATTACTTGGACCACTTACATATTTGACGTGGAATGAGATTTAGAAAAGGTTTTCAAAGGATTAAGATAAGCCTCTTTGCGATATGTCTAGACACACGTAGTCTCAGAGGAATGATTTTTATCAAGAATTGCTACCTTCTCTGGGATTTATAAAAAAAATAGAAAAATCTAGGGTTGGTCCAAGTAATTTTAACAGCCACTGTACGCGGTGCCACATCTCGTGTACTTCCCTGAACTCGCGCGTTCTCCGATTTCCCAATACCATCTCTTAAACCGAATGAAAGATGATACATTCATTGGATATCACTCTGAAGATGAAGATGACGTGAAGAAGGCGGTTCTTGATTGTTTTAAAAATATTTTTCATAATAAATATTTATTTGCAGTAAAAACACTTTTTAAATATTTCTTTTAATTCTAAAATTTAAATTTTGTGTTTATTGTAACAAAATTTCTGATTTTAAGCGGATGAATACATTTTTTAATACTCAAAAAAATATATATATATATATATATATATATGCGCCTCAGTGGTGTAGTGGTTAGCGTCGCTGACTACGAATCCATCGGCCCCGGGATCGAGACCCGGTGACGGCAGCCGGCGCGCAGCAAAACCCAGCTATTCATTCTTCCACACAATAAAGAAAGTGGTTGGTCGATAAATGAGTATACTGGGTGGCCTAGACGCTGCACTGCTGCTGGTGAGGAGTGATTCGGATTCCACGGTGGAGTGAAAAGCTTGACCTAATATCGGTGGTTCTTGTGGATTAATTAAAGTTTACACTCTATGATTTTCATGGGAAATGAATGGAAAAATAGCTATTTTCTGCAAAGATGTATGAATTAGTGGTATACCGATTAATCAGCATCGGCATCGGCTAAATTCTGGAAACGGTACATCACTAGTATGAATATTCCAGTCAGGTCCCATAAATTTTAGTGAAATAATTTAAACAAGAACTAAAACACGAGTCATTGCTTTCGTCTCAACCTTCACAGTTGAAAATGGACGAAGAAGGCAAATTTCCTTAAGTAAAGTTGCGCATCTGATTTTGTTTTGTAATAAGAAAGTCTGTTCCAAGAATAGAATTCCTGTGCAAATGGTGTTATAAAATCGTTCTAATAAGGTTTTTCCCTTGTCAGCCCTTGATATATTAAAGATATTAATGACACCCTGTAATTTTATAAGAATCCAAACTCATTTTTTATTGTGGATCACCTGAAGATCAGGGCCCCCAGCCTTCTTTAGTTAGCATTATAAGGCTAACTAACGAAAATATCACGACCTAACCTAACCAATCGTCAAGGGCGTACAGTTGACCTAACGATTGGTTAGGTTAGGTCGTGATATTTTCTTTAGTTAGCCTTATAATGCTAACTAAAGAAGGCTGGAGGCCCTGATCTTCAGGTGATCCTTTATTGTTTATAGGTTTTTATAATTGTTAAACTTAGTACAAACATTATAATTCTTAGTTAACAACTGCCGTTATTAAAACTGAAAATACTGTCGTTATTGTCTCCTTTTTTTCATCTACTCAAACGTCAAGTAAAATTATAAAAGTCACTAGTTAAATGAGAAACATGCATAATTGTTTTTGTTTTCGGATAGTTTAATCGGATCACCTGAAGATCAGGGCCCACAGCCTTCTTTAGTTAGCTTTATAAAGCTAGCTAACGAAAATATAACGCCCTAACCTAACCAATCGTGAAGGTCGTACAGTTGACCTAACGATTCGTTAGGTTAGGTCGTGATATTTTCGTTAGTTAGCCTTATAAGGATAACTAAAGAAGGCTGGGGGCCCTGCTCTTTAGGTGATCCGGTTAATCTCCTTCTACACATAGGAGGTCAAGTGCGGAGAGGACCTACAGTCTTACGTGGAATCCGAACCCTAGATTGCTAAATTCGCTACTGCCAATTCGACATGTCCTCAGCCTCTGCCTGATTCACTTTTCATAAACTTCTGCAACATTCGTGACCTTTCCTCAAATTTCCAATTAGTTGAACATCACCTCTCCTCTAAACCTCACCTTTCGCTCCCTCACTGAAATTCAGGTGTCTGGGACGACTGACATCAATCCCTTTTCTGTACTCTCCTGCTTTCTCTATACTCAGTTTCATTCTAAAGGTGGATGTTGTGTATATGTAGGCAATGACCTAACTTGCACTCATATTCTCAAACTTGAGTATTTCGAATTCTACACCCTCTGGCTAGGGCTTACATGCCAATCTCAAACTAAATACATCTGCGCTGTCGGAACCTCTCCTAATTCTACTGACTATCCAAAACTCTTTGACTACCTCACTTCCAAAGTGGAATGCACTCCATCCCACTCTCCTTTCGCTGAAACCTCCATTTCAGATTTCAATTCCTCCCATTTCACTGTCATCCCTGCTGAACTACTTGTAGCTTACAACTTCTCTATCATGAATGACCTAGAGCAGATTGTACAGCACCATACTCATATCCCCGATCGCTTTGGAGATAGGCCCAACATTCTGGATTTATTTCTCACTACTCATCCTTCTTCTTACTCTGTTTTGCTTTTTTCTCCGTTGGGTTCCTACGACCACAATTTTATATGTTTCCTGTCCTATCGCAAAAAATGCAAAACACCTTGGTTTAACTTTACTTGTTCTAATGCTAACCGCAACAGAGTGGAGGCTTTCAGAATGTACTGTCGCCATCCAACTCCTGACTCTCACTCGGCTTATATTTCTGCCCGGAATCGTGCAAAATCTGTTCTTCGACCCGCAAAAAATTCCTTCATCCGACTAAACTGTGCAAACCTATCCAATTCTAATTCTTCTCACTCTTTCTGGCATCTAACTAAAAACCTCCCAACAACCTTACTTCCTCTTCTTTCCCTCCTCTTTTCCACTCCGATGGCTCAGTTGCCGTCTCTTCTCCTGATAAAGCTGAACTCTTCGCTCATACTTTCGCCTCCAACTCAATTCTGGACAATTCCGGTGCTGTTCCTCCATTTCCTCCTCCCTCTGATTTAATTAAGTCTGAAATTAGAATCTTTCCCAAAGATGTTTATTCTGCCCTATCTGGGTTCAACGCTAGGAAAGCGTACGGTCCTGATGAGGTCCCTCCTGTTGTTCTCAAGCATTGTACTTCTGTGCTGACATCTTGCCTAGGCAAACTCTTTCGTCTTGACGTTCATCTGATACTTTTCGTTCCTGATCGAAGTTCGCTTTCATTTAGTCTGTCCCGAAGAAGTGTGTCCGCTCTCAACCCTCCATCTATCTTCCGTTTGCTTTGATTTCTTGCCTTTCTAAATTTTTTAATCTATCCTTGATAGAAAAATTCTTAAACACCTCTCTACTCACAATCTTCTGTAAGATCGACAGTATGAGTTCCGCAAAGACGCTCTACTGGCGATCTTCTCGCATATTTCTGACTTCTTGGTCATCTTCCTTTCGGGATTTTGGTGGAACCTTTACTACGTATTATGCTGACATATCAAAAAGTTTTGATAGTGTCTGGCACAAATCTTAATTTCGAAACTGCCCTCCTTCGGTTTTTATCCTTTTATTTGTGCCTTCATCTCTGATTTCGTTTCTGGTCGATCTATAGCTGCGGTTGTAAATGGCCACTGTTCTTCTCCTAAAGCTATTAATAGTGGTGTTCGTCAGGGTTCTGTCCTGTCACCCACTCTCTTCCTTTTATTTATTAATGATCTTTTAATTCACACTTCCTGTCCTATCCATTCCTATGCTGATGATTCAACTATTCACCCCTCACCCTCTTCACAAAGCGTCCCTTTTAACAGTCACGTCATGATTCACGTGAGACGGCTATGGTGCACCTGATCTCTGATCATTCTTCTATCTTTGAGTGGGGCACAGAAAACCTTGTGCTTTCAATGCCTCAAAAACTCAGTTCCTTCAACTGTCTACTCATCTAAAATTTAGCATATATATATAATAAGTGATGTACAGAGGGTTGACAAAAGTAAATAGACACCACGATGATTGTCCTCAAGAACAAATGGCAAAGCTCATCAATGAACTGCCGGAATATGTGTCAACTTTACGTAACACAAAAGGGAAAGCAACATGATTCTAAATATATTGATTCAATAAGTCCGTTATTACATATTGACTTTTATTATCAAATCAAAATTTATGAAAAAAAAAACCCGCAGGGTCTATTTACTTTTGTCAACCCTCTGTACATCATTTATTATATATGCTAAATCTTTGTTCTTAATAACAAAAAACAAAACTAATATTTTCACTTTTCTTCGGAAATATTTGAAAAGAAGCTAAAAACAGCTTCGTAAAAAATTAAATATTTATGATAAGTCAAAAGTAGCCTTCTTTTGTAAATAAATTTCAAGAACGGTTATAAATGAATAGTATATAATAGCTTTCCAAAAGCCTTTCTTTGGAATTAAAGATAAATGGCACCGAAGCAATAAAGTATTCAATTTGGGAACCCTTTTGGAACCGAATCTGTTCCGAAGACGATAAATGATGAGATTATAAAATATATCAGCTCGACTCTATAAAGCTAAAAGCCATTCGCTTTAATGAAGGCTTACGAAAAATTGTTCAAGAATGGTAAAATATGAATACGAAATATAGCAATACAAGGTGCTATAAATTTTGTGTATATATATATATATATATATATATATATATATATATATATATATATATATATATATATATATATATATATATATATATATATATATATATTTGTGTGGGTGAACAGGAGCAGGGAGCAGGAGAACCTAAGATATGAACAATATAATTTACAAGAGTTTTTTGTATCTTCAGTGGCTAACATTATTATTAGAACACAGGGTGTTTCAGGTGGACCCTAGAAATACTAAAATACCAAAATATCAAATACCAACTATCAAATACCAAATACAAACTACAAATTCCGCCATTTTGGTATTTTGGTATTTTTAGGGTTGACCTGGGACACCCTGTATATTTAAAATATATGTAACTGTTTCCATTTAAAATAATTGTAATCATTATTAATTAAGGTAAATAAACACGTATTGATGAACTTACGATTAAATATTATTAAACTAAAAAATGTTGCAAAAGTCTTGAAAAGTTAAAAAGTTAAAATGTTCTTAAATTATAGATTAAAAACTTAGAGCTGTTTAAATATTATGTAATTATTATTAGAAGAAGACAGAGAAACTACAAATCAGACATAGTTTTGTAATTTTAATTAAAGTCTGCCAAAATGTGAAGAGTTTTAAATTTACAATATTTAAAATTATATTAAAAACTGTAGCTACAAAAAATTTTACTATCGAAATTACAAGTTAAAATACTATCACTGCCCGAAGTTTTGAAAATATACAGGTATTTTAGAAATGATGGTTGGTACCTTCTTGTTACCAGTGATGGGCAGTATCTAGATACATGTATCGCCGATACGTATCGATCGATACTTTTGTATCGGTATCGGTATCGCTTTAGCTACTTGACAAAAGTATCGATTTATCGGTATCGCTAAAGTCAATTTTCTTAAATGTATCGAAAAAAATCGATACTTCGATACATCGATACATTAATAGAATTTTTAAATATTTAAATAGATGTTATAATATGACACTACTGAGTTATATTTATGAATATACATAAATAATAATATTATTAAATATTTATTTAATGACAGTACTACTCTACTGGTCACGTCACACAGTACGGCGCAACGTTTAAACACGTTTGTACTTGTGTTATTGAGATTAATTAACCATAATATAGAAACGCTCATAATATAGAAATGCTCATATAATATAGAAACGCTCATTGCGGAGGCATTGCGTCATTGTCAGCCACTTCTCAATGCAGTCACAGTAGGGTTCACTAAGCGGTTTGAAAAGTTTTTGTGCCTTGATGCGTCGCATGAGTGTAAAGCAGCAATACTGGCATCGTCTTCAAATCCTTCTGTTCAAGTTAAAGTGGATGACAATAAAAGGCAAATTTAATACTAACATTGTCAAAAAGAGGGTTCAAGAAATGTTGGTTAATGCTGTTAAGAGCCTCAGCGAGCAGACCCCCCAGCAACAACTAAGTGATGCTGCATCTGACGGAAGTGCAGATGATTTCTTCTGTTATGAGTCTGCTTCCACTAATATCTCTGCAACCCAAGATTCCACTGAGATGGAAGTTTTACAGTATCTGGGTGACGGAAGTCATTCTCTCCAATCTCTGAGGCAGTACCCAGGAATTCTACGGGTCTTCCTGAAGTATAACACACCACTACCATCCTCTGCTCCTGTAGAACGGTTGTTTAGTTTGGCTGGTCACATTCACACTCCAAAAAGGAATAGACTGTCTGACCAGATGTTTAGCCAGCTGGTATTTTTGAAGGGTAATAGTAATTACTTTTAATTGTTAGTGTAATATTTTCAGTCATTCATGTATCCTACAAAATTAAAACATACTTTCATTAAATAAAGCAATTGTTTTTATTTACATCTATAAAACCCATTAAAATGTCGTTCATTTTACTTACAGTACGTACAAATTACTAGTATAAACAATAATATCTAATATCTACATATTAAATGAATAATTATAAAAATGTACCGGCGATACATGTATCGGCGATGCATGTATCGGTATCGGTATCGCTTAAGACATCTAGAAAGTATCGGCGTATCGGTATCGCCTAAGACGTTCTTCATGTATCGATGTATCGGTATCGCTTTAGCGATATTCATGTATCGATGCCCATCACTGCTTGTTACTAACTACAAAGGGTTGATAAATTTATATAAACGCCACGATGATTGTCCTTAAGAACAAATATGACAAAGTTCATCAATGGAATACCAGAACGTGTGTCAGCTTTACATAATGCTTTAAAGGGGAAAGCAACACGATTCTAAATCTTTCCTCCTGTCTATGACCTACCCATCATTCAAACACAGAGTGTCTAGGCATCTCGAAAACCCCGGACCTTAATTTTGGCTCTTCTTCTTCTATGGAGGGGACACTTTTGCGGGTATTGCCCTCGGCACCTCCTTCCTGCATAAAAAATGTATTGATTCAATAAATCTGTTATTATTTATTGACTCTTATTATCAAATCCAAAACTATGGAATACCCGAAGATGTCTATTTACTTTTGCCGACCATTTGTATACGAAAGACGTATATAGTCGCTGAGGTTTACGTGGCTTAGCTCTGTGGATGTGTAATGATCCTAAGAGATGAAGGTCAGTTAGATCAGTGTTTCGTAACAGGGATACCACTGGTGCCTCCTATAGGTACCCCGAAATCTTATGAAAAAGACCAAAACAAGTAATTGAAAATTTGAAAGTTAGTGATAATATGCAAATTTCAAATGAAACAAACCATTCGCCATTTATTACGTCTATACGGAAACTATCTGGCTCACTTTGAAGTTACGTGGTGTTCGGATGACGAGAACTGGAGGTTGAATGGGAGACGAAAATAAACAGATGGCATCAGGGTGCTTCGAATCAGAAAATGTTGAGGACCACTGGATTGGATGAGCAGTTGTATTTGTCTGTTATTTTGGAAGAGAAAGGATCCAACGAAATGTTCATAGGTGTGACGGTGTTTGCTGATGGTTGATTTTCAGGGTCCAAGGGGTGGACGTCATGTGGTACCTAATGTTTCTCGATGATCATCCATTCTAAACTTGAATTGGCGGTTGAAGCTGCCAGTATGGTTCGTTGAGTAGCAAACACATAAGGGATAATGGGATCGAGGAGTCTGAGAGGTTTTTATTGTGGTTGAAATATGACTTAATTAATGTTATGGTTTTTTGTAAATATGTGAAGGAAATCTATTTCAACATATAATGCGATGGGAAGTGAAAGTAAATTTGACTGAATTTTGAGACTGATGAAGTCACAAAAATTAAGGAAAGTTGAAATATTGAATGTCTTTGTTTGCGATGGGAATGTTGATTCGGGGTTGGTGGATTTTCCTCATGAATTTTCTTGGATTAGATATTTGGGAATACTATTTTTAATAAAGAAATTATATCGATGGAAAGAGAACTAAGAGGAAAGAGGTGGAAAGGTAGGTCAATTACTATTTTCAAAACTGTTTACTTTAAGTGTTGTTGAGATAATTTGTGCTAAGTTTGGTGTTTGTGGGTTTTTCAGTATATTTATTTTTTTCAGTACAACTAACGGTTGTGTTTGGTGATGTTTATGAAGAGAAGGGGAAGCACTCGGTATTTTTCTCTCATGAAATGGATATTGTAGTGGTGTCCTATTGACAGAACTAAGCCAGACTCCAGCTACTATACATTCTCCTTAGAAGTAGCAACTGTAAGGTAACAATCATGGTTTGTAAAGTACCTATACACTTTAACACAACGCATTTTAGCAATTTTTAAACCTCTGACAATATTTTAACTTGTAATTTACAATAACACTAAAATTTTTATAATTTTCCAAAGGATAAAAAAATATTAATATTTCATTTTCTGTCTAATTCACACTATCGATAACTTCTACAGTACAGGGTGGCCCATAAGTCCCAATCGGTTATAATTAAAGCGAAAATACAAAAAAATCAAACAAAGTAAAAAGTGTATAATAAGTTTTGAAATATTTATCGATTATTCAAAGCGCAAAATATAACCATCTCGACAAATATTCTTTCCTTAGTAATCGATTACGTCAGCGTGAGCTCCACTAGATGGATTTTCCCTTTAATTATAACCGATTGGAACTTATGGGCCACCCTGTAGGTATAACAATTTCATAATATTTAAATACTTAAATTTTTAGATTTATAATTTAAGATTATTTTTACTTTTTAAATTTTTAACAATATTTTGAAACCTTTTCAGTTTAGTAATAATTAAGTGCTTTTAATATTTGCATAATTATTTTTAATAAAATTTTAGATGGAAACAATTTTTCCATTTTCCATGGTAAAGCTGTAAAGGGATTTTCTGAAACGCTGCTAATATATATATATATATATATATATATATATATGATGCAAGTCCACAAGGTAAAGGAAAGATGATTCCAAGTCCTTTCGTGTATGCAACAGTACACCTTGTCAGGGAATGAAGGGAAAAGACAAGAAGCAAAATATATATAAAACTATATACCTTTGGTTAGCTTCCGCCCGAATTCATTCACTCCACCTTAGACCTAGAGTTTAACGTGGAATCCGAACCACGCCCCACCAGCAGCCCAGCGTCTTAACTACTAAGCCACCCAGGGTACCCATTTATCTTCCAACCACTTTCTTTATTGTGTGGAAGGATGAACAGCTGGGTTTTGCTGCGCGCCGGCTGCCGTCACCGGGTCTCGAACCAGAGGCTAACCACTACACCACCGAGGCGCATTAAATTAAATTAAATTAGGTATATATATATTATATATATATTATATGTGTGTTGTGTGTATGTGTGTGTGTGTGTGTGTGTGTGTGTGTGTGTGTGTGTGTGAAGACTGGATATTGCTAAATCTTGTTCCTAGGCAATTCTAATCTCTTTCCTTCCATTCCACATAAACTTTGACTGTGAAGGCGTACCTCGGAGGCATGACATTCCAGGGTGACGAAAATCTAAAAGCTCGTGGCATGAACTGGCACCGCATTCACCCTAAAGAATTTTGTCTCTGGAATCAGGAGGGAAGAAATGTGTCAAGTATTGTTTCAAGGAAAATACATTTAGAAGAATAAAGGTCATGAAATTTTTATGGATCGTCGTTTAGGAATTTATAGGTAATGTTTCAGTTTAGTTATCAACGGAGCTGCAACATTCGTACTGACATTTTAATAACCTAACCTTAACCGAGCCTAATTTAATTTAATCTAACCCCCAAAGAAAAATTGACCGTAAAATGTTACATCGAGAAAATGACGTCAGCACGTTTTCAACGACGTATTATATATATATATACACTTAAGATTATAGCATTGTTAGTAATTCTTTTTTAAAGTTACTGTAGGTCCTAATCGAGAGTACTAAACGTCGGATTCGTTCCTATAAGATGTACGAAAGTAAGAAGGGAGTAAATGACTGAGAAGAAACACGATTTTCAACGCCATTCTAACAACTGAAAACCAAACTTCACCACTTACGTATATTAACGACTTTCCCTTGTTCAGTTTCCTTAATTCTAAATCATTATTATTCCTTTCCTTTGTCCTTATTTCATGCGTATTTTCTTGTCAGAATGCGCGGAAGGTGCAATTTGTTGGCGCTAATAGTCCTTTGTGGCTATAATGTAGAGACAAGCAAAGTGTTGTTGACGATACACGGAAAATGACCTCAAATGGAAGCCTAAATTTCAGTCTGCTCTTTTAAGAGAGTAGTTCTTAAATTTCTACACAACAGGGTCCGGCAAAAATCAACAATAAAATACCGCGGCCCGCAATTAGGAACCACTTCACTTCAGGATCTATACTGCACCACATCATACCTCTCTAATAACTTTATACGGTAATGTTTTAGTGTAAAAATGGATTGACGATAACGTGAACAACATTAGTCAAGGAATACATTTCAATAAGTTGTTTATTTGTTCATAATTCGTCGCTGTTTTCACAAACCGGCGAATCTGCAATTTTTCAGTTTTGAGAAAAATCATCTTTGAAGATTTCCCCGACATTCAATTGCATTTGCTTTGTTTAATTTATAATGTCAACTGGTGATTTTTGGCAATTTTTACAATCCTCAAAATTTGACAAGTTAAAGGTCCAAATCTGGTTACTAGCCAGGTGGCATTATCTTCATTTAGCCAAAATTGCATATTCGCCGGTTTGTGAAAACAGTGACGAATTGTATAATAACAAGGAAAATAGAGACCGGTAGCTTTCCTGCCACAGACCGGCGCCGGCCCCGGGACTGACTGTTTAGAGACACTGATTTAGGAGATAATTTTACATAAAATTTTAAGGAATATATTAATGTGTTAATTACAAATAGTCAGGTTAGCTGAGCGAACAAGGAATCTGTGTAAATGAAATTTAGAAAGAACATTTAGGACACATATTTAAAGTGTTGACATGGTTTTGTTTCTGGAGAGAGAGAGAGAGAGAGAGAGAGAGAGAGAGAGAGAGAGAGAGAGAGAGAGAGAGAGGGAAAAAATATATACAGTATATATGTACCGTATGTAATGGGTAAAACCCATTTTGTCAGCCTTTCCATATTGGGAAGAGGGTTCTCATACTCAAGCATGATTGATAAAAATTGTATGGTTACTTGTATGAATGTCCTCGCATAAGGCCAAGTATATGTGTGATGCAGTTCGGGTAAAATTTATCGGATATAGGATATTTCTTTGACTAATACTGTACTACGTTCGGGGATTCAAAATTAATATCAGACGAAAAGCGAAGTTGCTGGGTGGCCTCAGCTCTGGATGAAGTAACAACTCCTCAAATATTCTGTATAAATTACGGTACAGTGCAAGAGATATGGTGAATCCTTGTGTGTATATATATTTTGTATCTTTTTATAAGAAGTTAAATCTTAATTAACGTATTATTGTATTTGTTTGTCTATTTTAACTTTTTTACGTAAAATTTTTAATTGTGAAAATCTCCTTCACTTTCACACCAGTTGCAATGTCTAATTTACTAAATTTTTTACATTGTAAATTTTACATTTTACATTTTACATTTCACATTTTACATTTTACTCTTTTTTTTACTCAATTTCTTTATATATTTTTTAATTTTGGAAGATATATATAATAAGATCGGTGATATTAATAGTTCCGATCTGCGGATCTTTCATTCGTTTTGTTAAATTAATCTAAGTTAGGTTCGTATGAAATTAAAAAGTGGAATTAAAAGGTGAAATTGAAGGTGAAATTTAAACTTTCTAATTAATTTTTTTAGTATATTAAAACGTTTAAGACATTTACTAAATGTCCCATTTCTTTTTGGGTAACGCTCAGACACAAATAAATTACTCAGACTAGTTTTATTTTTGTTTTCATTTCTGGTAAATTTTAACAAATTTTACGTATCAGGTTTTAATTTAATTAATGCACTTTATAATAAAATATTATCCAATACATTTATGCAGTATTTGTACCGCAATCATTTTTTTTTTTTTTTGCAAATGTCATTTATAAACTTTATTATTCTACGTTTCAGTATTTTTTAGGTATTTTAGTATTTTTTAGGTATTTTCAACCCTACTTTCAAATACTCCTTTTACAATTTTTTGGGGAAACTACAGAAGATGCATGTTACAATTTATATCAGCAGAGTTCGAAAGTACGGTAATTTCGAAAGTACGATAATTTCCTTTAAACAAACATGCATAATTTTCTCTATTTTATTTTGTATTATTTTAAATTCTTTACAGTCCATTTGTGCCACGAAATTGAAACTTTGCAATCCAAATTCAAATTAGAAAAAAGAAAATTTCTTGCAAAGCAAGAAAACAATTTCAAAGGGTGATTTTTTTTTTTCAACATAAACATAGGACTTACCTGTGGTGGGGAAGAATAAAAAGAAAAACGAGTTGCAGCAATTAGGAGAATTTAAAATTCGTACAAAAAGTGTTGCACGCGAAGGAGATTAGCCAAAACATTTTAGAGGGGGTGGGTATTCCAGGTTCAATTACTTACTCCTCTCCCTAAATGTAAACGGTTTAAATATTTACATAAATATTTTTTGTGTAAAAGAAAATTTGAAAGGTAAAGAATTCTCTCTATTCTTGTATTCTGGAAATGCTTCTTAAGGAAGAGAACGTGCTTGATGTAGTTGTGTCTCATTCCATTATAGTACCACATTCGAAGAAAGCAAAAAGTTGTACGTTTGCCATATCAACGTTTGCCATATCTGTATAGAATTAGTAACAGAGTTTGAGCGTTTGTGGTACACTTTCTCTTGCATATTTAAAGAAAACGTGTAACAAGAAACAAAAAAGTTTTAAATAAAGGGTGACTGCAGTATTAATGTTACAAAATCAATTCGTTTGAGAGATGCGGAGGAACTGACTAAAAAGAACTTAGATTACGGTAGGTAATATCCCCCGGTACCGGAATCACCTTGAGGAAATTTAGGCTTCCCAAGTGCAAAATATCTGTAAAGGTGCAGTCTTTGCGTAGAAAAAAGGAGATTAGATTAGCTGAGAATTAGATTTCAGAGAAAAGTCTTTCCTAAGAAGTGTTTTAAGCCCAACTCAGTTTACTTACCATTAAGTAATAATGCTAACCATAACTAATAATAATAAGTAATAATGCTAACCATAACTAATAATAATAATAATAATAATAATAATAATAATAATAATAATAATAAAAATAATAATTTTACGACAACATTTTTTCCCTGCAATAAGAAAATGTTGTAACCTGCAGCAAAACAAAATAAAAGCAGTACAGAAAGAAAGTTTGGCAAAGTTTTCAGCAAAAAATTCCATAAAGAGGCGAAACAGATGCCTTCATTTTAAATTTCAGAATTCATTTTATTCTTGTCATAATTCAGGGCGCTCGACAGCTCAGTAGTCGCGGTGGCGGACTCCGAGCGGTGTGGCGCTGGGCCTCTGGTTCTCTCCCAGCCGCTGGCATTGGGAGGAATTCAGTTGGCTGCTTACTCTCTTTCCGCTCTGGCTCAGGTGATCCTCGCGGCACATTACCCCTACGTCGTGGGAAATGAGGCTCTTAGATGTTACCTTTACGTTTCCGTAATTCGCATAATAAACATTCATCCAGTTCGGAGTCCCCACTAATCTCATATCATTCGTTTGACGAAGCAATTGTTCACAGAATCGTTTTGTCCCATACCTTGAGACGGGGATGTCTCATTCCCATCGAAATGACGTGCGCGTTGTCCCCTATTAATTTCTCTCGGGTATGGCCCCATAAATCTGAGACTTAATTTTCCGAGCTAATGGCATCACTGGAGTGCTTGTAATGAGCTTTCGTGGTTGAAGGACGCTAATCAGCTCAATCAAGCATCCATCTTAGGTGGCAGTCATTAAATTTGTTTTCCTAACACGAGACAGAGAATGAAGGTAAATGAAAATGAGGAACTGATCACCTTCATTATATCTTCACTCTCCAAATTTCGACCAATTCTTTGCTCAGTTAAAGTGACTGTATTATTATTATTATTATTATTATTATTATTATTATTATTATTATTATATATAATTGTGTGTGTGTGTGTGTGTGTGTGTGTGTATGTGTGTGTGTGTGTGTGTGTGTGTTGTGGTGCATGCATGTTCTTACGTCTTCGCTACAATCTTTAGGATACACATCAAACTCATCGCGACATGAACGTGCGTAGCGACATTAGCGGTGTCGCGATGGATTCAGACTTATATTTTCCATTGTAAATCATCAATATTGTGGCAAAAGCGATAAAGGTTATATTACATTACTAAAACATTTTACACACAAGCACATTAGTTACACATTTTAATGTAACCTCGCACTGTAAATTGCAGTGAAATCAATGCGTAATATTTGTGTAATTTTTTTCATCTTTACAAAAAAATTAAGTTACTGTATTAATAAGAATAATAACATTGGGCAATAATAATAATAATAATAATAATAATAATATATTAATAGTATTTATTGCTCAAAACGATGCATAAACATAAATAACGATAGAGACAAACAGTATAAAAAAATAAGAAAAGAGAAATTTATAAAGGAGCCAACCATTATGAAACAAATAGTTCTTCGTGTATAACAGTGGTTCTCAAACTAGGGTACGCGACGGAATCTTAGGGGATACGGGAAGGAGTCCTGAAAATATAACCCTTATAATTTTATATACGATTAACAAACGGCCACGAGTCACACGGTCGTAAAGAAAGTAAAAATCTTCTATCGCTCACGAAAATCCAGAAAATCTCGTGAAAGAATTCAAGGGGTACGGAAGAAGAAAAAGTTTGAGAAACGCTGGTGTATAACAACAATTGCTGACGAAGACTAAGGATAAAACAGAAATACCGTATAATGTATATTTAAATTCACCTATAAATGTGGAACCCTTAATATTATTTGGTAAGGAGATCCATTTCTTAATAGCTTGAAACACGGTTATTTTTATTATATTAACTCTAGGGAATGGCAATACAGAATGATTTGTATATCTCGTCAAATAAGAAAGATTGTAACTCAAAGCCAGTAAATATAAATGGAATCGTGCTACTGCCAATAATAACTTGCATTTTTTTACAAAAATTAAATTTGTAAATGCCTAAAATTTTTAGAAAAGACAAATTTTAAAAAAATACCATCACTAATATTTGTATTAAAAGACTTACCAAAGAGATTAATAACGGTTCTATTTCCAAGTAACCGAATTGACCCAAGAGATACTGCATTCAACAAAGCTCCACCCCATACAATAAAAGAAATGCGTGAATATACATAAATATAATAGAGAGATTTGACAAAAGTCAGAGTTAGACATTCTTGATTTTATGAGCAATAGTAAAATATGTAATGAATTTATTTTTCGAATGCTTTAATTTAAGTGATCATGAAATTGAAGATTTAAGCCACTACAGTCGCTCTGTGATTGGTGTAACTAACACCCATTCAGATTTATTTGGGATTAAACGTAATTTAATAAATTTAAGCCAATCATTAAACGTCATCAAACAGAAATTAAATTGAAAGTAAGTGATTGGGATTATCCCTAAATTTCGTTATGACAGATGTCGCCCGCATACATTACAAGATTGAAATCGGAAAGTATCAAGTTTAAATCAATGGCGTAGATATTATAGAGTGGAGAACCAAGACAACTTCCTTCAGGTATATTATTGTTAACGTGTAATTTATCTGAGAATATGGTTGAACAAATGGGTTTCGAACTGTCAAGAAGGACTTAAGAAAATTTAGTACTACTCCTCCAATACCATATCTCTACCATTTAGAGATTAAAAGACAGTAATCAGCTGTATCAGATGCCTTTGAAAAATTGAAAATTTCAGGAAAATTAGAAATACAGTAGTTTGCAGTATTGAAAGTTGGCAAAACACTGTCTATAAGTTTCGTTGTTGCTTGTTGAGTATCACGATTCCTCTGAAAACCAAATTGATTAACCAAATTAAACTTTTCAAAAAACAAAACCAGTCTAACATACAGGAGCTTTTCAAATATTTTATCTAGAACTGTAAATACAGAAAATGGTCTGTAATTATTAAAATCAGTCGTACTTCCTGCTTTAAATTTGGTACGACACGTTGTTCAATTTTAAGTAAGGGTAAGACAGTAACAGTAAGTACCTTCATCAATAATTAGATTTAAAAATAAACATGAAATAAAAAAAAAAAAATAAATAAATAATAATAATAATAATAATAATAATAATAATAATAATAATAATAAATTTAAAGTCAGCTTCTAATATAATGTATTTTTGAGAAATCTCCTCCAAATTTCTAAAAGAATTTCTCGCACATTGAAAAATTTGCTTCACCAAAATTCTTGAAAAAAATAAAACCATTGCTTGACATATATATAAGCCCTATATTTTAACGTTTCGCTCACAGATTTGAGGCATCTTCAGAAAACTGATTATAAAAGTTGAAAAGTACAAAATATTGAAACTATAAACAAAAAGTAATAAAATTTTGTAGTTTAACAAGTACTTTTCTAAAATTTCAGTACTATTTTCTTATTACAAATATTCACATTTATTCAAATTTCACAATTTAAACATATTTAAAAGCATTTCGCTGCATTTCGTAAATTCGTATTAACTGTATTTCTGGCTTGTTTCTCTTAATCAATAGTGATTCTTCTAGTCTCATATTGTGAAAATCACTAGTTTTAGTTTGAAAAATTCTTTAATGATACCATCTTAAAGTAATTAGAGTGTAGGTTAAGTTAAGTTAAATTAAGTTAAGTTAATTAGATTATTTAGATTAAGTTAAATGTCACCATTCACAACTGAAAATGTAAAATAGTTCCAGTTTTATACGAGAGCCAAAGCGCTGTGTGTGTGTGTGTGTGTGTGTGTGTGTGTGTGTGAAGTAGACTTATTTTAGTATATAATACGTTTATCATGTTAATTGACATGTTAATTAATACGTCGTGATTAAAATGCATTCAAGTCCTCTATTTCTGCCGAGTGTTTATTACCATTAATTTTTTTCTGATAAACTAATTGGATTGGACGAATGAGTGAAATTACTTATTTTCATTGTTTTACTCGTGATAGCAAATAATTAAATTCAAACGTTCATTAAAGGCATGTACGTTTCACGGAAATTCTAGAAAGAGAGAGAGAGAGGAGAGAGAGAGAGAGAGAGAGAGAGAGAGAGAGAGGAAGTAGAAAAGTTAGAAATAGCAATAAAAAAGAACACTGAAAACTTATACCATTCTTACGCTTATTGACATGTAAAGCTTTCACAAAGGAATCGTAGTAATAGTAAAACAAAGAACATATAAGGTTAGATCCCTCCTCCACCAGCCATTGCTGCGAGAAAATAGTGGTGAAAGAAGATTTATAAGAAAGTAGGAAAAGTATAATGAAAAGAATAGCCTCAGAGTTCATTCACACCATCCGTACACTTATTTCGTCTACTCAGTTACGCATTAGAAGACAGCGGAAAATACAGGATAGAATACTAAACTACTAATCTAATTCACAGAACAGGGTAAAACATTTTTCAAGGTGCTTGTGCTTCCAGAAAGTTCCAGGCTCAACAGGCTGGAACTTTCTGGAAGCACCTTCAAAAATGGAACTTCCAGCCTGCTCTAGTGGCGATTGTCACAGACTCACAGCTGCAGTGCGGCAGCCGGCAGTCTATCCTGAGGCATCGTCATATGTGGTTGTGTAAAGTTCAGCGCTAACTGTGCAATTAGCCTTAGCCTATTGATCATATTAGACGAGGACAACATTTTTAACATGGCTGCAGGAAGTAGAAGTGGTGGAAAAGAAGGTGGTAAAATAGAAGTTGTTGATGGTGGAAGTGAAAATAAAAATAGCGAATCACAACTGCACCCACTTTTTGATGCGAAATATTTCCGAATAACTTCCAAAAATGGTAATAAAGTGAAGACCTTGTCTTCTGTGCCACAAAACAATTGCAGCGTCTACTTCTGCGACTTCTCGATTTTATTTGACTCTAAGCTGATGTTAGTGATTTTATGTGCTTTTTGAAAAGTATCTAAATTGTATTTGAAATGTATTTAAATACATTTTAGGAATAATGTACTTAGTATTTAAATACTTTCTGAAAGCCTGAATTTTATTTAGTATTTAATTACTTTCATTTTCAAATAATGTATTCATTATTTAAATACATCTAAAGTATTTACTGCCCATGTCTGGTAGCTTCCATGAAGATGAATATGACTATTCAGAGGATTTGACTCCTAAGAGATCTCATCGGGCTTTCCATCATCTGAGAACTCCGAGTGCTCTGAAACCAGACCCGGCCAACACCTCCTACTGCATTTACTGCAAAAGGGAACATTACTACTTCTATATAAAACTATAACACTTTCTCAAGCTAGATAAGTTAGATATTCCGCGATTTACCTAAAAAGTACTAACATTCATACACTATAAACCCAAGTAGCATCCCTCTATTGAAAACATCTATTCGGAGGTTTTGGCTCCCAAGAGATCCCATCAAGCTTCCCTTCTCTACCAATGGAATATCAGCTGAGAACTCCCAGTTCTCTGAAACCAGACCAGACTAGCGCCTCCTACTACATTTACCTCTTAAGGGAAATTACTGCTTCTGTCTCAGTGAAAAAACAAAAACACTCTGTACTTAAAAGAGTAGCCATCCTTTACACTGAATTAGCTATTCGGAGGTTTTGCCTCCGGAGAAGTCCCATCAAGCTTCCCGTCTTTACCAATGGGGGTATCATTTGAGGACGCCCATTGCTATATAACCAGACTCGATCAGCACCTCCTACTGCACTTAAAACAAAGGGAGAATCGGCCGCTCCCTATACTAACTAAAAATCACATCCCCAATTTACCCTCCCTTTAATGCAAGTTAATGCTACTAAAATACCTATCCAACCTTTTCTTAAACATATTAACTGAAGTGCTTGTCACGACTCCTGCGGATAGGCTATTCCGCCTCTTGACTACCTTATAGGTGAAAAAGTCCCTCGCAACGTTTGTCTCAAATCTTTTACCCCTTATTTTAAAACCCTTGTTTCGCGTAATGTCCCTATCGTCAAAGTTAAAGAAATTCTCTTAATTTACGTTAACAAAACGATTTAAAATTTTAAACACCGAACTAAATGGCCCCTTAAAAGCTGAATTTTAACCGTATACAAATTCAGCTCTTTGAGTCTTCCTTCGTGTGGTTTACCCCGTAAGATTGGAATAAGCTTTGTTACGCGGCGCTGAACCCTTTCTACCAATTCTACAGGGTGTCCATAAATGTTTACCCTGAAAACAGTATGCTCTCATGTTTTAATGACGAATCTTACATCCGTTTTCTTTTTACAGGTGATCTCTTACACGCATAGAGTTTCTGTGTTCTGTGCTGGTGTGTTTCGTCTACCGTATTCGCTGCTAGGAACGCTGTAGTAGCTGTTCAGTTAAGATGGCGTCTGTGACAGAGAAGGCACAATGTGTTGTGTGGCTTGCAGAAACAAAATCTCCTGTCAGTGTTCAGCGAAGGTTCAGAACAAAGTATGGAAAGAATCCACCTGATGTGAAGTTAATTAAGTCGTGGATGAAAAAATTCTTGGAAACTGGAAACGTGGAAAAGGGAAAGAGCAGTGGTAGACCATTAATTTCCGATGGGACGGTGGAAAATATTCAAACGGCGTTCACACCAATTACGCCATCCACCAGCTGCAGGACAGGCAGCCAACTGTCATCTTCCAACAAGATGGGGCACCCCCTCATTGGGCGCATGTTGTTCGTGAAACTCTCGACGCAACATTTCCAAATCGATGGATTGGCAGGGACGGGCCAATCCCATGGCCCCCAAGATCACCAAACATTACCCCGCTGGATTTCTTTCTCTGGGGTCATGTTAAAGATTTGGTTTATGCAACAGTTGTTCCAGATATCAGGACATTGCGAGAACACATTACGGATGCAATTGCAACAGTTAACCCACAAATGTTGGAAAATGTGTGGCGTGAGTGTGAATACCGTTTAGACATTTTACGTGTCACTGGGGATGCACATGTGGAAACTTATTAAATTCATTAACTATGTATCAAAACTTTGTATGTTTATCTACTTATGATTAAAACTGTGTTTGAATACGAGTGTTTATTTAAAAGTTATAGCATGCTTTAATCAGGGTAATCATTTATGGACACCCTATATATCCTTCTTCATATAGGGCAACCAAAACTGTACAGCATATTCTAAATGAGACCTAAAAAGCGACTTATATAATGGCAAAATACTACCTTTAGATTTATATTAAAAAAAATTACGAGAAATAAAACCCAATACTCTATTAGCTTTACTGCTCACGACTAAACATTGTTTTGAGAACTTTAAATCCTTAGTAACAAGGACACCTAGATCTTTTTCCTCATCAGCTTCATTTAAGACACTATTTCCCCGAGTGCAGTTAAATTTATTGTTGTGGTAATCTACTCGTATATGTATGACTTTACATTTATCTACCTTAAATTTCATTTGCCACTTATTAGACCACTCTACTAAATTATCAAAATAGCGTTGTAGATTCTCTCTACCTAATAAACTAATTGCTTTACCAGCAATTTTAGTATCGTCGGGCAAATTTAGACATTTTACTCACTAATTGACACCAAGATCGATAACGCATATTATGAAAAGGGTTGGGCCTAAAACGGACCCTTGCGGAACACCGCTAGTTACATTGGTCCACCCTAACGCTTTCCAATTAATTATTACCCTCTGTTTTCTACCAGTTAACCAATTATCATATCAATCCAATTAAGAACTTGACCCTTTATTCCGTGAGCTTTATGAGAGAGAGAGAGAGAGAGAGAGAGAGAGAGAGAGAGTCCTACACACACACACACACACACACACACACACACACACACATATACACACACGTTAATTCTTTATTCGTAAAATTAAATGCTTCGTATGTTCATAAAGCTAATTTAAAATAGGAATTACCCAGCATATTGTTTTTTTTTCTATATACATATCTCAGAGTTGATTTATCAAAGACAAAAGTACTTAATAATTTTGGTATTTGCTTATACTCGTATATATATTTTTTCCCCTTTAATTCTTAGTTAATTAATAAAATTGTAAACTAAGCCATGTATCATTAAAATACATCAGAAATGATACAATGATAAAAGAGATATGCAACATTATTCAAATACTTTGTAAGTTGATATTTAACGATACATCTTTGAAAAGAGATCCGACTTCCTTTTTAAACTAACGATATTTTTTCTCTGAACGATGTATACATTTCACAATGAATATTTTTAAAGGTTGCTTTCTTTTAACTCGTTATAGGTAATTTTAAAAATTTAACCCAAGAAGGCCAATGTCGGATTGCACACACAGCGACTAGTGACGGGTCTACGTAACTTCATAATAAAATTTACATTTATTAGTTGAATTAAACAATTTATTATTACTAAACAATAATAAAAATTGGAGCACCTGCAGATCAGGGTCCCCACGTATTCTTGTTTGTTGCTTTACAGTACCAAATATAATAATAAATTAAATTGAATGCCCGGTTAGGTCAACTGTACGGCCCTTGACGATTGGTTAGGTTAAGTCGTGATATTTTTGTTAGTTTTAACGAAGATATCATTTGGTAATTGAGGCTGGGGGCCCTAATCTTCAGATGATCCTAAAAATTAACTCGCTTACGATAAAAGATAACATTTTCAGATAAACAAACGTACTTTTATTGTTTGAGGCCACGCTGGCTTTTTACGGTTAATATGTATTAAACTAATTAAATAAGGTTTTGAAATTCAAGGAAACTCAGAACAGAAATTAAATGCTGTAAATAATTTAAAAGAATCAAATAGGAAATGAAAAGTTCCAGTCACGTGATCATTTTTAAACTCATAAATAAAACTGAAGAATGCAGATGGCAAGAGAATATATAAATATATATATGGACCTTTTCCAGTTTGTGTACCGTTTTTCATATAATTTATTTTTGATTGGTCATACAACCGCCGTCGATTATAACAACTTTTTAAGAGAGGTAAGTTCTTGATAATGATAACCTAACCTAACCTAACCTAACGTAACCTAACCTAACCTAACCTTCTGTTTTATTGCTGTGCCTAACAGAAGCAAAGAAACACTAGAAAGTTGCATAAAAGCCAACATTGTAGAAAACGGTACATAAACTGGAAAACGTCCATATATATATATATATGGTGAGTCAAAAGTCCTACCTCAAAAGTATTTATTGTACAGTTTTTTTTGAGGCAGGACTTTTCATATATAACATATATATATATGTTATGAGATCCCTCCTTCAAGAAAGGAAAATTGTATTAATGAGTGTTCTGAAATCTGAACAAAGAATCCTAATCATTATTATTATTATTATTATTATTATTATTATTATTATTATTATTATCTGTTAGTGAATTAATGTTATTAGGCAAGGGTGTATTCATCTGGTTACTACTACTATTTTGTGGTAAATAGCATTTTCCACTTAAAATGTATTCATTGTTTATAATTCAAACATGATTAAAAATTCTGTTAATGAGGAACCACTTTCTTTCATTACCAACAAACTGTACTTCTTTGGATGAAGAAAAATTAATTCATTTTAATAATAACTTAAAAAAATGTATACTCGTCAAAAATGAAACAAATGATGTTATTACATCAAAATATAACCGTGCCAATAATGTTCAACCATTTCAAAAGTAATAAAAGAATGGTACTGAAAATGGTATTTGCTTTTATTTTCAGGTTTTCCTTTTAATATTTTATCAAGATTTATATTTTTACTTTATTTAATTGTCAAAGCTTTTCGCCAAATATTTCGATGCCGGAGGCCGGACAAAACTGCTTCACGGGCCGGATGCGGCCCGCGGCCAGCAGGCCATTTCTATTATAAGGCAACATCCGGAAACCCTATTTCTCTACACAAATGGGATTGTGAATACCGTCAGTTACCTGAGCCCGAGAAATCGCAAAGTAACCAGCTCAACTCCGGGAGTCGAACATGGGTCTTCACAGCCCAAGTTCCATCCCCAACAAACTGAACTACGGAACCTCTTTAATATTACAAGACTATTTGAAGGCTTTAAACTACTTAAAACTTCATTAAGTAAAAAATCATTAATCAAAGGGGAACTAGGTGGACAAAAAACATGATGGATGCAACATTAATTAAGAATTTTACCTACATTATCTCTAATAATGATACAAAGGAAGAGATTTTGTGAGATTCTATATGTTAAATAAGTAGTATAATTCTAACTATGAAAATAAATTATAACTATTTGATTTTCAAAAAATAGGATCATAGCTGCCAAGGGTCCAGTTATTAATTATCTATTACACTGCGTTTCCACAATAACAAACACCTAGTAGCTCAGTGGTTACGGTGGCGGACTCCGAGTGGTGAGCCTCTGGTTTGCTCCCGTCTGCTGACTCCTGGGTTGGGTTGAGTTGGCCGTTTACCCTGTCATTGTTCGGGCTAAAGATGACCCTGGGAGGAGCACACTGATTCTAACATTGTGGGGAAATGAGCTTCCTGGCTGTTACTTTTTTAGTTTCTGCAATAAGGAGCGTTGTTCATAATTGTGACATTCTGAAAACTTGTAAATCATATCAAAAGCATTATTAAACTAAAGAACCCCCATAAATTTCCAGATGATTCATTGAATGAACTTAATATGAAATGGAGAAGGGGCAAGGATAATTTAAGTCTGAGATCGAAAATGTGTCTTGTCCTCTTGGCAAATGGGATGAAATGAGTATTACACTCCCAGCCTTTGTCCTTGATTCGTATGACGATCTACCGCCCAGAATGGAAAACTTACGCGTTTCGAGAAATAATTATAGCGTTTCTAAATAATGTCCGTTGTAGAAAAACGCCGATTTTAGTTCATTAAAACATGCCCGGTGTAAATACTAAGAACGAAGCCCAGTCTAAAAATCAGTCCTGAGGGCCAGAAACTGGCAGATCGCTCAAATCAGACTAATGCGGTCCATGGTGCTAACTCATGGATTATTTATCCATGAGTTATAATTCAGAATTGGTCATTAAAGGTAAGCTCACGTTCTTTTACAGACGGAGTGCATGTAGTTACTTAATAACAATAATCATTAGTGAGGAGGGGCAGAAACTGGCACAATGCTCAGGCCAGCTAAACGGCCCATTGCGATAACTCCTGAATTATTATTACAACCAACATCGCGAGTCGAACCCCCCTCCGATCTCAGCGTCTTCACTTCACTTATAGAGAAAAAGTGCGTGTAACAGATTGAAGTTGCTTCTAAAAATGGGAACTACCACACAAGATCATTAAATTTAAAAATTATGATGGCGAACCTGAGAAGGAAGGTTTGTGACTCATCCATTCATATTGTATTTCCTTTATACATTATTAATTTCATAATTTTACTAATGACACTATCGGATGTGCGAAATGACAGCTAGTATAGGCCTAATGCACCCGTATATAGATTTTCGTCCCTTAAACTCTAAGAGATTTTAGTGATTATCACATCTCGTTACATTAAAGGAAAAATTGAATCACCACCAATGAATATCAGGAATAAGTCGGTAAACTTCTTTAAACGTAAAGTTTGTGTAAAGTTTGTGTAAAGTTTGTATAAAGTTTGTATAAAGTTAGATATAAAACTTGAGATCTTAAAGTAGATAAAATCATATTTGCCTTATGCGGGTCTTCTTAAGTGAAATGGGAAGTAGGTTTATGCGAACTAATCCTGTTGTCTGCTATCTACAAAGTGGCCCATAAGTCCCAATCGGTTATAATTAAAGCGAAAATCCATCTAGCGGAGCTCACATTGACGTAATCGATTACTAAAGAAAGAATATTTGTCGAGATGATTATATTTTGCGCTTTGAATAAATAATCGATAAATATTTCTAAATTTATTATAAACTTTTTACTTTGTTTGATTTTTTGTTGTATTTTCGCTTTAATTATAACCGATTGGGACTTATGGGACACCCTGTACATCGAGAAACAATTTGTTTTTAAAAGAATTAAAGGAAAAAATTAAATTGTTTAGTATATTTTATGAGTTAATTAAACGAAACAGACTTTAAAAATAAAAGAACTTAAATAACAGCTTAATCGCTTTAACAAGGAAGAATTCTAAATTTACCAAACGGAGAGAGAGAGAGAGAGAGAGAGAGAGAGAGAGAGGCATAAACAAACATTTTAGTAAGTTTCATAGCTATGTATCCGCGCAGTATAATGTCTCACGAAACCCCTCAATTCCGCCTGCAACATTCCGCGTAACATTTTTGCATAGATTCTCTTCCATAAGTGTAACAACTTTTCTGACAGTTTTGCACCTTCATCTGGATCTAAAATGATCAGCAGCACTTTGCTTAATGAACAAAACAACTAATTTTAAAGTAATTTGCAAGAACGAAGCCAGATTTGTTAAAATTTATTTTCACTTAAGAATACTAAAGTTTTGTAAGAAAACATTTTAGGAACTGGAAAATGATATAAAAGCTTTGAAAATTAAAAATCAACGGAAAGAATTTTGGAATTTAACTCAGGAACGAATTAACTTATTTAAATTATAATGTAAAGGGTGTCTCAGAAGTAGCGTACCGTAGGCTTTATAATCAAATTAAATAAAGTTATATTAGTCTATGGTACGCGACTTTTGAGACACCCTATATATGCGTGCTGTAGGTTCCCCTTCGTTATATGATTTTAGATGTTGCGAAGGAGGTTAAACAACCTCATCAGCCAACCAACCAGCTGTACTGTATATACCCCCCCCCCCCCCAAAAAAAAACAACTTAAAGTTGCTCAAACAAAAATAAAAACCGTGACAATAAAAGAAATTCTCACTAAAATTAAACTGAAAAAACTCCGTTATTAAATCACGTGTGTAATAATGAATTGAATATTAATGAAATCAGCATTCTTTAGCAGTTAAAGTTAAGAAATCCAAATGTTAGGTTAGACGATCGGATCACCTGAAGATCAGGGCCCCCCCAGCCTTCTTTAGTTAGACTTATAAGGCTAACTAACTAAAATATCACGACCTAATCTAACTAATCGTTAGGTCAACTGTACACCTTGACGATTGATTAGGTTAGGTCGTGATATTTTCGTTAGTTAGCCTTATAAAGCTAACTAAAGAAGGCTGGGGGCCCTGATCTTCAGGTGATCCAGACGATCTTCAGTATGAAGATTTTGCGTTTAAAATTTTCTAGTTTTATGATTAAAAAAACAACTGCTTTTTCTGACCACTTTTAGACTATTGAGGTTCTTTAACCTTCGTTACATCAAAGGTCATTATGGCGGAAGGAACCTACAGCTTTCCTGGTGTCCGAACCACCACCCTACCAAGAGAAACTCGGAGAAACTCCTTAATCAATGAAAACTGAAGTCCGAGACAAGATTCGAACTCATGACCTACAAAATTAACAGCCCGACACTTTACCACTAGGTTGCCCTGGCGGATAAGTCATTGTTCAACTTCGTGGTTAAATTATCTATGGTGTTCTACCTCCATTATGCGTGGTACTTGTAACGATGAAAGGTTTACAATTTGTATTAAGTGATCGCTTTCCTTTGTCTTTTAATCCCAATTTGCATTACGAAATTTCTAATACTGAAAGTCATACTCTGAAATCTGAAAAAGATTTCGAAATTATCCGAAATTATCAAATAAAAGTAGAAGTGAAATGTCTAATACTGAAGGTCGTACTCTGAAAGCCGAAAAAGAACTTATTCATTGCAATGAAATTATCAAATAAAAGTATACTGTACATCATTATTATAAGCAGGATTCTCATGTCCTTATTTCTAAGATTTATTCTTATTTATGGCCTAAAATCTTATTTATTTTTATTTTTATAGCCAAATTTTGGCTATAAAAATAAAAATAAATAACAATTAAAAATAAATAAGAGTTGAGGCCAAAAATAAGAACAAATCTTAGAAATAAGGACACTTGAGAACCTTGATTATAAGGGATATGTGAATACTGTTAATATAAATAATTACAATTTGGCTTCATCCGTGTATTACTGCGTGAGCAAAACTGACAGACATTAATTCGCTCAAAAGGTTTCTTCTGTCGAGTAGAAATGATAAATCTCTTAAAAATTATAGCATTATAAAATCTATTACTGGCTGGAACAGTTATGCTAAAAACCTTTTATGTTATAATTCGTAACAAACTCAAAATTTGGAGTGATAACTGTAGAAATAGAGGAGGATTATCATATTATTAAATGAGAAAAAGAGTAAAAAGAGTTTTAAGCAAGCCTTGAAAATATAGACCAAGAAAAAGAGTGAAATCGGTAATAAGAAAATGGTTTCAGCATTAAGGGATTAATTAAATTGCCCAAAGTTTTGAAAGAAAATAACAGTGTAGGAGGCAAGATGAAAAAAGTTTCCTTAACAATGCAGACATATTGTCAGTAGAAAATTCAAAATTGTTACAGTGATTTTAGCCAGCAACAATAGTTCAGTGGGTAACACCTTTTTCACGTATGCCAAGTGAAGACAGTGAAGTCGAGGGTTCGACTCCCGATAGTGCAGGAGTTAGCGCAAAGGGAAGTAAAATTTGCCCTGAGCGCCCTGCTATTTTCTGGCCCTCCTGACTGATAACACTGGTATGCATCAATTTTGCTGTCAAGGGTTTTGTAAGTGATTCTTATAGAGTTTTTCTTGCTGATTTCGAATCTGCAATCCGTTTTTCTCAATCAGCCCAGGTTATCCTGCTATGGCCTCATAAGTAAAATAGAATTTTTCGTGATTTTGTCAAAGCGGAATTGGAACAGTAACATCTATCATCACTTGTTTCACTTGTATAATATCTTTTTTTACTTTTCAGGCATATAGATAAAATATTTCATAATGAATAGAGCGTGTAAAAATGATCCCAATAGATTCTGCTACATATGTGGGACGGTTACCATGCCAAATAACCAGTCCCAAATCACTAAATTTGTGAAAACAATGTATAGAGCATACTTTGGAATTAAGCTATGGGACCAGGACAAAAATTTCGCCCCTCATATGTGCTGCAAGACGTGCATTGAAAATTTGAGAAGATGGAGCAAAGGCAGAGCGAAATCTTTGCCTTTTGGAATTCCCATGATTTGGAGAGAAGGAAAGGATCACGTGACAGATTGCTATTTCTGCATGACAAACCTCCAAGGTGGGCTTATAAATTTATTTTTCTTAAATATTTTGAAATCCTCGTATGAAACTTGACATAATATTCACCATATATAGCATAATATTCACCATAATGGTAATCATACATTTACATATACATATTGTTATAGAAAATACATTTACACATACATATTGTTATACAAGTTACATTTACATATACAATGATTGTATATTTTCTTTCTTTTTCATTCATATTGTCCCCGAAGGGACAATATGAATGAAAAGAAAGAAAATATACAGACTCCATCGACCTATTTCATATCTTACAGACCGCAGCCTTCCCTCACGAGCCGCCACTGTCTGAATGCTTCTTCGATTTCATATGCAAGTTTTATATCCATGTTTCTGTGTTTCTATTTTCAGGAGTTAACAAGAAGAATAAACACATTGTTGTATACCCTGACATTCCTTCTGCTATGAGACCTGTACCCCATGGTCCTGGAATTCCAATACCCGACCCACCTCAAACCCTGGACTTCGATGATTCTGATGATGAATTAATGACCAATGCCAATGACCAGTCCGAGTCGTATATACCTCAAAATACTGTTTCAAATGAGCCGAGGCCTCTCAACCAGGCCAAACTTAATGATCTTACCAGGGATTTAGGACTTTCCAAATTAGCTGCCGAGATCTTGGGCTCACGACTTCGAGAGGACAACTTGCTGGCTCCGGGAACAACATTCTCCTAGTATAGGAAACGAGAGGAAGAATTCCGCAAGTTTTTTGCAGTGCACGAAAATACCTCTTCCTTAGTGTACTGCTGCAGTGTTGAGGGGCTAATCGAATCCTTGGGCCTGCCATATAACGCATCAGAATGGAGGCTATTTATAGACTCGTCTAAACGAAGTTTGAAAGCAGTACTTCTCAACATTGGGAATAGGGTTGCATCAGTCCCTGTAGCACATTCCGTACAACTTACTGAGAGCTACGATAACATGAAAATTTTACTGGATGCTCGCGTATACGACCAACATAACTGGAGGATCTGTGGAGATTTGAAGGTAATACTAATATCATAAGTAAACTATTGCTATTGACTATGTTGTTTTTCCAAAGGTTATTTGAGAGCGTATAAGAACACTTAACTTCCCCACAGAAGTGATACAGTCCAATGCATAGATTCTTTTATCTGATAGAACAAATTCTCTAAATTCTTTAAATATTTTCATTTTTTTTCAGATTGTGGCATTTGTATTGGGAATGCAAGGGGGATACACGAAATACCCATGTTTCCTCTGCAAATGGGATAGCCGAGCGGATGAGAAGCACTATGCACAGCGTGAATGGGCATCCAGAGAGAATTTTGAACCTGGGTCGCATAATGTCGTTTCAGTGCCCCTTGTACCACCAACAAAAATTTTGCTCCCACCACTTCATATTAAGCTGGGCTTGATGAAAAATTTCATCAAATCAATGAATAAGGAGGGTTCAGCATTCCGATATCTCGAGAGTAAATTTCCTCATATATCTGATGCTAAACTAAATGCTGGGGTTTTTGATGGTCCTCAAATTCGAACTTTGATCAAGGATACTCAGTTCGAAAACGCAATGACTCCAACTGAGAAGAATGCCTGGCAGGCATTCAAATCAGTTGTCACTGATTTTCTTGGCAAGCGTAGAAGTCCAGAATACGAGTCCGTTGTCGAAAACTTGATGGAAGCTTTCAAAGCTCATGGGTCGCGCATGTCCATAAAAATGCACTTTTTGTGGTCCCACTTGGACTATTTTCCTGAAAATTGCGGGGATTATAGTGAGGAACAGGGTGAACGATTTCACCAAGATATCAAAATAATGGAAGAGAGGTACCATGGAAACTGGGATATCAATATGCTGGCGGACTATTGCTGGTGTTTGAAGCGAGACGTGCCAGAAGAAAAACACAGACGGAAAGCCAAAAAAACTTCATTCCTTCCTCAATAAACTTTTTTCCATATTCATTGTATGAATAAAAGTATTTATTCACACAATGTTTTCATTTTTCACGAGTGTTCTTATAATATTACTCGTATCTACAGTGTTTAAGCTAAAAAAATCAATAAATTTGGGGATAAAATTGGACTTATAATAAATGGCCAATAGAGAAAAAACCTGACCTGATTGAGGAAAACCAATGTCATTTTCGAATTCAGCATGGTCGAATTATATAATATGAGTTGAAAAAACCCTCACAGCAGACAAAAAAAATTCATATGCATACCAGTGTAATTATTACGATACATCAAAAAAATTATTATCTGGTATGTAATTTCGGGTGATGTGTTTTACCCAGTACTTCGCTTCATTTAACATCAGGTATGAAAAAAAACTCTTGACTAACACTTTTATAATGTTTGTCATTAAACATATTAATTTAAATTATCCACGCGTGGTAGTGCGTGGACAAATCTTTTTTTACTCCGACTTGCAATTCGCGGACGGTTCTTCTGAAGGTTATAACTTTTTTCAGAAGAAACTACACTACACGCACTTTACAACGAAAGATGGAGGACGTCGTAAACATCGAATAAATTCGTTCAGTACAAGTGTTTAGAGCAAAGTTTATGTGGCCAAAATGTTGTTCAGATGTGTAAGCAGTTTGTCCGCGTGACGTTGGGAGGAGCTTATTCGTCGAGAGTTCTATGCTCCGCCCAACGTCACGCCTCTTATCGGCAGCACTCAAAAACAAAATTTCGGCTATTTCACAATTTGTGTTGTTTGTGGTAAAAATAGTAAGTAAATTTGTACAGCTAGTCAAATCACGCTTGTACAAAATTTCATATTCTTTTTGTAAAATCGAGAAAAAACAAGTCAGTCTATAAATTTACAAAAATACCACAGCCATAAAAATTTTGAACTTCACATCCAAAGCCAGTGAGACCAAATTTGTAAGTGGTTCGTGAGCTTAAAATAAATTTTAAGTTCTCATTGTCTTAAAAACTTCTGTTCAAAAGGTAGGATAAGCGCTAATTTTGTGCAAAATTTATTCTTAAAAAACAAAATCACGGACTAGTCTGAAAAATACGTCCTACAAAAAAAACAAATCTCTTTTGTGTGCATAAACCTTAAAAAGAAGAGTACAAAAATAGCACACAAGACGTATTTTTCAGAGTAATTTATTATAGGAAATACATTATGTCGATATATCCTATTCATTTTACGTATTATCAATTTTATTTAACAATTTACTTTCATTGGTTTTGCATCTGCTTTGCAAAAGTTATTCTTTTTTATTATTATTCAATATTTTACCATTTGTGATCTGGATTAGTTCCTTTTATGCAGTTTCAATTTAAAATTTAAATCACTTCTTCTGTAGATCTTTTCATTTGATCAATCAAATTTCGTTCAATTTTCATTCCACTATTTTTTTAGATTTTAAACTTATTTTTAGCTTCTGTGAAGAATTGCTATCACTGATCATTTCATCCCCAAATAATTTTCCTGCTTTTATAAAAAGTTTTAAAATAGAAAAATATCTGTAAGCTTTTTAATAACAACGTCCCGATATCACTCACTTTATCAAGAGATTCTAAATGAGAATTTCTCCGAGAAAAATGATCGTCACAAAACCAAATCTTTTATGATATCAGTCTTTCAGCCTTAATTAAAACGTCTATATTTTTGTTCATAAAGAACCATATATCTTTTCCTGTTGATTAATTACCTAAAACAAAAGATTTAATCCTCTGGAAAGAATATTTATAACGGTCGTTTTTATTCAGTGATAATTTGTATTATTAAGATCAGCGGTCATATAATAATAAGTCAAGAGGGTCAGGAACTCGCACAGCGCTCAAGTCAATTAATGCAGCTCAACTCCTGAATTATTATTACAAGCACAATCGGGAATCAAACCCACGACCTCAGTTTCTTCATTTCGTCTACAGGAAAACTGGCGCTGGCTGGTGGTGATATGGACCAACATTGTAACAAATATTAATACTCGTATTTTTACTTTCATTACTCATTTCATCGTAACATATAACATTATGAAGCCAACTTCTTGTTAGTTTATCAGAGCACAAATACATAAAAGATGACTGATCTAGGCAGTTACCAATAATTTTTAAGTATCTCGCCAAAGGAGATAAATCTTCCTCCACAGTAATGAAACGCCACTCTGAGCCCTACTTCCTAAAATACCCTCTCTTGACTTAAACATAAAAGACGTACTCAAAATTATTATCACGGTCATAAAGAGTATTTAAATCTGTCTTCAGTAATAAAATCGCTCGCAGTATTGATATATAAAATTAATTGCCTAACAGTTCAACGACAAACGCGTTATTTCTTAAGGAAGTATACAGTAATTTTGACTTGCAGCGTTTTATTTCTTAAATTCACTTTTATCCATGACAACAATTGTAAACCAGTATAAGATTCTCTTCAGCCTGAAGCCAGATATCAAGCACCAGCAATTTAAATCTGCCATTCATTCACATCAACTTGAAATTATTTATTTGCTTAGTTTATTTTCAACAAAGGATTTTAACATACTACATTTAAGTGTTACATTTGAATTCCATTACTCTTCAAACAGATCAAATATCTTATTTACGTATCTTATTTAAGTATCAAATATCTTATTTAAATATGGCCTGTACTTGTCTTAATATCCACAATCACTTTTCAAGATTTTGCTGAATTCTTACTTCTGTGAACTATCTAAAAACCATCACTATCTGCCTTTTTAAAAAAAAAATTTTCGTCTGAAATACTCCACCTGACTAATCCACCCTCGAGCGTCTAAACCCCAAAATCATAATGTGACTCCAATAAAAGGTATCATGAATGTGGACTCATTCGACAATCTCCCCACTTCCATCTTCCATCACATGCCCTCTTCACCTGCGACAGCAGAGGAGCCAAAGGCAAACAGGCATCATCAACGTCAGCAAGCACCGAAGCACCGCCTGATTCAATCTAAACTCAAATCCAGCTTTATTTGTAGGATCGTCCACTCCATTGCCTTCCTTCAACATCAGACTTTATATATGAGTTCTTATGCGAAGTGGTTAGTAAAATAAATAAAAAATTAAAAACCACTTTTTCTTCTGATATTCTCTATATTTTCTGTGGATTTCAATGTTCGTGTCATTGTTTTTATTTCAAGTACATTATTTCATCATACATAAGTCATCAAATAACAGAGACTCGTTCTTCAGAAATTCTTAATTTGTATTTCATTCTTCAAATTATTAATTTCTTCTGATAAAGAAATCAAACACACAAAATTAATTATCAAAGCCGTACGAAGGTGACACCAAATCAGGAGATTCAGCTGGAAATTTAGTGGAACTTTGTTTTTTATCACATTTTAGCCACATATTCAAAATGTCTTGTATGTCTATACTCTATACTCTCATCTTGTCCTCATTTCTTTTAGATTCATTTTAGTAATGGTGCGTTATAGAAATTCCTTGCCAGCTCCCTTAGTTCAATGGGTAACACCGTTTCCCCTATAAGCGAAATGAAGACACCAAAATCGGGGTTGGTAATAATAGTCCGGGAGTTAACGCAATAGGCCGCATTCGTCTGACCTGAGCGCTTTGCCAGTTTCTGGTCTTCCTCATTGACTACTATAAAAGTTATTTAGCATTTTAATGTCTTCTCTTTGATAAACAAACTATAATTAATTCATTATCGTTTCTGAAAAACGTAAATGAACTGATGAAGCACAATAACTGTTGATAATTATATTATAATCCCATCTTTGCCATCATAAATAAGAATAAATTTGATATACTGTAAGTTGAAATCTGCACATGTGCAACTTAAAACACTTACTTCCATATAAAAGATAAAACATGTGATGTATAATGTATATCTATGAAGATACTAAAACACTTTGTCATCACAAATTATAATTTAAAACTGCTCTTTGATATATTATGAGAATATTAAATTCGATAAAAATTTTGTCTTTAGGAAAAATCTGAGCCACATTTTCTCAAGGTCACCCATTAAAAATTCATCAGCCAGAATAAAAACAACTTTAAATTGTATGAATTATAATTTATTCGACAATTACTAAAATATTCCTTATAATCGCGGGTAACATCACTTGAGAAAATATATCACCTTATGAGCTTCATTTATTTATTTAGAGTGTACGAGTATACATTTAGGAACAAAATTCTTAGAGACAGGAAGTCAGCCACGTTCCCCATCCACGAAAATCGTGGATAGATAGATAAATAGATAACTAGATAGATACATAGCTAAAGAGATAGATAGATAAATAGTTGGATAGATAGATAGATAAATAAATAGATAAATAGATAGATAGATAGAGAGATAGGTAGATAAAGAGAGAGATAGATAGATAGACAGATAGCTAGATAAATAGGTAGATAGATCGGTAAATAGATAAATAAATAGATAGATATCGACAGATAGATAAATAGATAGATAGATAGAGAGATCGATAAATAGATAAATAGCTAGATATAGAGTGTAATGAACAAAGAAATCCACTATCTATCCATTGATTACACTGGTCAACACTCATTTTATTGCCAATCATATTAGAGTGATTTTGGGGTAACTTTGTGTTGCTGATTCCGAATATGACATCGGTTTTGCTAGATTGGCTCTAATTTATGAGATAATTGGTACCCCATTGAAACACGTAAAAATGCAAAAAATTTAATGTTCAGGCGGAGCCTACTTACTGGTTGGGTGGCCGATGACTTATATACGGAGGGGGAATATTCTAGAATGATCGCGGAGTAAACACTAAGAATATTCGCGTGTCTCACCATCTAGAATGTTCCGGTAGTTTCCCATATGCACGCGTTATGGTTACGTTTCCTAATTGAGGGTATTCATTATCTCAAGAACTAGAGCCAAATCGGAAAAACTACTTTCATTTTGGAATTCAGCAACCCCAAAATACCCTAAATTCGTACTAATTTCCTTGGCAACGAAACAAAAAAAATTTTTTGTTGAGCTGTGTTATCTCTGTTACTGAATGACCGGACACAATGCTTAAAGTAATATTGCGTGCAATTCTCTGTAAGGATACGCAGTCTGTGTATTGGCAAACTTTACGTAGAAACTCAGAGAAGAGTTAATTAAAACATGAAAATAAAGACATTTTTACATAGAAATAAACTTTATTTCAAGTATTTGAAATGGAGATATGAAGGGTCAGTTTCATATCATTAGATCAATTTTTATCCACTGCAGATCTGATAAACTTCATTTCTATTAAATCTACAGTGCTACAATAGCGTGCGGTCTACAAAGATATTTACAAATTCAATTACATTAAAACAAAAAAATTAAAGGACAAATAAAACAAAAAATTCATTCTATGGGATATAATGCCCGGTTAGGTTAATTGAATGCCCGGTTAGGTCAACTATATGCCCTTGACGATTGGTTGGGTTAAGTTGTGATATTTTCGTTAAAACTAACGAAAATATCACAACTTAACCTAACCAATTGTCAACGGTATAGAGTTGACCTAACCGGGCATTATAGCCCATAGAATGAATTGTTTGTTTTATTTGTCCTTTAAATTTTTTGTTTTAATGTAAATGAACTAATATTTGTCTTCAGGATTCCCCCTTTTATAGTCCACCTTGACCTCACATTCGTTCCCAAAGATAAAGTCAAGTCATTTCAGGTCAGGTCAGCACAAATTCAAGTCAGGACAGGTCAGGTCAGGTCAGCACAAATTCAAGTCAGGTCAGGTCACTTCAGCGCAAATTCCTTTGTAAACTAAAGATATCTTTGTAGACCGCACGCTATAGTAGCACCAAATCTACTAATGTATATATATATATATATATATATATATATATATATATAGAGAGAGAGAGAGAGAGAGAGAGAGAGAGAGAGAGAGAGAGATTGTGTGTATGTTCATACATACAATAGAATAGATGCGAATATTTTCCAAAAAATTTCAGGAAGAGTTGATTTGGTACAAAAGCGTATCCACAATGTTTACGAAATATTTCACAGTGAGTAAATTTTGATAAAACTTTATCACTTTCAGGTTCGGAAATGTATTTCAAAAATTCTTCTCATTCACATATCAACTTTATGCATGAAGAGTAAACGGTGAGAGCTGTGAAAATATATTACTCTTAAAACACACACACACACACACACTTGTTCATATGTATATATGTTCGTGTGTGTGTGTGTGTGTGTGTGTATTGTTCGAAAGTACAGTATATTGGAAATTTACTATAAATAATTCGTCTTTCTCCACAATAGTATTTTAGGAGGTACAGAGGCATCAAATACTTAAATGCTTTGAAAACTAGTCGGTAATGCATTGTTAGGGAAAAGATAGAAGGAGGAAGAATGATGTGTTCATGGTGATCCCATTTCAGAATGATAAAATGAATAGTGAGGACTCTGTCTTACTTTTAGATAAAGGTAATAATAAGTCTGTTAACATTAAAATGTCGTGAAGAGAGAGAGAGAGAGAGAGAGAGAGAGAGAGAGAGAGAGATCAGATTTCGCTTCTCTTTTCCCAAGATCTCAGCCAAGTTGTTACTACGAAAAACTTAAATGTCTTTGATGCGCGGTTCAAGAAACAAAATCGTATATTAGCAGGGCCTCCGCCATGTATATGGGGGTATCCCGCGAGACCTTGTGTGGGGGCTCCTATCTTTGATCAGACCAGCCAAACGCAGACATAAGTTTTGAGTAACAAAATTTATTTTGTAGCAAAAATTAACACAATACAATCAATAGCGAGACAAAATAATCAGTAGCGCTTCGACATTTTCCTACTTTTTTCTACTACTTTCTTCTACATTCTTCTACATTCCACCGACACTTCTCTTCTATATTTTTTTTCCTACATTTTCTAGACGTAAAATCGTCAATAATGTCCGCAAAACAAACAGAAAGTTACAGTAAGTAATCGAAGACTGAAGAAAAACACAAAATTAACATAAAAAATCATTAAAAACAGTCACAACGATTTGAGGGAGGAATTTCAACGATCTAAAATAATTTGCCAGCCAATGTGAGGGAACCCCTGCTGCCCGCTGGCTCCGCAAGCGCCTAACGAAGGCACTGTACTAGCAAGTATCGCAGTAATAGAATGAAAGTTACAGCCACTCATGAGGAGAGGCATCTCAAACTTCCGTTAATAAGAGATCGTAGAAAAACATCGTCTGACCTTTCTAACGAACCGGTGTCTCAGAACGAAGCGGAACGAGACAGCTAGTTAAAGGTGGTCTGTAAAGATGTAAAACTTGGAAGAAGCCTTGCCTAATGAAGGATACGCGAAGTATTAAAATTATTTCATAAATACGATTAAATCATATAATTAATATTATTCTTTCAATATATATATATATATGCAGTTCAGTTTAAAGCAGACCAGATAAACAATATTACAAATGATGGAACACTCGGGTTGGTTAAATTCACGATATGGTAAAATACTGTTTATCAATTTTACCATTTTCCAATATAATTTTTAAGAAATTGTGGCCAATGTCGTCACATCGCTTCCCCTCGATCAGCGAAGTTAAGCGACATTAAGTTTGGAGAGTAGTTGGATGGGAGACCGTCCTCCGCGTCTAGATTATGTAGTGACCCATGGTTCAGATTCCACGATTCCCTTCATCATATAACCTTAGATATTGCGAAGAAGATTAAAGAACCCTAGCAAACAACACCAACAACATAACTCACACAACAACAACTTCTGTTATATCAGAAAATAAATCAGGAACTCGTCATTGCTGAGATCATAAAACACACTTGTTGTGATTGTCTACGTAAGGAAAAAAAAAAATTTATGCTCTATATAAAATATTTTTCGCTTCCGGGAAAGGTAAGAGCGAAATTTAATTTCCTATAAATAAGACACTAAATGAAATAAAATGTAGTTACGAAAAGGCAAATGCTGAAAAAAAATTAATATTTAAAAAAATGTCATAATAAATTACTTATTAGTTAATTTTTTTTTTTTCAATTTTATTAATTTCGGCAAAAAATTAAATTTGTCTCGCAAGCAGGAATTTAATTACGGTTATAAATAATGCTATAAAAATTAACACGAAACTGTATCGAATTATGATTTTAAAAATCTAAAAGTTTTGACATTAAGTGAAAAATTTGTATTGTCTTAAGAATTATTACTTGTATTTTCAAAAACTTTTTCCTGCATTACAGCGAGTGTGTTGCACTGTATTAAAAATTAATGCTGGTGTGTGTATATATATATATATATATATATATATATATATATATATATATATATATGTGTGTATGTGTGTGTGTGTGTGTGTGTACAAATGAACCATAAATAATTCCCATATTCCTATACTATCTTATTCTTCATGTAATTCTTGTATTCATTTATATAGTTCTTGTATCCATTTTAAAATTCATGTGCTTATATGGTTCATGTATTTATGTAATCCTCAATATTCATATATAATTAACTTTATATAATGCCCATAATCAAATGTATGTACGTGTGTATATTCATTTTTACATAAGGACTAAAATCGCCCAACGCGAGTTTGGATAAAATTTTTGATTTGCTTTCTACTTTGCCAAATAATTGGTGACTTGTCTTTTTAAAATCTCTTAATCATTTTTTTTAGATTTCGCTTAATAATGAATCCTGCTTAAGCTTTGCAATGTTCATATTTTGTATACATTCTCTCTTCTAAAAGATGAAGTCACGTCTTGCCTAAGCATTTAATTGTAAATCTTAAACCTTTAATTTTTACTCGTATGCATATTTTAGTGTAAAGATGCATAGTTCATTTTCCACTTTTAGTTAACTTGGCAGATCATGATAACATCAGATCTGAAAATACGCTGTTTAAGATAAAAATATGGTTTCATCTTCAAATATCTTGTTTATTCGTTTAAACCTTACCACAGCTAAAAGATTTACTTTATTTTCAAATATTGTGCAAAATAATGCAGCCTTTTCAACATTTAATAATAATGATGTTAGCAGATTTGGGGTATATAAACCCAAATAAAATCTTCAATTTATTATTCAGAGATCAATTCAAAGGCTGAGCACTACCTGTACCTTTTTGCAGTAAAATCCAGTAAGAAATAGTCTTTATCTTCTCCTTCGAGCCTTGTTCTCTTCAGGAACCTAGTCAGTCAAATTCCCCGATACGCTATGAGAAGAATCCGGGAATCTTCAGAGAATTTTAGTAAGTCTCCCTGAATCCTCCGAGCCATTATAGAAGAACTGGGAGAGTAATATAAAAAAAAACTACTGCGAATAATACATCCGTTGCTGCCACCTAACTAGAACCGCCGTCGACTTCGAACCAACCCAGGCCATAGACGGAGGGGTTAACATATATATACAGTATATATATTTTCTTACTCCTCAACAATGTACTGGCAAATATGTTCAGCACCTCAAATGAAATAATCATACCTTTGCGATATCATTTATATTCTATATTAACAAAGTCAGTTTAAGAAGTGAAGTGTCTTTTTCAAATATTAACAATGTAATTTATTTCCAACAATCTTCAGAAGTGATTAAGACACTGTACGAGTATTGCGTTCGACTTGCAATAAACTCATGCAATTCCTAAAATTCACTTCACAGTAGACGAAAATAATTAATTAATTGGTTATTAAATAATAATAATAATAATAATAATAATAATAATAATAACTTAATAACCAGTTACTTAACTGGTGAGGAAAAGGCTTCCGTCTTTTCCTCACGAGTGTAACTCCCTTCCATATTAGCCATTGCGTGTTATTCTACCTGCAACAAAAAAAAGGTTCCAAAACAAGACATCAGTTTGAACATTTGTTTAGTTCAAATGTATTACTTTTGCAAATTTAATTTAAAATATATTTTTCTATGAGACCGGACTTATGGGACACCCTGTATATACACAATGCTGTGCAAAAAGATTAGGACACCTCATTTACTTTTGTACTTTTCGGATTTATTGTAATGTTAATTTAGGAAAAAAAATTTAGATTAATCATTTTGAACTATAGTATATCATTAAGAAGGCCACAAAATTTGCTTTCCAATGATATACTGTATAGTTCAGCATTGTGTGTGGTACCTCATTTTTCATTTGTTCGTTCTCCCTCCTCATCTTGTGCGGAACGCTCTTCTACACAAGCGTCGTTCTTTACATTAATTATACTGTGTGTTGTTTGCAGTTAAAATGTATATATGTACGGCATGCGGAGGTGCCCCCCTCAGGGCATTGTTTTCTGCTCGTATGTAGGAGAATTACGACTTCTGATTGATCGAGGTCCATGGTGTAGTGGATAGCATATCTGACCGGCAATCGGATGATCCCGGGTTCGATTCCCGGGTGGTACCTCATTTTTCATTTGTTCGTTCTCCCTCCTCATCTTGTGCGGAACGCTCTTCTACACAAGCGTCATTCTTTATATATATATATATATATATATATATATAACGTAAAGAACGACGCTTGTATAGGAGAACATTCCGCGCAAGATGAGGAGGGAGAACGAACAAATGAAAAAATGAGGTAACCATTGTTCGTTCTCCCTCCTCATCTTGCGAGGAATGTTCTCCTATACAAGCGTCGTTCTTTACGTTAATTATACTGCGTGTTCTTTGCAGTTGAAATGTGTATATATATATATATATATATATATATATATATATATTAGCGATGTAGCTGATGTCATTTTTTTCACATCCGCGGATGCGGATGCGGATGTTTGATTTCAACATCCGCGGATGCGGATGCGGATGTCTACATTTTCGTTATTTTTTAGGATATATTCGAGATTTGTTGTGTTTAACGTATATAATAAGTTATTATATAGAGAGAGCTGTAGCTATAATGTAGTATAATTGATTAATTGTACAATAATTGCTGTACTTTTCCCTGAACATATAAAATAATAGCAAGCATCTAACTAATATAGAAATCAATTAGTGAATTCGTCTGCAAATAAATTCGTTATATTTTGTTGAGTTTCAGCCACAATTAGAAACCATAATTGTGATACCCGACCTCTTTCCCCAACCTCCACCTTATAGAAAGAGATCTTTAATTAGCTTGATAACTATTTATATTAAGTTTAAAGTTTTATTAGGCATATTTATAAATGAGTAATTAAAATAAAGTAAACTAAGATGTTCATCGTTTAATATTCAAACTTAATTATAGAAAGGTTATGCTTAAGGAACATTAATTTTTCTGCCTTTTCTGCTGCCAGTCTGTTTCTCTTTTCATCATATATTAATCCAGCACTGCTAAATAATCTCTCGCTTGGTACGCTTGTTGGAGGACGTGCTAAATGTTTCCTTGCAAGTTTACTCAAGTATGGATAGATATTCTGCGTATTTTCCACCAACTAATAGGATTGTCACATGCAGCCAGGCGTTTTTCTTGGTGATAGCTCTCGATCATTTTTACTACATCTTTTGACATCGTGTAGGTCTCGTCATCGCTGCTTGACTCAAGAAACTGAGAGAGAGATTCTGTGATAGATTTGCTTGTTGAAGGTGTTGGTTCTGTCACTGAAACTTTTATTCTTTTGGTGGGTGGCGAAGCGACAGATTCAAGAGATTGAAGCTCTTCAACTGCTTTGCCAAGTGATGATTTAACTCGTTCTAATGTACTAGGTGAAAATAACTTAGCTTTGTAACGTGGATCTAAGTAGGTTGCAAGAGAGTAACTTCATACAAGAACAGCCTCTCGTCTTGTCGCTTGCATCACTTTTGCGTACAATGAACTAGTTCTATTATTATAGTAGAATTTGATAATTTCCGCTTATTAATGACGTTTTATCTCAACGGTCCACATCCGCACGACATCCGCAGTCCAAAGTGCGGATGCAGATGCGGATGCGGATGCGAGACAATGTGCGGATGTTCCGCAGATGCGGATGCGGATGTGACCTACATCACTAATATATATATATATATATATATATATATATATATATATATATATATATATATATAAAGGAAGAAATTAATAAACTAGAAGAAACGCAGAGATATTTCACAGCCAAGATTGATGGCTGCAAAGAACTCAACTACTGGGAAAGACTACGCAAACTAAATCTGTTCTCCCTGGAAAGAAAAAGAGAGAGGGATACCATAATCTACATATGGAAAATTATCGAAAAACTGGTATCAAACCTCAAACAAAACCCAATTACCATCCAGACAACGCTGGAAAATAGGAAAGGCAGAATGTGTAGTGTTCTCAAACTGAAGGCCCCGACAAGGGACCTCCTCAACTCTGAAGGAAAATAGTTTGGTTGTCAGGGGGCCAAGAATTTTCAACCAGCTTCCAAAGGACCTCAGAAAAATTACAGGGGTTAAAGTTGAAGTCTTCAAGAGAAGACTAGATGCCTGTCTCAGGAGGGTACCAGATGAGCCGGGTGTACCTGGCTATGTACGATGGAGAGCGCAAGAGAGCAACTCGCTCCTCCACCAAGCCAGGACTAGAGGCGGGGCCACCAGCTTGACCTTCGTGTGAAGAAAGACCGACGCACGGAACCCAAACAAGGTTAACAAGGTTATATATATAATATATATATATATATATAATATATATATATATATATATATATATATATATATATATATACATATATATTCCCTAAGAAGACATAAAGGTAAGTATATAGCAGAATATCTGCATTTCTGCCACAGCTTTTCTCTACGTGAATGAGACTCATGCCGGCTTTTCTCCTTCTTGTGGTCATAACGTCCTTCAGATCGCTGTCAAATATAATTTCAGAAGACTGAAACAATTCTCGCTTGGAATCTGGAAGGGTGAATGAGGGGGACCAACATTTTGGTAGAAATTGTTCATACTCGCGTTATTGGTCCAAGGGGCGTTGCTCCCGATAATGGTGGACATTCCATTACGTTAAGATGGAAAGGGACACGCGGGAGAGAATCAGCGCCTACGTCTTTGGACGAAGAGAACTAACGAAGGAATGTAATCTGAAGGCGTAGAGATGTTGTTGTTGTTGTTGTTGTTGTTGTTGTTGTTGTTGTTGTTGTTGTTTAATGACCCCACTCAATTCTACACTGCCATAAAGTTACACGTTTATTGCTACACGTGGGATTCACAATGTCTTTTGGTTTAACGCTTAACTTAATTGTTAGGTGAATATTCTCAATTACGAGAGGTTAAATTGAGGTAATAAAACCTCAATAAAAAATGGATTTATAGTTAGAAGCACAAACTTTGGGACTATTCTAAGGTCTATCCTTCTTCCTTCGCGCCTGATGAAGACCTTAAAATTGGGGGAAAGTTTGTGCTGTAATAAATCCATTTCTTAGTGTAGTTTTAGGCCCTTAACTTGATTATAGCGACTTAACATGTTGTGGGTTAAATTAAATTAGGTTAGGTTAGGTTAACATAGGTTAGGTCGGGTTAACATAGTTCAAGCTAGATTACGTTTGAATCAGATTAAGTTAGTTTTTTAGAGTGTCGATGTTATGGTCTTGTCGATCCTATGGGTTTAACTTCAATATAGCGATGATATATTTACTTGGTTAATTTTAAAACCTAATTTTTAATGTAATTTAATTAATATTAATTACCGTATTTCCCGGCGTATAACGCGCACTTTTTTTCCCAAAAAATACTCCAAAAATCACCCTGCGTGTTATACGGCGATGGTACACATTTTTGGTAGGGGAGGGATGGTAGTATTATTATATTTTGGCTGTATATCGTCTCGTGGCACATTTTTTGCACTATACACTGAACAATTACCTTTAGGGAAAAAAACATTCCTTTTATTCAGTATTTACTTTTAAAATTATAAATGCAAATTAAAAGAAAAAGGAAATTTTTATTATTGAACCTAAATATAAAAATAATAAATGGAAACAAACTGCCATATGGTTTATTCATCATCACTGCTGCTATCCTCATGATCCTCAGCGCTGTCTTCGAAACCTGAAACTTCTTCATCACTGCTGCTCTCCGTGTTGGAACTCTCACTGTCTATTTTTTCCTAAATTTTTATTTTCCTAAATTATCTCTTTATAGAGGGCGCGTTGGTCGCCGACTCGTTAAAATTGTACATGTTAAAATTAATTGTACGTGTAAAATTACCAGTAATTGTACATGTAAAATTAATTGTACATGTTAAAATTAACTCGTTAAAATTGTACATGTGAAGTGAGGTAGGAGGTATATTTTTTTCCTACATTTTTATTTTCCTAAATTTTCTCTTCAAAATTAGGGTGTGCGTTATGCGCCGGTGCGCGTTATACGCCGGGAAATACGGTAAATTTTCGGTTTTGTTACGATAACGTCACGTTTTTATCATCTTCATCGTATAATTTCTGACAAAGTGTTACATTTCTCATTAAATACAAATAAATTATGTCAAAATTATTCATTAATAATTTGGACTCTATACTAAAGCATTAACTTATTACGGTTTTTTTTTTTTTACTTTGTTGTATTCGAACAAGTGTTAGGATCGGTCTGCAACCGACTCTTCTTCAATATTCCGCTTCATTTGACTTGATGAAGGAGAGAGTTGTTTTCTATTCTCATCCTGCCTTCGTAACCTACCATACCGCCCTTTTTAGTAAATCTAAAAATGAAAACGAAACACATTTTCTATACAAAATATGTCGTAATCTTAAGGATTAACTAAAATAAATAGAAATTGTAGCTACTGTCCAACTTAAAAATAAAAATATAAAATTTTTAGCAAAAACCAAGAAAAATACAGTGGAAGAAAAATGTAGGTAAACTTAAATATAACGTAAGCTTTATAGTCAAAATAATTATACGATTATGAATTCCAGTAAATCATCTTCAAAGTATGTGAAAAAAGTATTAAACATGCAACACGCAAAGTACACATCGTTTGTTGGCTCATTAGAAGTTAGTAAACATAATAAAAAATGCATAATTATGAACTTTCAGAAAAGAGTGTAATTTCCGCAACGAAATATAATTTATACCTGAAGCGACGTTCATACACACACACACACACACACACACACACACGCACACACCTATATACAGTATATGTGTATATACAGGGTGTTTTATAAAATCCCTATGTATTTCAGTGAAAACGTAGCAAAAAGGGTAACCCTCGTTTGATAGACGTTTGATTTGATAAAGCCCCCTGCAAAGAAATCCAAGGGCGTTAGGTCAGGTGATCGAGCCGCCCAGGGCCTGTTGCCTCCACGTCCGATCCACCGATTTGGAAATCGTTCATTTAGGTACTCCCGAACAATGTTTGCGTAATGACAAGGAGCCCCATCTTGTTGAAAGACGACGGTGTTTAAAATGCCATCTGAATGAAGCTGGGACATTTACGTGCTCGTATACATAACAGCAGTTACAAAAATAACCCCTGTCACGCTCCAAAATGTGTTCCGCAATGCTGCTGACAGATTCGAACTCTGTAGAGATACTGATGGTGCTCATGTATCATAGAATCATATGCTTAAGTATTCATTAAATGTATGCCTTATATTATATTTTTGTTGAATTTTACCCTTTTTGCTACGGTTTCACTGAAATAGATAGGGACTTTATAAACACCCTGTGTGTGTGTGTGTGTGTATATATATATATATATATATATATATATATATATATATATATATATAGTGTATATAAAATAGATAGAGAGATAGATAGATAGAGATATACTGTAGAGAGAGAGACAGACAGAGTAGAGAATTTTGAATGTTTGAACATTAAAATAAGGACAGAACTGAAAGAGCTTCAACAACTTTCTTTGTGAACTTCCTATTCTGCTATGTAAGAGAAATTTACTTTCATTTATTTGAAATTACAATGAATTTATTAATTTCCCTTTTTAATACTAAAATTCAAAGGTTAAAATGTGGCACATGACTTGTACGTTAAAACCGTAATATATCTATCTCATAATTGGACTTAATATGACTTTCCTATAATAAACTTCAGTATCAACTATTTACATAATGGTAATTGAGAAAAGGCGTTTTACAGTGCATTTATATAAAATGTTCTTCCCGTTAATGCCTGGCATAGAAAATTGGACTCGTTGCAGTTTGGGACGGAACATACATAGATTATATAAAGTGAAATTTGGGGTAAAGAAACGTAACAGAGGAAAATTTGTGTGATTTATGGAGAAGGTTTTCGCTTAAACGAAAGACGGTTCATTCGCGTTTATTCAAATAGTAAAGTTTTGTATGGCATGAAAATTTAAAATCGCTCAGTTCCGCGTTACGTGTCAAAATAAGTTAGAGAAAGATTCCTCTCAAAATTAGGTTCCAAATTGCGGACTGTATAGACATTAACCAGGAACATACTGGTGGTCTTCTTGACCATATATGGTAAAAAGCTTTACCCAAAAGGGCATAGGTGGATCGAGAAGGGGGGGTCCAGGGGGTTTAATTGAAGCAAAGGCGCTTAATTTGAAAGCCCCATACGTCCTGGTTAAACGAAATTAGCTAAAACGTTTGAGTGCTTATATCCACGTTGCTTCAATTAAGCCCCTTGGCCCCCCCCTCCCCACCTCTGGAATATATATATACGGTCAATGTTAGGAACATTTATTACCCGAAACGTTAAATATACAAAACGATCATTTACGTACTTCGATTTGTGTGTTTTACGAACTTTTTAGTTTAAAGTGCAAATGAAATGAAATGAAACGCTATTATTGTCTTCCTTTTCATCTCTACCTCATTGTTTGAATTGTGTAGTGGTTCATTATAATTAACAAGAGTGCTACATACATTTATTGTTCCTTTTGTTATATAACCACAAACCATAAACTTCCAAATTGAATATGAAATAATCTTTTGAGAACAATGATTTACCTCGTCTTCATAGACGCGCTTAATGCCAAACCCGATCGAAAAATTTGTCGGATTAACTAATATGTTAAAATAAAATTTTTTACATTCTTTCTGTTAATAACATTTTTTATTATTTTATCTTATCTTTGTATTTCGAAAGTTAAAAGGATTTCCAAACCTAATCCTTTCTATTATGCTTGGCTTTAAATATTCATAAAACTGAAACGCTTTTGTTAAAGCATTTTTCTCATCCACAGTCACGTGATTTCTCCAAAAGCTCTTTTTTCCTCATTTCCAAATCACAATATTTGGCTAATTTTATATACAAATTTATAAGATGTATTTATTATGCCTTACTGCTTATAATTCCGTCATATTTCTCTCATATAAGAAAATAGGACATTTTTATAAGTAATATTTTAGCCATTTCGCCTGAAAAACACATTCCAAAATATTTATTCAAAATGTTTGAACATAAATTTTGAGCAAAGGATATGTTTATTTGTTTCTTCATTAACATTCGTAATTTAACCAATATTCTTATAAAGGTATATGCAAAGCGTTCAAACCTTTCTACAACGTGTGGGAATACTTTTGGAATAGAATTTGTTATGCTTTCTCTCCTTCCATAAACGCTTTGTTATCATCCTCTGACAGTCGTTATTCACTGGGCCTTGGACGTGTAAAACAAGGCGACAGTAAATAGAGAATGCGCAGAGATACGGCAAGATATCCCCGAAGTTCTAATCGATACATCTGGTCGATCAAACAGAGAAGAATTGCTGTACCTAAACTATTCTCTATAGAAACGACCCTCAAAGCATTAAACAATAAAAATAAGAAATACGTAACTATTTTTAGTAAAAATAGAAATAAACGCATAATAAAAGATTCATTCCACCATTTCTTCAACGACCATAATTTCAGTTCAACTTTTATATGCATACGAGAATCTCGAAAAATCAACATTTGTCTTCGCTAAAGTGATATTTTCCTTATATGGATACAACAAATGTCAGTCTTTCATTCTTTGGGGAAAAGATTGAATGCAGACTACGGTTTAAAGGAAAATGTGAGTATACAGAAGCTGCTAATGAAAATATCTATCATTGAGGATTTTATATTTCGCCATTAAACTGAACCTCGTAACGTTTAACGTACGTAATAAATCTAAATATACAATAAAATAAATGATAAATTTTAATAATGGAGTATTTTCGCGTCAAGATTAGGGTCTCGTCAAAGGAAGGAGTTTGAAGGATTGTTTTTTACAGAGGGCTATACGTCGTGACCACGTTGAAAAGCCTCTTCCCGTTATATCTTCAAGGTTAATCGAGCTGTTCGGTAGTTAGATAAAATGACCGTATTCCGCGTTTGGATGATCTAGCAATCCGCGGTTCTGATGCTATGTAAATTTTTATGCTCCTTCCGTCACATAACTTTTGTCGTTGCGAAGGACGCTAAACAGCCCTAGACTTTATTTTATTATTATTATTATTATTATTATTATTATATATTTTGAAGTCATTTATAATTTGCGGTAAATACCATAATAGGAATTTCAATGATAAAAGCTAAAAGAATATTTTAGTACTAAAATTTTAAATAACAATTTTTAATTATAAATGTAATTTTAAGAGACGAACGCTAAAAATAAACTCCGTTAATATGATAATCTTAATTTTTGGAATATTAAAATAATACCCCAAAAATTACATTCTTAAATTTTAAGAGAATTTTGATGTCATATCTCAAGATCAAACTATAAACTGATAAAAAGATGACTTTAATAAACTTTCCTTATTTTCGAAGGTTAGAAATGACCTGATATAAAATGAAAATGTATCAATATGATGAATAATGTATGAAAATAATCTCTAAAAATATTATGTCTCCGATATTTATAGACTTTGCCAAGTGGTTGAACCAACTAATTAGTAATTACTACCATTAATCTACTTGTTCCGTGGTTGCATGATTATTATTAAAAAAAATAATAATAATAATAGTAGTAGCAGTAGTAGTAGTAATAGTAGTAGTAGTAGTAGTAGAGATAGAATTATAGATAGTATAGTTAGATTAACTATACAGAGGGTTGACAAAAGTAAATAGACACCACGATGATTGTCCTCCAGAACAAATGGCAAATCTGATCAATGGAATACCAAAATGTGCGTCAGTTTTACACAATGAAAAAGGGAAAACAACACGATTCTAATTATATTGATTTAATAATAAATCTATTATTATTTATTGACCATTTATTTATTGCCTATTTGCTTTTCCCAATCCTTTGTATAGTATAGCTGAATTAATTATTTTGTATAGCTCGCAAATATTTAGTTATTTTAAGTATTGATAACTCGCTGATACGGTCCATTGTATCCCGACTTTGGTAACCGAGGGTATTTCAGCGAAATGACGTTTTATTACATCATTTTATATTTAATATAAAATATGATTTATTGTCATCGTCTCTGTTAAGTTACGAATAAATATTTACTATTTTAAATAATTCATTCTTCCCAGAAGGTCGGGAATGTGGAGTATTGGCCGATGAAATGCCGATGTACAGTACCAAGTTTTTAGTAATTCCGTAAAAGGTAATGTAAATGATTACTAAGATGAAAATATACAGGGTGTTTCAGGTCGACCCTAGAAATATGGAAATTGGCGGAATTTGGTATTTGGTATTTGAAGTTTGTTAAGGTAATTCCTACCGACTTGCTACAAATTCCGCCAATTTCCATATTTCTAGGGTCGATCTGAAACACCCTGTATTTTAAATTAAGAGTTGGGGAAAACATTTAGATGATGGTATTCAAAAAACAAAAGAGAGTGAAAAATGTTTTATGATAGTTTGGTACATTCTCTAGCTTGGAATGTCCGGTTGATAGCATTCATCGGACTAACATTATTCTCTCGGTACGTTAGATTATGTTGGGTTAGGTTAGTTAGGTTAGGTTAAGTTAAGTTGGTTTAGTGGAATATCGATAAAATGTACCGTCGACCAAAGTCCCGCACTTATGCAGTTTGGAAGGTACATTAAATGTCTACAGAAAAAATGAGAGATGGCAATCGTTCGAAATATTTGAGGTAAATGGCGAATTGCGCGTGAAAAGTTCTATTAATTAAGCTTCATATTGGCTGATTTTTAAATATAACGTGTTTATATACTAACGAAGTGTTGCCAAAGGACATACTTTGTGCATTATTAAAGAAACAAAGGAAGAAAACGTTGCGTAAAACTTTAAACTGAACCCATTCAGTTAGAGAAGTATCCCCGAACAAAAATTCACATTAGAAAATTGGAGAAAACCCCCAGTTTTGAATTATAGAAAAAAAATCGATCATTGCAGAAAGGGTGAAAAATCACTTTGATTGGGTCGTATTTTGCTTGAAAAGCAAATATAGAAACTAATTTGGAGAGCAAAAATAATAATAATAAGAAGAAGAATTTGCATAAGGACCAAAATTAGAGTCTATGTAGAGAGTAAGATATTTTTTTTTTTTGCCCAAATATCTAATTATTTAATGTGGCATTAGTCAATATGCCAATGGTTCAAAACTATTTGGCAAATTAAACTTATAGAAGTTAGTTATGTTTTATTTAATATACCGCTAGTACAGGCCCTATACTGCACAGGGTTAAGTATTATAAACATATGCGTAGTAAAAGTTTTTGCTTTGCTTGACTCCCCATTCCTGTATGAAAAACTGCTATGCAATGTTACTGCCATACACACACACACACACACACACACACACACACACACACACACAAAGGGTTGACAAAATAGACACCACGGTAATTGTCCTCAAGAACAAATGGCAAAGCTCATCAATGGAATGCCAGAACGTGTGTCAGTTTTACATAATTTAAAGGAGAAAGCAACGCGATTTTAAATATATTGATTCAATAAATTTGTTATTTTTTATTGGTTTTTATTATCAAATCAAAAACTATGAAAGAATCGAAGGTGCTTTTATACGTAATTAGAGTTTAAAAGTATGTTCTTGACAAAAGCGAAACTTCTTTTTATTAGCCAACGGTCGTAGCTCAGAAATGAAGATAGAAGTTTGGACACTGAGGTCGGGGGTTTGACTGCCGATGGTGCTCGTGAAAATAACTCAGGATTTAACACAATGGGTTGCATTAGTGTGGCCTGAGCGCTGTGCCAATTTCTGACCCTCCTAACTTATTACTTTTATTACCCAGTGAACCACAGACGTTGGCAAATAAAAAAAATGTAAAAAGTCTTGCTTAAAAAAAAATATTCTCTATTTTTGCTATTTTGTTGCCGGATAAGAGAAGAGTAAAATTTTGCTTGAGGCTCAACCAAAATATTTTTTTCTTAATTCTGTCTAAAGACGATTTATTTTTAAATGTAAATCTGGTAATAAAACTAGAACTTCTCTTAATTCTTCATTAATACTCGTTTTCTTCCGAGTATTCTCAAGTATTCCCGAGTACTTTCAGAAATACTTGTGATGTATTAAGATGAATTTTCGATGTATTAAGATGAATTTTCGATGGATTAAGATGGATTTTCGATGGATTTTCCCTCGACAAATTTCAAGACGACGAATAGTCGTGATGCTAAAAAATCTCACGATGAATATTTGTGGCGATAAATCTTGAAGGATGAATTTGCTCCGAATAAAATGTCTGCGGTGAATTATCATGTCATAACTCATACGCATCATACCTACTTTTACACCCACAAACTCTTAAAAAAAGATATAAAAAAGAGCATGGAAAATTGATACGTAAGGTAATGTACATTTTTTAAAAGCTTTTCTTTGTATTTATTTAGTAAATAGAAAAAAATACCTCATTTTATTGTTGTGTTATTATATACTGTGCATCTTTATCTCACCAAAGAGTGTTCATGCACAAACTCCTCTACTTTAGGTAAATTAAGTAATAATCTCTCGCATAAAGGATGGATTCGCAGTTTTGTAGAGGACGAAACCCATCCCCTTAAGCCGTATCATGAAATAGGATCACGTGAATCTCTCTCTTGACGATCCATTGACAGAGAAAATCAGTGTGTGTGTGTGTGTGTGTGTGTGTGTGTGTGTGTGCCTTACGTTAATCTCATAACCCTAACAAGCTCACAAGAACAAAGCAGAAGAGTACAGTAGCTGCAATATTTGCGTACTTCAAAGCAACACTTTATTTATAATGAACCGCTTATCCCTAGGAAACCCGAGCGGATTTATATTTTTCAAATGTAAAACATGCGCTACTCTAAGGTTTTAACTCCCGAAAGCCCCTATTAAACTCCCGTTTGCATATATCAAAGGGGTATTATTTGAGAACTCTTAGTGCTCTGGAACCAGACCCGGCCAGTGCTTCTTTCTATGTTTACTAAGAAAATTATGTCATTTCTACTTCTAATTTTAAAGAGAGAGAGAGAGAGAGAGAGAGAGAGAGAGAGTTACAAGGACAAGAGGAAGCCTCAAAGACCTTCCTGTCCACTCTGGGAGGTTTCTGTTATTAAACTAGTTAATGTTTCTTTTAACTATTCTAGCAGTAGTGGAAAACTGGATAGAAAAGTATATGGCTCTCTCCCCACTCTCCGCTCCCTCCACGCCACGGAAAAAAGGTTGAAGAAAATACTTTGACCTTGGAAAAGTAACCAAGGAAACTTTACAGGAAAGTAGAGAATATTTTAGCTAGCGCTATAATTACGCAATGCAGAATGTACACACAGAAACCGTGCAGACGAACTCCTGCAAGGTTACTTTATATTTTAGCTTTAAACCATGAGAGTATTCAGAACTTTGTCCAGCATATTTTTAAACATATTTACACTTTGGCTTGAAACAACCTCCGAGGAAAGTTGGTTCCAGATAGTAACTATTTCGTAGGAGAAAAAAATTGCGCAGATAGAGGTACTAAATGTCTTTAGTTCCAGTTTAAAACCATTATTTCTTGTCGGATTAATATTAAATGAGAATAAATTCCTATAGTCTACCCTCTCTATTCCATTGAGCATCTTCAAAACTTGAATAAGCTGACCCCCAACCTCCTAGTCTCTAAGGTAAACAGATTAGGCGCTCCAATCTCCGTTGGTAGTTTTGTATTCTCATTGAAGGGATCAGTGTTGTAGCCTTTGCTTGTTCCCTTTCCGATCTTTCTATATCCTTCCTTAGGGACGAAGACCAAAGCTGCACACAATATTCGTGTTGAGGTCTAACTAGTGAATTGTAAAGAGATATTACAATCTTCTTGTTTCTAAATTTGAACTGTCTTTTAATAATCTAGTATTTTTAACGCCCTCGTTTTCGACTTCTGTCCAGTACTTTAATGGTTTGAGATCATTACTGATATAGATTCTTAATTTTTTTTCTAAATCGGCCTCAGTCAAGTTCCTCAGAAAGAAAGAGTAATCGATCTTCGGGTTTTTTAATCTATGTACATTACTTTACATTTGTCCGAGTTGAATGGCATTTGCCAAGTAGCAGACCGCTCGAGAGAGAGAAAGAGAGAGAGAGAGAGAGAGAGAGAGAGAGAGAGAGAGGATTCCCTTAAAATGGGCATAACTAATGGAAATTTTTATTCCCGATAATTTTCAACACCTAAAAAAGTTAGAAGAGCAAAGGAATGACTTTAAAAGAGTTACAGTTTACCTGAAAAGTCTTAAATGGTAGGCCATTTCCTCTCTTTTTCCCTTTCATAGTTTTTTTCAACCATACTATCTTTTCCCCTATTTCTCCTCTTTTCTCCTTCCCCTCCCCCTTTTCCCTTTGTGTTCTCTCTCTCTCTCCATAAATGCACCCATACTGCTAGAAGGAAGTGTACGGAGTGAGAGGGAAAACAGTGTGCTTCAAAATGTACATTAATTCTGGAACGAAGAACGCACGAACCGATGTGCCCCAAATGAGCTCTCAGAAAAGCAGAATCCATCTCATTTCGCTTAATTACACGTGCCATTATCAAATTCCACATCTTTTACAGAGTTTTTTGGGTCCCCAACAAAATTTATGGCAAAGAGGGGGCCATAAACAATGTTTATAAATTAAATTTCGGTTAGAGCAAAGGCCGATAAATTGCGCCAATGATTTACTAACACAATAATGCTTCGGAAATTAATTAGAGCAAAAAGCTCAAAATTTCTGATGACTAATTTTTTTAAACGTGTTTAATATATATATATATATATATATATATAACCTTACAACCTTACAAAGGTTCCGCGCGATGATTTCTCATTTCGCGAAGGTCAAGCTTGTCGCCCCTCCTCTATATAAAATATATAATATATATATATATATAATATATATATATATATATATGATGAATAAAACCACGAAGGAAAGGAAACACAAAAAGGTGCTCAAGCGCTTTCGTCTAATGACATCCTCAGGAACACTGAAGTACATAAAAGGTTACGGCCTATATATAGGTTACAGAAAGAAAAATAAATAAATAAATAAATAAATACATACATACACACAAACATATATATAATATATATATATATATATAATATATATATATATATATATATATATATATATATATATATATATACATATCTACACACATATATATATATATATATATATATATATATATATAAGCAAACCGGACAAAAAATTAGTCACCCCTAATAGCACCGATAGTAGGAAGTTCAAGGTCACACAGAGGGCGCTGATGTAGCATTGGTAAGTGACAAGTAGCGGTGACGTAGCACACAGGATCCGATCTGTTTCGTGAGGTGGTGAAGAACAAAGTGTGTGTTGGATATAGTCTGCAAAAGGGTCGTGAGGCAGACGTTACTCAGTGGAAAAAAGGAGCCATCGTGTTTGGCAGAGCCCACGGACACAAAATGTCTGAAGTAGCCCAATTTGTTGGTGTGTCAACGCGTACTGTCCAGCGAGTTTACAAAGAGTGGTGTAGTTCGCAATCAACTGACAATCGACGGCGTAACTGGCCGGAAAACAATTCTCGACAATAGGGGCCGCCGCCATGTTTCTCGTCTAGTAACTGCAAATCGTTTTCAAACCAGAGAACAATTGCTCCAAGAAACCAATGAGGTTCTCCAGCGACCAATTTCCGAACGGACATTGCGACGAGAACTGCATGCGATGGACATCTGGAGCAGGGTACCACGGAAGAGGCCGCTGTTAACAGCAAGTCACAAATTGGCACGTTATAAATGGGCTCAGAGGCACAAAAACCGGACTGCGGCAGATTGGAAACGTGTAATTTGGTCCGATGAGTCCCGTTTTTGTTTGTTCTCCAATGATGGGAGGCGACGAGTACATCGCAGGTCCAATGAAGCCTTTAATCCTGAATGCGTCGAAGGTGTTGTTCAGGCTGGAAACAGAAAGTGAAGCGCAGGAATAGACACCCACGGACTCTGGCTGGCGGAACTTCGGGACCGGCTGATGAACGAGTGGGAGCACATCGATGTTCAGTACATGCACAACCTCGTAGAGTCTCTGCCTCGCCGGATTCGTGCGGTTATCAAGGCCAGAGGCGCCGTCACACGTTATTAGGTACATTCTGAGTCCGGAATACATCGATGCCGAATTGGAAAAAATCAACGGTATTGGAAGTGATCTGTGTTATCCATCTGCGTTTATGGAATCTTGTCTCAACAAGGCAAAACGAACTTTCTATCGTGTCAATAATAACACTCGTACTTTGTCAAAAAATATTTTAGTACTTCCATTTTTCCCGGGCTTTTTAGGCATTGCTAATGTACTTAAACTTTTGGATATTAATGTAGTATTTTCATATAACAATATTGTGAAAAATATCATAGTAAAAAATAGCCCTACCAATAATTCAGGCATTATCTATAAAATTGGGTGTAAACAATGTGATTCCTTTTACATAGGTCAGACGGGAAAGGATTTGCACACACGCATAAAACAGCATCAATATTCCGTTAGAACAGGACAGTTGTCCAGTGCTCTTTTTGTCCATTTGTCAGAGTTATCCCACTGTATTGATTGGAATAATGCTTCAGTTTTATTTCACTCTAGCAACATTGTTAATAGAAATATTCTTGAGTCTACCATTATCCAACTTTCGAATAACTTCAACATAAGCAAAGGTCTTTGTCAACTCGATCCTGTTGTTTTGAATTCCTTCAAAACAGATTTAGATAAAAAGGGTAGGACGCTAAATCTTTGGTAAACTTGTATGCTACTTTATTAAACTTTTAATCTTCATTTTATTTTTATATATATCGAAACTTGACTATAAAAGGCAAAGTGTTAAAACCCGGGCAGATTTCCAGTATAAATTGTATTTTTATAATTCATTTGATCTTGTGCTAAAAATCGATATTTTTCCTTACAAATCTGTATGCCTCTTTGTTAATCCTTTAATTTTTAATTTTTATTTTTATTTCTCGTTTATTGCATATATATATATATATATATATATATATATATATAATATATATATATATATATAATTTATATATATGTGTGTGTGTAGATATGTATATATATATATATATGTTTGTGTGTATGTATGTTATTTATTTATCTATTTATTTTTTTTTTTTTTCTGTAACCTATATATAGGCCGTAACCTTATGTACTTCAGTGTTCCTGAGGATGTCATTAGACGAAAGCGCTTGAGCACCTTTTGTGTTTCCTTTCCTTCGTGGTTTTATTCATCATAAATATTTTTCACGTGTTACTTTCGTGAAATAATTTTCATATATATACATATACCTTACCTTATGAACCTTATGTTGTTTCGTGTGTTGGTCTCTCTTCACACGGAGGTCAAGCTGGTGGCCCCGCCTCTAGGTCTGGCCTGGTGGAGGAGCGAGTTACTTTCTTGCGCTCTCCACCGTACATAGCCAGGCACGCCCGGCTCATCTGGTACTGTCCTGAGCCAGGCATCCAGTCTTTTCTTGAAGACTTCAACTTTGACCCCCGTTACGTTTCTGAGGTCCTTAGGAAGCTGGTTGAAAAGTCTTGGCCCCCTGACAACCAAGCTATTTTCCTTCAGGGTTGAGGAGGTCCCTTGTCGTGCTTTTAATTTGGGAACACTACACATTCTGCCTTTCCTATTTTCCAGTGTTGTTTGAATGGTAATTGGGTTTAGTTTTAGGTTTGGTACCAGTTTTTCGATCATTTTCCATATGTAGATTATGATGTACCTCTCTCTTCTTCTTTCCAGTGAGTACAGATTTAGTTTACGTAGTCTTTCCCAGTAGTTGAGTTCTTTGCAGCCATCAATCTTGGCTGTGAAATGCCTTTGCGTTTCTTCTAGTTTATTAGTTTCTTCCTTTTTATATGGGGACGTCAAAACTGAGCAGTATTCAAGTTTTGGTATAATCAGTGTTTTTAGCAGGGGAATCATTACTGTCCTGTCCCTTCTCTTGAACGTTCTTAGAACCTGTCCGGCGACTCTTTTTGCTTTATTTATCGCTATCTGATTTTGTGTTTCGAATTTCGCATCATCTGTCATTATTATCCCGAGATCAATCGCTTTCATGCTTCTCTGAATTTCCTGTCTATCTGGAGCATAATATGCAGTCTGTTTAAGTTCTTCTTTTCTACCATATCTCAAGAGCTGAAATTTCTCGGCGTTGAATGACATGTTGTTGTCTTCTGACCATTTGTATATTTTGTTCGTGTCCCTCTGCAAGGCCTCCACGTCATGTACATCGCTGATTTTTCTGCTGATCTTTGTATCGTCTGCAAAGGATGTTACTATACTATTGCTGTTTACTCCGCTGTCTATGTCTGTTAGCATGATAATGAACAGGAGTGGGGCCAGTACTGTCCCTTGTGGTACTGAGCTGCGTACTTCCGATTCTGATGATGATATACCTTGAATTTTGACGACCTGCAGACGATCACTAAGGAAGTTGTAGATCCATTTTCCCACTTTGCCTGTTATTCCCATGTCTTTAATTTTATGTGCTATTATACCATGGTCACATTTATCGAAAGCTTTAGCAAAATCTGTGTATATAACATCGTAGTTGTCATTGCCTTCCAATGCATCTAGGATATTGTTGTAGTGCTCTATTAGTTGTGATAGGCATGATCTACCTGATCGGAATCCATGCTGATTTTCGTTGAATCTTTCCCGTGTCTCCAGGAAATCATAAATTTTCTCTCTAACTATTCTTTCAAATACTTTGGTGAGGTGGGACGTCAATGACACTGGTCTATAGTTCTTTGCTTGAGATCTGTCCCCTCCTTTATATATAGGGACAATGTTTGCTCTTTTCAAGATGCTCGGTATTTCCCCAGTGTCTAGGGATCTTCTCCATATCCAGTATAAAGGTGTAGCTATTTCATTTTTACAGTTTTTAATCAATAATGCGTTCCAATTGTCCGGACCTGCAGCTGAATGTAGTTTCATTTGTTCTATAGCTCTCGCTACATCTTCTGGTGTAAACTCAAAGTCTGTTATATACTCTCCTTGCAATTCCTCTTCAAAGAATGCATTTATGTCAGGTATCGCTTTGTCACTTTTTGGGGTACTGAAAACTGATTCATATTGAGCTCTCAATGTATCAGATATTTCTTTTGGATCGTCGGTTAGTTCATTATTTCCCGTCCTTAAGGGCCCAATAGCGGCGCGCGTTTTTGTTTTCCTTTTTGCATAGCTATAGAAGTATTTTGGATTTTCCTTTATTGCTTCTACCGCCTTTTCCTCTTCCCTCTCTGTATGGTCCTTAATCAGGGCTTGTATTTCCCTATCGATACCCTCCAGTTTTTCTTTTATTTTCCTGCCATTATCTCCGCAGTTTCCTAACTTCGCCTCCACTCTCTTTCTTTTGCGGAATAGTCTTCTCTTTTGCCTTTCTAGCCAGCTCCTCTTTCCTTTTGGCTGTGATTTCGGAGCATATTTTTCTAAAATTCTCAGCGTTTTTTCCTCCAAAGTTGTTAGCATTTCTTCAGTTGTTTTATTCTCGAAAATTGTTCTCCATTCTATTTGGGCCATGTGCGATCTGATTGCTTCCCAATTTATAGTCTTCGAGTTTAAGTTAAAGGCCCCGAATTTACTTCTTTCCACAATATGTGTATTGTCTTCTAATGCTGCCATCATATTTGTTGATATCTCGATTAAGTTGTGGTCTGAGATAATGGTTGGGGTTATTTTTATATCAGCAATCAAGTTCGTGTTATTCGTGAATACCAGATCCAGGCAGTTATTTTTTCTGGTATTTTCTGTTATCTCCTGTGTCAGCATAAACTCGTTTGTGAGAGCCATCAACATTTTTGCTTGTTCCTGATCTTCTCTTGTGCCCCCCTTGTCCTGGTGAATATATATATTCCTATTCACCTTTTTGTATTTTATAAATGGGAAGTTAAAGTCTCCGCAGATCATTATATTGGGGGATGGAGGGTTTATGGCCTTTATTAGCTTTCTAATGTCATCAATGGCCTCCGAGAATTTTTCGGTTGGGGTGCTTGGAGGTCTATAGATGACTATTACTATCAAGTTTAGTTTTTCTATTTTCACTGCTAGGAGTTCCACATAGCTGTTTGATTTACTTATTATCGTCTCTGTCATATGACCTTCCTGTACATATATAGCACAGCCACCTTTCCGTCTCGTCGTTCTATCCGCTCTTAGTAAGTTGAAGCCCTCTATATTTATCTCTTTCTTATCAATACAATGTTCGCAGTTTTCACAATTTCCTTGGCAATCTTTAAGATGAGTTTCTGTGAGGCATGCGATGTCCGCCCTTGTTTCGTCCATAAATCCTTTCAGGTACGAAACCTTATTGAGTGATTGGTTTGGTCTTATTCCTTGAATATTAGCCAGGACAATTTTTATGTTCTCTGTTTTTCGTTGCCCCTTGTGCATTTCAAGTTCGTTTTCCTTCGATATCGCTTGATTCGTTGCTCTATGATCCTCCGAAAGAGATCCGTTTCCTCCTACTTGTATTGGTAGCTTCTTGCCCGGTAGCGATTTGGCTCGGGGGTTTCCAGCTGTGTCAACTGCATGTGGATGACATTTAGCATTCGTAAGGTGTCTGAGATGTTGAAAAAATTTTCTTGTTCGCTTATTGTGTTCCTATTGTTGTTCCTATTGTTATTTTTATTCCTATTGTCATTTAAACTTTTTCCTTTGTTCGTTGAGTCCGTCGGGAGATGTTGATAGTAGCATTTATTCCCGAATTTGCAGGTTCCGTATTTTGCGTAAGTTCTGCAAATGTCCGGGTGGTAGAATTTACATCCGTCTCCAAATTTACAATGACCATTATTATAGAAGAAATTGCATATTGGGGGATGTTCATATATACATTGTCCTCTTTTAAATCTGCAATTTTTTTATATAATACCTGCATATAATTCCTTCCCCATATTTACTCTTGGCTTTTGTTTTTTGCTCCTTATTGGGGGACAGTTTTACTTCGTTTACTTGACTGCCCTCTTGTCTTGTCCTATTTGTGCTATTTGTGCTAGTTGTGTTTGTGTCCTTCGTTGCCCTTATGCTGTGTGTTGTCTTTACACTCTTTGTCGCCTGTGTGTTTTCGGCCTCATTTTGTGACGGTATTTGAATTCTTTCTATTTCGCCTTTCTCCGTTTCTTCCGTTTTCCACTGTTCTTTGTTTCCACTTTCCTCTTTCATTCTCTTCTCGTAGTCTCTTTCTGCTTTAAATACCGTAAAAGAGTTTAATTCGGTCAAGCAGTTCTCGCAGAAAAATTTTATTCCATTAAACTGCTTTGCGTTCGTTATAAGGGAGATTTTTTCATCTCCCCATTCTAGGCATTTAAAATCAAAAAGTAGCTGACAAAAATCGCACCTGATCGCCTCTGTCTCAGCTGTTGCATTTACAGATCCACAGAGTTGCATGTATGCATTAATTTCCATGTTGGTGAAGTGACTCAAAAAGGGGGTATTATGGGAGGTAGGGTGGGGGATGACTCAAGCTGTGTGAGGGAAAGAATTTTCCGTTACTCCAGGGTAGGGGATGTGGCACGCTGTATACTTCTCACTGATTGGTCCTCTCGACGTGGCTGCGGGGGATAATGGGGGGATATTTGCGGGCACTTCAAAAAACAAAACTTTCCTCACAAAGAGACTCGGAAAAATAACAAAAACAAATGCTGTATATATTAATTCACTTTGATTTTATTCACTTTTTTGGTATACGCCGCGATTTTTACTTTTTTAAAAAGAAATACCGCTATGCACTATCAATTAACTCACAATATCGGCACCGTTTAAAACTGATTAACTGCAGGATTTTTACTGTAATATCGCTTTTATTCGGACTTCGATCGAAACACGTGTAACCGCCACAACAGCAAACACACACACATATATATATATATATATATATATATATATATATATATATATATATATATATATATATATATATATATATATATTAGTGTATGAAGCACACCCATAAGGAAAAGTGAAAAGCTATTCCAAGACCTTCCATATATTCAATATAATAGCACACTTCGTCAGGTGTACTGTTCCTGACGACGTGTACTACTGAATACACGGAAGGGCTTGGAATCGCCTTGCGCAGCCGTTTAGGCATGTATAAACGAACAATGAACAAAGAGATATCATCATCATCATCATCATCATCATCACTAGTAGTTAGCATCGCTGATTACGAGCGGTCTAGTGGTTAGGACGTGAAATCTTGAGATCGAGGACTTTGTAATTTCTGACCACCCGTGTTAAGTCGTGGTTCGGATTCCGCGTTAAGCTGTAGGTGTAAGGTGGGGCAACAAACTTGACCTTCGTTTGAAATTAAGCGGAAGCAAAACCAAGATTACCAAGTCAAATATATATTTGATATTCGGAAATTCCTCCCATAAACATGATAAAGCGTAGGATGAACTCCAACTATAATGTTTGAAATATAGTTCAGAAATCTAAATATATATGAGAATAAACTACGAGTAGAAACAAACTGGAATGTTAAATCGTATTCATGACTAGCCGGTATGGGCGGGATGGGTTGGGGGTGAGAGTGGAGTTGGGGTTGGGGAATATATATATATATATACACACACAGTGTATATATATATATATATATGATACACACAGACCGTGCATGGAACAAGGAACTCTTCTGGGAAAAATGAATCCACTATAGTCCGAATAAGTAATGGTAAATGACAAACACTATAGTTTTTCTTTTTCATGATGTTAGCCTAACGTGGGCAACGGGTCACTCGCAAAGAGGCCCCCCCCCCAAAAAAAAAATATATATACAGTATATAGTGTATATATAAAGTAACGCGAGTAAAGAGACAAATCCGGTTTGAATTATATTAACACGAGTGAACATGGACAAGTAATATTTATTAAATGGACTTTATAACAAATGTATATTCGATAGTAAGGTTTATAAGATGTATTGAAAATGTTCACCATCAACCTCTATACAGGCTCTTGCACGGCGTATCACATTCAAATCAACCAGTAGTTCAAATTAGATGTGTCTCTTCACTTGCGTTACTTTACATACACACTCCCTGTATATATCAGGAATGGTAAACCAGTAATGGTATAGGTATAAAAATAAGGTAAGGTTTAAGTATATGTAAAGAAATACATTTTCAACAAAGTGTAGGTATAAATTCAAAAGAAATTAGCGTGATTCTTAATAATAAAAGTAAATGCAAAACTTCACTTTTTGAAGTGGAGGTCGAAATGTGACAATAAAATCCACACTAATAGACGGAATTTATTTCCACAACAGTTTTCGATACCCACTGGCATCCTCTTCGGGTGGATACAAAATATGATTCGTGGATATGATTCGTTTTTTAGTATCCACCCGAAGAGGATGCCAGTGGGCATCGAAACTGTTGTGGAAATGAACTCCGTCTATTAGTGTGGGTCCTATTGTCACGAACTCTAAGTAGTTTTGTTTGGAAATAATACGAAAAGAATGACTAAGAATTTGGTCTGTTTTTTTTATATGATTTTCCGCCTTCCATTTTACTCCTCAAAAGTTAGAAATGTAGATAATGAGAATAATTCAACCAAACTTTTTCAAATGCTAAAGCTTTTCTTGCTTTGACTTCAGCTCGTGTACAGTATACAGAATTTTTCTGGAGTAGTATTCATACACCGTTTTTCTCCAGAGGTATGGACGTACTATTTACGTAAAGTTATATGAATTAATTTAACTTCGAGGGATGTCCTTTATCCAAATTCAAATTGAAACGTTTATTTGGTAGAAGAAAAGAAAATACCATATATATAAAATACCTTTCAACCTTTCAAAGGTTCCGCGCGATGATTCCTCATTTCAGGAAGGTCAAGCTTGTCGCCCCTCCTCTCGAGTTGGCCTGGTGAAGTAGTGAGTTGGTTTCTTGTACTCTCTACCTCACATAGCCAGGTACGCCCGGCTCATCGGAGATTGTTCTGAGCCAGGCGTCTAATCTTCTTTTGAAGATGTCCACTGCAACACCATTCGTGTTCCTTAGGTCTTTGGGCAGCTGATTAAACAGTTTTGGTCCTCTCACAACAAAACTATTTTCTTTCAGGGTTAAGGATGCTCCCTGTCTAGCCTTTAATTTGGGAACACGACACAGTCTTCCTTTTCTACTTTCCACCGTTGTTTGGGGAGTTACAGGGTTCAGAGTAAGATTAGGGACTAGTTTCTCCATTATTTTCCAAGTGTAAATAATGGTGTATCTCTCTCTTCTCCTTTCCAGTGAATATAGGTTTAGTTCGCGTAACCTTTCCCAGTAATTTAGTTCTTTGCACTCATTGATCTTGTCTGTGAAGCTTCTCTGAATCCCTTCCAGCTGTATAATGTCTTCTTTTTTATATGGGGATGTTAGGACCGAGCAGTATTCCAATTTGGGTATGATCAGTATTTTCAGTAGAGGAATCATTACATTCCTATCCCTTCGTTTAAAGGTTCTCAATATCTGCCCCGTTATTCTCTTTGCTCTGTTTATTGCTATCTTATTTTGTGCTTCAAATTTCGCATCATCAGTCATTACAACCCCTAAAGCTTTTGCTCTAAAATTTCTCTGAATTTCCTGTCCATTTGGAGTATAACATTCCATGGATTTTAGGTCTTCTCTTTTTCCGTACCATAACAGCTGAAATTTCTCGGTGTTAAACTTCATTTTGTTGTCTTCCGTCCAGTTGTAGATTCTGTTCATGTCGGTTTGTAGAGATCCTATATCTTCTGGGTTTCTTATTTTTCTACTGATCTTTGTGTCATCGGCAAAGGATGTTACTGTGCTGTCTCTGGTAACGTCCTCATCTATGTCAGTTAGCATGATTATGAAGAGTAGTGGAGCTAATACTGTTCCTTGTGATACTGAACTGAGGACCTCTGATTCTGATGAAGATACTCTTTTGCTGTAACGACTTGCCGCCGCTCACTAAGGAAATTATATATCCATTTCCCTACTTTTCCTGTTATTCCCGTATATTTCAGTTTATGTATTATGATTCCATGGTTACACTTGTCGAACGCTTTAGCAAAGTCTGTGTATGTTACATCATAGTTTTCAATACTTTCAAGTGCATCAATAATGTTGTTGTAGTGTTCCATTAGTTGTGATAGGCATGATCTGCCTGACCGAAACCCATGTTGGTTATCATTGAATTTTTTCTGAGTTTCCAAAAAGTCAGATTTTCTGTCTAACTATTCCTTCAAATATTTTAGTGAGATGAAATGTAAGCGACACTGGCCTTTTTTGGCCTCGGATCGATCTCCTCCTTTATATATGGGGACTATGTTCGCGCTCTTCAGGATGCCCGGTATTTCTCCCGTGTCTAGTGATCGTCTCCATATCCAATATAGGGGCTCAGCGATTGCGTTCTTGCAGTTTTTGATTAGTGTGGCATTCCATTTATCCCGTCCTGCCGCTGAGTGTGTTTTTAGTTTCCCTATAGTTTGTGTAATAACATGTGTCGTAAAGTCGAAGTCCGTTATACTTTCCCCTTGTAGTTCTTCTTCAAAGAACGCGTTTCTATCGCATATCAGTTTGTTAGTTTTTGGGATACTGAAAGATGATTCGTACTGAGCTCTTAATATTTCAGATACTTCTTTAGATCATCAGATAAAGCACTGTTCTCGTTTTTCAGAGGTCCTATAGTCGCATGGTTTTTCGACTTTCTTTTTGCGAAATTATAGAAGTACTTTGAGTTAGCCTTTATCGCTTCTATAGCGTCGTCTTCTTCTTTTTCTGATGCTTCTCAATTAGTTGCTGTATAACGTCATCGATACTCTGCAGTTTATCACTTAATATTTTTTTTGATGTTGATTATCTTTACAGTTACTTAATATATATATGTTATATATATAAAATATAATATATATATATATATATATATATATATATATATATATATATATATATATATATTTCCCCCCATATAAAAATACCTTCATTTTATATATATCTATCCAATCAATTTATTTTATACACAAAAAATTATGAAAGATTTTGATCTTAAAAAGTTTGATGGAAAACAATACGTCATTTCTTATTGATGGATGTAATCTGAGAGTGAATGTCTTTTATTTTCCTTCTCTAGATGCGAATCTTCTTAAAATCCAATAAGAAATACTGGTTTACTGACCTATTTTCTCGTATTTCTCAAATTTAATAATGATATTTTTTTTTACATCATTTTAATGACATCGGGACTGTCATACTAGTTGTTCCTTAATGACCATTTTAATTTTTTCTCAATTAATTTCATTAATCTCGATATGTGCAGTTCTTATTGAATTTTTAAAGCGTGAGCAGTTAATATTATACATTCAGTAATACAGGGTAAGCCAAAAATGACCATCGGGTGAAATATATTTGTTTTATTATTATTCAACATGATTTTCAAGAGGTACAGTTTGATTAATTATATATTACGGTTGGATTAGTTAAATGTTCGATTTAGTGTGCAAAAATTTAGTGATATTAACTGGAGATTTTTCTCCGTGTAGCCTAACTAAGCTTAATCTAACCTAACTTAACATAACTTAATATAACTTTAATAAAAACAAATTGTTACAAGCTTTCGTAGTTCAGTGAGTAACACCGTTTCCCTGTAAGCGAAATGAAGATACTGGACAGAGTTCGACTCCCGATGATGACGATAATCATAATACAGTAATCCAGGAGTTAGAGTAATGGGCATCAATGGTTGGCCTGAACGATGTACCAGCTTCTAGACCTCCTCATTCATTATTATACCCTGAAACCTGCCTTATAATTGTAACGGATTTGTTACATTTAAACCTTTAACGCCGGAATTGTTTGTAAGGTTAAGTTATGAATGCGTGTATTTTGAAAGGTTACCAATATGTAGCGGTCGTCCTTTTAGGGTTAAGTGTGAATCATTCATTCATCACAATAACGAGTTTTCTCTTCGCATAATTTGTGTTGTTCACTAAACACTAACTTCTCCAGCAATATTTGCATTACCGTTTATGAATGCATCAACCTTGTCTTTGTTTACAGTTGTTTACACCTTACAGAACAGAACTGTATCGTATAAATATTTAAAAAAAAAATGTAATGTCTTCTTTAATATTGCGCCCAAACATATGACATGAATTTGTCTTAAATTCAGCCCGTAATATATACGAGTGTGTATATATGTATACATATATAGAACCTTTATTATTTCCATATTTTATCGGTATAGAGTTGTATAACTTTTCCCCGACGTGTTTAGAAATTTAGACACGTATCACTTCTTATTTAGCTTATTTGCATAAGAAAACAGTCTTGCATAAATATAAGGAAAGTGTGGAATGTTTTTGTCGTACGGACGCTTCATTTTTATGCGTATCCAAAAAGCTAACTTTTTTCGGACTGCCGAATTCTCTCCGGTGACAGAACAGTTCACGGCTTCACGCTCAGAATCTACTGACCCGACAATGTCGTTTGGCCAATTTGAATTTTGAATTTCCATGTTTTAGCTATCCAAGCTGATGCTGAAACAAAATTGGTGTCGCCTTTTTGTGGTTTAAAACAATTGTCGAAAAACCTGAAAAATGGAGTTTGCTTCGTAAAAATAGATGGTATATATATATATATACTTTTTTTTCAGTATGACGTCATCACTACACTTCTGGAAGTGTGTTTTTTTTTTCAAAGATGACATGAAATTGAGGAACATAATTTTGAAATGCATTGATATGGTTATAAATTTAATTGTACGTTGCTTCATGGATGTTCAAGCTGCTTGTTAATATATTTGATCTAAGTTAAAACGGTTTGGTCACTGAAAATGTGCAACATCGCAGAGATTACGAGGCTAAAAAAAAAAAAAACCTGTTATTTTTATCAAGGAGGGTTTTCTACGCTAATAACTGTTGTGATTTTTTCATTTGGATAGAGTTCTATACTCATACGTTTTTATTTTCAAAGCAGGTTGCTTAATATTGTATATTACGAGTAATTTCTAGTTTGTTAATCAATAATTTTAATGTAGGTTCGCTTTTACTATTGATTGAATACCATCTCTCTCTCTCTCTCTCTCTCTCTCTCTCTCTCTCTCTCTCTCTCTCTCTCAACTTCTAAATGAGAGTAACAATGATTTCTCTACTCGTAACGACGGCTAGAAACCCGAACCAAAACGGTACAATACGGATATTTGCAGTAATATTTGTACATACAAAATCGTCAGTTAGTGGAGTAAGCTTTCTCCTGAAGTCGTTTCTAGCACCTGCATCAATATGTGTAAAAACAATCTTGACCTACTGCTGGACGACCTCCTTGAGTAACTTATACTTTCTGACTTTTACAACGATTACTAAAATAGGTTTCGCTTTTAAAGACATTTTAAATGCATTGATTAGTTCACCGATGTAGGAATGATGATTGTCCTGTATATTTACATTTCCAAACTGCTTTATAAAATTTCTTGGTAGGTTTTCCTTTGCAAATTGCTAAATATGTTCTTCTTTCTTATTTCCAGACATACTCATTTTGGGCGGGGAAGATGGGCAGAAAGGAAGAGCCATCTTGCTCTTCTGTGCTTGATTTTTCTCTCTTAGTTCGTCTGCGGCTGCATAAAAGATATGGGTGTCAGCACGAGCCTTATCTCTCTCTCTCTCTCTCTCTCTCTCTCTCTCTCTATATATATATATATATATATATACACTGCTATATATAATAACAATAACAATAAAGTCCTTAAGAGGTTTTAAAATTTAATGGCTGGATTTATTTGACATAGAACAAAATATGAAACGGCTTTATAAAACCTAACTATCAAAGTTTTGTGCACATTTACACTTCAACATATTTTCCAGCTTAGGCGACCTTGGTTCGACCCTGTTTTCCAAGATTGAAACACGGTTTCGATTTATTGCTGTCATTTGGCGGACTGTCGTTTCGATTCGCGGCTTCAGTTCTGCCAAATGTTGATGCTTTGTTGCGTAAACGATGTCCTTTACATGACCCCATAAAAACGAGCCTAAAGGGATTGGGTCGTGTTAACGCCGTGACCACGGAAGTTTTTCTTCTTCCAATCCATTTTCCTGGAAAAGTTTAGTTCCAAACTTCTCTAACATTCAAAGCATAGTAAAGGGGAGTTCCTCCTTGTTAGAAAATTGTTTGGTCCACAAGGGTTAAGAACGTGAGTTGAAGAAGAAAGATGTTCTGTAACAGTGCAAGATAACGCATGCCATTGACAACCGCCTCCTAAAAAAAAGAAAGGTCAATGATCAGTGACTTTCCTGAGGCGCATCATAACACGCAGTAACCTCAGGAAATACTCTCTGATTTTACACTCTAAAAAAATTTCCTTTCATTGACATCACGGTAATAAAGGCTTTTCATTTCACTGACAGTTTTCCCTTCATTGGCGGGTAACTTAAAGTGCTGTCGAATAACACTAAAATAATATCATATATTTCACAGGCGAGAAGTTTGCTAGACCGTCCTTTGAAAGTTCCGTCCTTTATCTAAAACACGAATATATGGAGAAAATTTCTCAGCTTATGAGAAAGATTTTGCTTGTAAATAAACTAGAAATACATTGTATCATTTGTATATTAAAATAAGGCCTTTATTTAATTTATTTTAAAATGGCGGTTTACATTTTACGAACGACAAATGTTAAATTTTAACAAAAAAATTATTTGTTGTGATAATAATACATTTTCCAGCATTTTATTGATATAAAAAAATTAAAATATGTTTTAAATAAAATTTTCCCATGACAGAATTAAACTGAAAATAAATGAGTCAATATGATTTTAGTTCTTAACGCGAGTATTTGTCTCTGGGAACATTTTATTTTTAAGTGTTAAGAGTGGATATCTTCTTGTAATGGTTTCTGAACTTTTGTCTTACTTTTATAATTAACTTAAATTTCGCTAACCACTGAAAGAAAAAATTACGTTTTCTCCAACTGCCGCCATTTTGGTCTATATAGCCTAGCCTTGTCTGTATCAGGAACTCCATCGGGATAGATAGAGTTTAGCCTAATCTAGTCTAGCCTAACAAAACATTTCGATAGTTAAGCTTTATAATACACTTTACTATTCGATTGTATCTAAAATATGTTAAAGGCTTTTGAATTTTAAAACCCCTTCAAGACTTTATAAGAACTCTAAATATATTATATACATAAAAATAGTAGACGTTAAATCTCGTGCATAATTATGAATGGAAATAGCGACTCCATCCGCATTTTATGTCCTATGAATCTAAAGTATGACCTCATTTGAAGTAAAAATATAATTAAGAAACCGTAATTGGAAAATTGCTGCTCTTAATAAAATGCTGAATCTGTCTCGCTCGAAGGAAAAAGAATCAGTCAGAGCGACCCTCGTTGGTTGTTACGAGGCTAAATGTCTGCACGGGACTGGTTATGGCTTTCCTTCTCTCTTTTACTCCGTCTGTTTCTATCTGCTTGTTCTCTTGTCTCTCTATCTGCATGCCTGCATATCTCTCTCTCTCTCTCTCTCTCTCTCTCTCTCTCTCTCTCTCTCATTTAATTACTTCAATGTATAATCCTTTTAACAAAACAACAACAACAACAATAACATTTATTCATAAAATTCTATTATTAATTACATTTATTTTTATCCTATTTGTATTTTTACTAATAGAGATGTAACTAAACATGCTTTTAAAAGAATTACATATTCAGTCTTACATAAAATTGGAATCAAAACTTGGGACGTTTTCCAGTTTATGTACCGTTTTCTACAGTACATTACATACAGCATAGTAAACATCCTGTGCCCAAGTGACGAAAGTTATAATGTGGGTTAGGTTAGGTTACGTTAGGTTAGGTTAGGTTAGGTTAGGTTATCAAGAACTCATTTTTGATCACTCATTTTTGATCTGAAAAGAAGCACAAATAAATTATATGAAAAACGGTACACAAACTGGAAAAGGTCCAAAACTTGCTTGATTACCAATACATTATGTTTGAAAATATACAGCTATACACAAAAAAAAATTAAGTAATATAATTACAACCAATATCATCCGCGGGCGGGTGTTGTATTATTGCGATCCAACTCTACTTGATTACTTTCTTTTACGTAAAACTTTCATCGCTATCCATCAATATATACACACACACACACACACACACACACACACACACACACACACCATGTTTTAACATGGTTGAAAGTCTATTAAAATGCGGTGAGATTCCGTTTCGCGTTTTATTTGAATAGAAAACCGCTTCCTATTAAATTACAATGTTGACTTTTAATAGGTTGTTAAGAATTTTAATTGGAAAATGAGACCCTGTCATTTTCACATTTATTACGCTTGTGAAATCAGAATCAGTGTATAGACGAGTGTGAAACGTGTAACATTAAATTCAACAACGAAATCCTGCAAGGAATGAAATGGCCTATCATTGCAGTCTAAAGCATTGGACAGGGTGTGTATTCTACGAAATGTAGTTAAAATGAAATCTATAAAATTGTAAATTTAATTAAATATCGCAATATACAGGGTGTCTCCAAAGTCGCGCACCATAGGCTTTATTCAGATTTACGAGGTTTACGAGTCGAAATGGTTTATAAGTGATGTTTAATTACAATATATGTTAGATAATGGTCGAATAATAAAATTAATAGTATGTACAGTTAATCAAAAAGCTATCTTAAAATAATTAAATTGAATGAAGCTATATTAGCCAATGGTGCGCGACTTCTGAGACACCCTTGGCTAATATAGCTTCATTCAATTTAATTATTTTAAGATAGCTTTTTTATTAATTGTACATACTATTAATTTTATTATTCGAACATTATAGAAACATATATTGTAATTAAACATCACTTATAAACCATTTCGACTCGTAAACCTCGTAAGTCTGAATAAAGCCTATGGTGCGCGACTTTTGAGACAGCCAGCCTGTATATACTATTTATGTTTAAAAAAAAACTCTCAGTGAGAAGTGAAGCATACAACTTCTTGTTTTTCTTTTCTCTAATGTTAAAAAGGGCACGTAGTTCTTAATTAACTTATAAAATCAAGTACTTATAAAAGCGAAGGCACAATTTACATATTAGCGCAATGATAACGGCTAAGTTCATACAGTTAAGAATAAAGTAAACCTAAAATTATGTAATAAAATACATTAAATTTTTTTCCACTGTGCATACAGCGGTAAACTATTGTATAATAAAAGCATAGCCCCTTTATATATATATATATATATATATATATATATATATATACACAGTGCCGTTCATAAGTATTCGTACATAGAAATATTTCAGTTATATTCGTCCTTATCTTTTGTACCATACAGAAGATAGTTATGAAAAGTTTACCTTTCGTTTGGAAAAAGTTAACATGAAAGAATTTGTTTAACTCCAACATATTGTAGTATAACGTACTGTAAAACAACAACAACAAAATTTGAGGAAAATAAAAAAAAAGTTAAAATTCAAAAGTTTTCGTACATTTACTTACAAAATTATTTAATACTTAGTGTGTCCACCTTTTGCTTGAATGACTTCAATGATTCGTTTTGGGTATTTTTCTAAAAGGTTTCGACATCTCTCAGTAGAAATTTTAGCCCATTCTTCTAAAGAAAATTGTTGCAATTCACTCAGATTCGAAGGGTTTCTCTCGCGGAGAGCTTTCTACAAATCAAACCATAAATTCTCAATTGAGATCTGGGCTTTAACTGGCCTCTAGAAGGAAGCTTGAAATTCTTTTGTTGAAGACATGTCATGGTGCTTTTACTTTTATGTTTTGGATCATTATCTTGTTGCAGTACAATTGCGACCATTCGCAACTTCCGAACTGAAGGCAATATAGTTTCTTCTAAGATTTCCTGATATTTCTTCGAGTTCAAGATTCTATTGATGACAACAAGCTTTCCTGGCCCAGAAGCACTAAGGCTTCCCAAAAAACGCAAACTACCACCACCAGGGCCGACAAGAGCTGCCACGGGCACCGGGGAAGGATTGGTATATGGGCCCCCCTGTTTACTCAGTATTTTATTATGAATGTTTTTTGTGTACATAACAAGCAAACTGGTTATATGTCCAAGTCACTATTCAAAACATACAGTATGAATAAACAACTCAGAGGAAAATAAACATTTTATTTTTCGAATCAATTATAGTAATTCTATTACCATACAATTTACAAATGCAGTACCAGTCCATGCAGGCAAGACAATTGTTTACTGCAAGATTTTCATAATTAGAAGTGTACTTTCTTTGCCTTCTCTCTAGCAGTGTTAAATGATTCTGGTGAAATTTAAAGTACGGGCTAACTGGCTTTCAATTACAATGGTTCCCAGATCTGTCAGTCGGTCTTGGGCATTGGTGGAGCGCAGATAATATTTTATCTGTTTCAGTTTGACTATGATAATCTCTATAAGATGTATGTTCATTAATTATATTTCCTCTCTGTTATTTAATCAATTGCTTTATTACTATTTTTAGATTTTATCCCCCCTCTTTCCGGGCCCCGGGGATTGAACTCGGCTTCCCCGCCCTCTCGGCGGCCCTGACCACCACCATGATTAATCGTGGAAAGGATGTTTTTTCCTCGAATGCAGTATTTGATTTTCGCCAGACATACCGTTGCTCGTTGTTCCTGAATAATTCAATTTTGATCTCGTCTGTCCAGAGAACTTTCTTTCGGAATTCAAATCCACCATTTTTATAATCCTTCGAGTATTTTAAACGAGCTACTTTGTGCGCTTTTCGTAGCAGAAGTTTTCTGCGTGCAACTCTTCCATGCAGACTATTCTTTCGCAATGTACGACGTACAGTAGAACGATGGACACCGATCTTAGACAGTCTTAATGTTTGGCAAATATCACCTGCATTCAGGGGCGGATTAACTGTACTTGGGGCCTTAGGTTAATTTTATTTTGGGTCCCTTTTCTATCGATTTTTATTAACAATACATGTATATGTACAGTACATAGTACATTTACACGAATTATATGTAAGGTGCTTAGGTTAATTGAGAAACAAACTTAAAAGAACCTTAACACAGTGTATTTTGCCGTTTGCTAAAACCAAACAGTATTAAACAAACTTTACTTTAGGGCCTATAAAATATAAAATAAAACAGGGAATTTGTCAGTTTGTGTGCTCTGTCATATTTAATCAAAGAAGTTTGCGAAATCTCGAATTATATCATCGAAACTCAGTTGATTGGAGGCTCCCTCAAGCATGGGGGCCTGAAGCTTCAGCCTCAATTGCCTCAACGATAATCCGCCACTGCTTGCATTCACTCGTGGATTCGCCGCAACCATTCTCTCAATCCGTCTAGCTGTACGTTCTGAAATCCTGCAAGGTCGTCCACACTTTGGTAGAATTTTTATTGTTCCAAAACCCTTCCAATTCTTTTTAACTGCAGCAACCGTCGAAAATGGAATTCGAGGCTCTTCTCCTATCTTCTTTCAATCTTTCAAGACTCATGTGCAGCAACAACAGATCTCTTAAGATCTGTAGACAGCATCATCCGTCTTCCATGAAGATTCAGGGTTTTTTTAACGTACAGGTCTACACAAAATGTGCAGTTCTAAAAAAATTGAGCAGTTCTGTAGGCAAATGTGTGCAGTTCAAAGATGTATTTTGTATGCTTTCCTCAATCACAAATAGAGCAGTTACTGTATTATAAATTAAAATTTAATCAGCTCTTTCCAGTTGATATGTAGAATATTATTCCAGCAATAACGTATCATATAGTCGCCGTTGTGCGTATGAAAATAATCTTACAGACAGCTTGTCACCTGCTATAAAGTTTAATTGAAGGTATGTTAGCCTATAAAGTACTTATAAACTAAAGAATAAAAGTTAAGAAATTTATGATCACAAATATGTAAGTGAGTAGGATTGATGAGTAAATATCATTGATGAATGAGTAGGATGCTGTAAAATGTGCAGTTCTAAAAATTCCTTTAAAAAAAAATAACCCTGTGAAGATTCACAGAGGAAATTATAAAATTCAGAATTGCCAAGTCTCTAATCAATAAACAGCCAATTACTGATAAAAAAAAAAAATTTCAAACCTAAGTTGAACAAACTTATATACACGCTTATAACTATATTTTATTTTCATCAATTTCTTTAATGTTTTACATTATATGTTGGAGTTAAACTAATTTTTTTATTTGTCAAATTTTTCCGAACGAAAGGTCGACGACTTTTCATAACTATCGTATGCGTGGTACAAAAAGATAAGCGAGAATATAACTGAAATATTTCTCCGTACGATTACTTATGAGCGTCACTGTATAAAATGACTATGAAATAAATTAAACTAGAAATAAAGACGAAAGGAGTAACTGGAAAAGATGAAAATCTCCACCATCCTCCATAATGGAAAGAAGCCCTGAGCTCTCCCATTAGAAGTGGTTAGAAGAATTTCGCCTGGATGAGAAAACTGAATTATAGGAATCGTTCGTCCTCGAAAGTCGTCGATTAGTATTCACACGTATCATAATTCCTTCCTTTTAAAGGTTTCTTTTTCATACTGGTTTTACCTTTTTACGAATCCACCTTTCATTCAAATGAAGGGAGAGGAGGATATATATATATATATATACAGGGTGTCCCATAAGTCCGGTCTCATAGGAAAATCTATTTTAAATTAAATTTACAAAAGTAATATATTAGAGGTAAAATAAATGTTCAAATTGATATTTTCTTTTGGGAGCCTTTTTGTTGCAGGTAGAATAACACGCAATGGCTAATATGGAAGTGAGGCCTTTTCCTCACGAGTGTAACTCACTTCCACATTAGCCATTGCGTGTTATTCTACCTGCAACAAAAAAAAAAAGGTCCCGAAACAAAATATCAATTTGAACATCTGTTTTAGTTCTAATATAATACTTTCGTAAATTTAATTTAAAATAAATTTTCCATGAGACCGGACTTATGGGACACCCTGTATATCTAATTCTTCTGTATCGTTGATTCAGTTTAGTATAAAAACCTGAATTTCGTGTTTCACTCATTTTCATCTTTTAGCTTTCAGTGAAGCGTACTTGAAGTTTGAGTGCCAAAAATAACGATGAAATATTGATTATATCTTTTTAACAGTAAAGTTTATTTGTTTGTATAACGACGTTAATAAGTCGTTAATAATTAATTCACTCATTATTAATTAATAAATTAATTATGAATCAATTAGTTTGAATAATTGAACTTCCCGTTGCAAAACTCTATTATTCTTTGTTTTCTACACCTTTTACTCCTTACAGCCACATAATCCAAGAATATAAAGAGGAGGTTGTGTGTAATAACTAATTCAAAGCAAAGCGTCCGCGTCAAATGAACTGCGCTTAAATAAACAATAAGAGAGACCTTATTTTAGAATCCAGTATCTGCATTAAGTATGAGAAATAGTTTATAGCACCATTGGTAAGTCTGTATTGGTAAGTTTATAACACTATTGGTAAGTCTGTATTGGTAAGTTTATAACACTATTGGTAAGTCTGTATTGGTAAGTTTATAACACTATTGGTAAGTCTGTATTGGTAAGTTTATAACACTATTGGTAAGTCTGTATTGGTAAGTTTATAACACTATTGGTAAGTCTGTATTGGTAAGTTCATAACACTATTGGTAAGTCTGTATTGGTAAGTTTATAACACTATTGGTAAATCTGTATTGGTAAGTTTATAACACTATTGGTAAGTCTGTATTGGTAAGTTTATAACACTATTGATAAATCTGTATTGGTAAGTTTATAACACTATTGGTAAGTCTGTATTGGTAAGTTTATAACACTGTTGGTAAGTCTGTTAAAATCATTTACAGACATTATTTTTAAATCCCTTTTCAGATTATTTTAATGGGGGGTATTTACTGTGAGCAGATAAACAATAAAGCTCGCAGTCATGGTCAGTTGTTTAGAATTACACAAAAAATCTCCTGAATATGTCCGTTTTTGCGTCATAATTTTTTATTCAATTTGCTTTAAAGTTAGGTAATCACACTTGCTATAAAATAGATTTTGTACCATTAAGTGAAACACATGCTAAAAAATACCTGAATATACGGAGTAACTTATTTCATCAAAGGAATAAAAATCAACAAGCACTGGAGGTTCATGAATTTTGAAAAAGTTAAATTTTGCATGACGTTACTTCGCATTTCTTGCAAAAATTTTAAATAATCTTATAAAATATAAAAGCTTATACATTTTATTCTATATAAAATTCAATTGTTTTATTTATGATATTTATTATTTTAATTTACTTATTACTTTTATGCATATTCTTTTGAAAATATCAGCATCTGAATCAAATACTCTTAAATTTATTGGAGTTTAGACATGTGTAATTTACATTTAATAATAAATTTTCTATTGGTACTGCATTAATATTGTTTTTGTCGGTTTAGCCCGTCAAAAAGCTGTAAATCCTAATTATTCCTTAAACTCGTGTATACATAGCCTAATGCATTTTTAATTTACACTGGCTACAAATGAGCAGAAAACAGAAAATTCCTCCAGAGAACTGAGGCCAGATGGAAGTATTTATAAAAGAAGATTACAGTCAAAGGCAAGTAACCTCCCGACTCTAAATCTCTTAATCAGAAATGTGCAAGATCATAAAGGATATTCGAGGATGAACATTACAACTTCAAAACAAGTTCTGGCAAATTACAAATGACGACGAACGCACTGATGCAGAAGGAGCTCCTTACACCAGTCAGTAGAAGTATCGTTCGGCGGAAGCTTCACAATGAGAATAATTTAGTTGCAAAAAGACCATCGAAAGGGAATCACTCCGAAATGAAAAGCAAAAGAAAGGTCTCCTTTTTAGAAAAAATAATAATAATAAATAAATAAATAAATAAATGCTGATCTGGCCGCTAAACAATGAGCCAAGGTTTTAGTGTAGCGATGAGAGCCACATCTTGCATTTTTCGGGGGCAGGCAGGTACGTCAGGCTTCCATTCACTCAACGACATCATTCCACCATGAAACACTCTATAAAGATCATGGTTTGCAGATGTTTTGGCGGCAAGGGAACAGAGAAATTCTGGTTAACCCAGAAGATACGACCCTGAATTCTAGCTTCTACTTAAACATCATCGAACATCAGCCCTGAGAACAGTGCAAGAGGGTAGATATTCCTGGTTCCAGCAGGATAATGCACCCTTCCACAAGGCTAAAATTGTGAAAGAAGAGTTCATGATAAAAAATTTTCAACTGACCGAAAGAGAACCTGTTGAAGCTTCTAAAGGTAGAAGTTTTGGAAAAGAAGCCAGGATACCACGAAGAGTTTTGTTCTACTACCGAAATAGCTCTGGAGTTATGCCAAAACCTTATCATATCCATACCCAACAAAATCTAACCAATTTTTTATGCCAAAAGAGAACCCACTAAATATATTAAACCCACAATAAAAACGTAATCCTTTAAAAAAAAAAAATTTTATTCCAAACTTTTCGGAACAACTCTGTAATGAAACGAAAAAAAATAAAAAATAAAAAAATAAAATAAATATATATATATATATATATACACACTGTATATATTATATCCCTTTCAGATATTTTGTTTTGAAGTCCCCACAAAAAGTTTCATTTCTGGAAAACTATTCAAAAGAGAGAAAAGGCATTCCTCTGCTATTTTTTTTAATGGAAAAGTTTTTTCCAGTTAGAAGGGAAAAAAAATCGATCTTCCAGATACGTTTGCAGGAAAATTAGTTTTCGACGGCATTTGATTAGATAAGAACATTTTAAATGAACATTTGTGTTCAGAGAATTTAAACATATCTGCTGATATCGTACATATCGCTCCGCTAATGTCGGCCTTCGAAGTTGATTGGTGTAGGTTAGGCAAAGAATTAGTAAAATCTAATGCGACAACTTCAGGTTTCGCGTGAACTGCCTTCAAAGAAGAGAGAAATATTCCTCGGATTTTTTTTTAATGTTTATTATTAAAATTTTAAACGAAAAATATTTCCACAGCCAATATTCAAAAGTAAAATGTCTGCAAGAACGGAATAATTTTGAGGCAGAAAGTCATCTTCTATACAAATAAATCATTTCCATATAATTTCAATATTTTTCATCCAAGTGTGAAATCTTTGTGGAAATTTGAATGTGTGAATAAACTCGCGTTTGAAAACCTTTGTTTTTCGCTGTTCTTTATTCTGTGGCAGATTCGAATGTTTTCTTTGTAAAGTTTGTAAAGTTTAAAAGATACAAACCTACTCTTGATTGGGGCCAACGCCCGTAGCTTAGTGGGTAACGCCGTTTCCCTATAAGGTCGGGTGTTCGAACCCCGATGATGCTTAATAATAATAATAATAATAATAATACAAGGGTTAGAACAATTGGCCACCCTGAGACATGTGCCAGATTCTAGCCATCCTGAATGGTTATTATTATTAACACCGTTTTTCTCTCAGCGAACCGAAGACACTGAGGTTAGGGGTTCGATTCACGATAATGTCTGTTAGATCTGTTAGTGAGCATTAAAAATTAAAATCATTAGAAAGAAAAAATATAACTGAAAAACGTTCCCTACCACATTCTAAATTTGGTCCTTTTGCACTCCTTTATTAAGTACGTAATACGTGCATTATTTTTGTCTATTTGTAGGCTTGGCACTTAAAGTACACCCATCATTTTATGCATATTGTATATACATATAAACAGGATCGCGCTATACTCTCTACCTATATAGGAATATATATAAAATAATGGAAATGCAGTAAATAATATATTTTAGGTTCCAAGAGTACACTTAGACAAAAATAATACATATATTAATACGTATATTAATACATATATTACTTATAAAGTAGTCCTAAAGGACCACTAAATTTAGAATGTACCATCAAGGATGGAACACTTCTTGGAATTTCAAAATCATTATTTACCATACTACTTCTCACTAAATTTAATAGAAACGCTCTATATATATTAACACAACATATATATATATATATATATATATATATATATATATATATATATACGAAGGGCGGTCAGAAAATAAGTTTATTATATGGCGTATAATTTCGTAACTAAAGGACCTACATTGGTTATGTTTGTATCGGGTGAATTCGTTAATCATTGTTGGCAACACTGCTGCACGTCGATTCGGCTGCCATCTACCGTACATTGGTTATATGAGTCAGTTGAACATGGCGGCTCGACTGGAACAGTGCCCTGTCATTTCTGCAACGATATTCCGAGTCTGTCCGCATTGTCACAGGAGACGAGACATGGGTTCATCACCGTACTCCGGAAACAAAACGTGCCAGCATGGAATGGAAATACCCTGGGTCTCCGCGACCAAAGAAGTTCAAGATTGTGAGGTCCACTGGCAAAGTGATGGTTACTGTGTTTTGGGACCACAAAGGCGTTTTGCTCGCAGACTTCATGCAAAAAGGCACAACAATCAATGCAGCTGCATATTGTTCAACACTGGAACGTTTACGAGTGGCCATTAAACGTAAACGTCCTGGACTACTCCGTAGGGCAGGGCACTATTCCAGTCAAGCTGCCATGTTCAACTGACTCATATAACCAATGTACAGTAGATGGCAGCCGAATCGACGTGCAGTGTTGCCAACAATGATTAACGATACAAACATAATCAATGTATGTCCTTTAGTTACGAAATTATACGCCGTGTAAACTTATTTTCTGACCGCCCCTCGTATATATAAACGTAACATCGTAGAAGCTCATTTATGTCATCCTCCATATTCGGCAGAAACTAAGAGAAAACTGTATGGTCAGTAATTGGAAGGTATGATATATCTATGAAAGTAAGTTGGTTGGTTAGTTAGAAGGGCTGTAATTTGTAAGATGAACTATTGCTGTTAATGGAGGGTTTGTTTCTATAGATGTACAAAGATTCTAAAATTCGGAGTTCTGTAAGGTTATTGGATCTTGTTAGAATTTCGAACTGAGTTTTGTGAAGGGGATGGTTGTTTTCATTACTATGGTTTCTAATTGCGGATTGTGGTGGACTACTGAGGGGTCGGTTGGTACAGACTGATAAGCCCAAATGTTGAGAAAGACGTACCTCCAGTTGGAGTTGAGTACTGCCAATATACGTAGCCTTACAGTTGTCGCACGTGTATTTATAAACAACATTAGGGCATACAGTTTTGGGGAATTTGTCTTTGAACTTTAAAGAATTTGATAATTTAAATTTTAGATTCGCCCTCATCAACCCACTTAAATTATCAAATTTTTTAAAGTTCAAAGACAAATTCCCCAAAACTGTATGCCCTAATGTTGTTTATAAATACACATGCAACAGCTGTAAGGCTGCGTATATTGGCAGTACTCAACTCCAATTGGAGGTACGCCTTTCTCAACATTTGGGCTTATCAGTCCGTACCAACCGTCCCCTCAGTAGTCCACCACAATCCGCAATTAGAAACCATAGTAATGAAAACAACCATCCCCTTCACAAAACTCAGTTCGAAATTCTAACAAGATCCAATAACCTTACAGAACTCCAAATTTTAGAATCTTTGTACATCTATAAAAACAAACCCTCCATTAACAACAATAGTTCATCTTACAAATTACAGCTCTTCTGACTAACCAATCAACTTACTTTCATAGATATATCATACCTTCCAATTACTGACCATACAGTTTTCTCTTAGTTTCTGCCGAATATGGAGGTTGACGTAAAAATTGTGTATTTACCAGTTGAGGTAATTTTAATTTAATTTTAATAATTTTAATTTTCTTTGTATTGAGGTAATTTTAATTATTTATTCTTATTTTTGTTTTAAGGTTTTAAGATTTATAATTCACTGATGATGACAAAAGATTTGTCGAAACGTCTGAAGTATAAAAAACAAATGAAAATGTTTGCTATTGTGTTGGTCCTTCTTTTCATCTGTAAGCTCCGTTTCCCTAAGGAGAAGTCAATAGCTTTGATATATATATATATATATATATAGTGTGTGTGTGTGTGTGTGTGTGGTGTGTGTGTGTGTGTCTTAGGATGGTCGTAGTGGGTTCTTACTGAGCATTCTGGGATTAAGATGTTTAACTCATATTTGTTAATTATAATTATCAGAGTGATGAAGGTATCCAGAATACTTGATAAGCTCCACTAATATTTATTGAAACGAGGATATTGGAGTGAAGTGAGCTTATGTGATTGTGCTTTGAATTATATAAGTTAATTAAGTTTATATGAAGTTAATGATAATAAATAACAATATGCTCTCGTGTCTTTGTTCTTCGCCGAGAGCTTTTAAACCAATAACCAAGATATACTAAACGCAACCAGGCCACTCCCGACACTGGAGACGCATCCAATACTAGGTCCTCATACGAGCCAAACCTAGGAGACCCTCTGTCCCAAAGCTAACGTCTGAATTCGGGTTGTTGTTGTTGACGTTATAAGAGGTGAAATTAGAGTTGTAGGAGTGATAACAGAAAGTGGGGAAATGGGAAATATAGATGAAGAGTTGATAGGTCCTCGGGCTCACCAAGGATGCGCAGGTTTTTTTTTTTTTTTTTTTTTTTTATGGGGGATGACACATCGCCTTTTATATGCACGAACAAGCAAGTGGGAGCTAGAGTGGGGGACTGAGTAATGCAAGGAAAATGTGTTTTCGCATGACATTTTAGGATTAGGGAACCACTTTATAACACACACACACACACACACACACACCACACACACATATATATATATATATATATATATATATATATATATATATATATATATATAAGAATCACGTTTGGATTGTCAAACTGATTTTTATACCTGGATGATTCTTATAATCAGTATATAAATAAATAATAACAATTATTCTTAAAGAGAGTTTATTTTTATATCCATGATTCTTATATGCAGCTTTGACTGTATGTACACACACACACACACACACACACACACACACACACGCTCACACGCTCACACACACACACACACAAACACACACACACACACACACACATATATATATATATATATATATTATATGAAAATTATTTCACGAAGGTAACACGTGAAAAATATTTATGATGAATAAAACCACGTAGGAAAGGAAACACAAAATGGTGCTCAAGCGCTTTCGTCTAATGACATCCTCAGGAACACTGAAGTACATAAAAAGGTTAAGCCTATATATAGGTTACAGAAAGAAAAAAAAAGAAAAAATAAATAACATACATACACACACACACACATATATATATATATATATATATATATATATATATATATGCATACATATCTATATATACAAATACATACATACATACATACATACATATATATACAATAAACAGAGAAGTAAAAATAATAAAAAATTAAAAATTAAAACCTTAAAGGATTACCAGTGAGGCGTACAGATTTGTAAGGAAAAATATCAATTTTTAGCACAAGATCAAATGGATTATAAAAATACAAAATTATACTGGAACTCTGCCGGGTTTTAACACAATGCTGCCTATGGTCAGGTTTCGATATATATTAAAAAAAAATAAATAAAAAAAATACAAAAAAATAAATAAATAAAATGCAAATTAAAAGTTAATCGATTTTTAGCACAAGATCAAATGGATTATAAAAATACAAATTTATACTGGAACTCTGTCCGGGTTTTAACACACTGCTGCCTATGGTCAGGTTTTGATATATATAAAAAAATAAAATGCAAATTAAAAGTTAATAAAGTAGAAGACAAGTTTACCAAAGATTTAATGTTTTACCCTTCTTATTTAAATCTGTTTTAAAGGAATTCAACATAACAGGATCGAGTTGAAAAAGAGCTTTGCTTTTGTTGAAGTTATTTGAAAGTTGGATAATGGCATTCTCAAGAATATTTCTATTAACAATGTTGCTTGAATGGAATAAAACTGAAGCATTATTCCAATCAATACAGTGGGCTAACTCTGACAAATGGACAAAAAGGGCACTGGACAACTGTCCTGTTCTAACGGAATATTGATGCTGTTTTATACGTGTGTGCAAATCCTTTCCCGTCTGACCTATGTAAAAGGAACCACATTGTTTACAACCAATTTTATAGATAATGCCTGAATTATTGGTAGGGCTATTTTTTACTATGATATTTTTCACAATATTGTTATATGAAAATACTACATTAATATCCAAAAGTTTAAGTACATTAGCAATGCCTAAAAAGCCCGGGAAAAATGGAAGTACTAAAATATTTTTTGACAAAGTACGAGTGTTAATATTGACACGATAGAAAGTTCGTTTTGCCTTGTTGAGACAAGATTCCATAAACGCAGATGGATAACACAAATCACTTCCAATACCGTTGATTTTTTCCAATTCGGCATCGATGTATTCCGGACTGGCGATCCTAAGGGCGCGGAGAAACATTGATGAAAATATGGCCTTCTTAGTGGGGGTATCATGTCCCGAGTAAAAGTGTACGTAGGACAAATTGTTTGTCGTTTTCCGATAGATACTAAACTTAAAACCTGGGCTTTCCCTATGTACACGCACATCCAAAAATGGGATTGAATTGTCTTGCTCAACTTCTAAAGTAAACTTAATGGAGGGGACTTGATCATTTAACTGAAGGAGGAAGCTATCCAGGTCACGATTCATGGGCCAGATACACAAAATATCGTCGACGTACCGCAACCAAGGGATGCCAACCCCCAGGATTCTCGGAATATAGGTAATTTCGAAAAACTCCATATAAATATTGGAGAGGAGGGGCGATAAGGGGTTGCCCATAGCCATCCCAAAAACTTGTTGATAATACTCGTCCGGAATACATCGATGCCGAATTGGAAAAAATAAACGGTATTGGAAGTGATTTGTGTTATCCATCTGCGTTTATGGAATCTTGTCTCAACAAGGCAAAACGAACTTTCTGTCGTGTCAATATTAACACTCGTACTTTGTCAAAAAATATTTTAGTACTTCCATTTTTCCCGGGCTTTTTAGGCATTGCTAATGTACTTAAACTTTTGGATATTAATGTAGTATTTTCATATAACAATATTGTGAAAAATATCATAGTAAAAAATAGCCCTACCAATAATTCAGGCATTATCTATAAAATTGGTTGTAAACAATGTGATTCCTTTTACATAGGTCAGACGGGAAAGGATTTGCACACACGTATAAAACAGCATCAATATTCCGTTAGAACAGGACAGTTGTCCAGTGCCCTTTTTGTCCATTTGTCAGAGTTAGCCCACTGTATTGATTGGAATAATGCTTCAGTTTTATTCCATTCAAGCAACATTGTTAATAGAAATATTCTTGAGTCTGCCATTATCCAACTTTCAAATAACTTCAACATAAGCAAAGGTCTTTTTCAACTCGATCCTGTTATGTTGAATTCCTTTAAAACAGATTTAAATAAGAAGGGTAAAACATTAAATCTTTGGTAAACTTGTCTTCTACTTTATTAACTTTTAATTTGCATTTTATTTTTTATATATATCAAAACCTGACCATAGGCAGCAGTGTGTTAAAACCCGGACAGAGTTCCAGTATAAATTTGTATTTTTATAATCCATTTGATCTTGTGCTAAAAATCGATTAACTTTTAATTTGCATTTATTTTATTTTTTTTTTTTTTTTTATATATATCGAAACCTGACCATAGGCAGCATTGTGTTAAAACCCGGCAGAGTTCCAGTATAATTTGTATTTTTATAATCCATTTGATCTTGTGCTAAAAATCGATATTTTTCCTTACAAATCTGTACGCCTCACTGGTAATCCTTTAAGGTTTTAATTTTTAATTTTTTATTATTTTTACTTCTCTGTTTATTGTATATATATGTATGTATGTATGTATGTATGTATTTGTATATATAGATATGTATGTATATATATATATATATATATGTGTGTGTGTGTGTATGTATTTATTTTTTCTTTTTTTCTTTCTGTAACCTATATATAGGCTTAACCTTTTTATGTACTTCAGTGTTCCTGAGGATGTCATTAGACGAAAGCGCTTGAGCACCATTTTGTGTTTCCTTTCCTTCGTGGTTTTATTCATCATAAATATTTTTCACGTGTTACCTTCGTGAAATAATTTTCATATAATGCTCACCACGCGTTCCTTCGGCTTGCTGTTCCCTCTCTTGTCTCCGTTTGTGTCCGTGTTTTCTTCTACATTAATGAAGGGGCATGCAATTCGTATCCGACGGAAGTTTCTTACTAAGTGTCTGGAGGAGCAAGTTCTTCCCAAATCCCTGCTTCCGATTCGCCTCAGACAAATTGACGACCATCCGTTCAACAACTTCAGCAGATTAATTTTAAAGAAACATATTGAAGTCACCAGACAAAATGAGTGGTCCGCCTTCAAAAATTTAAACATCGCCAAACATAATTTTGTAACCGTTATTCCCCAACCGTGGATCCAACCTTTGTTTGATGAAATTTACAACGAGTTGCGTCGGAGAACTACTTCACTTCGTAACATTTTGGATCGAAAAATTAAAAGTCTCATTCGAGATAGTCAGTGGAGTAAAAAAGCAAGCTCAAAGTGTGTTTTGAACCTTTCTTCGAAAAACATTAGTGACGATGCAAAAAGTGCCCTTGGATATGGTATGTCCTTTTTTATTGTTAAAAAACCTTCGGCTTTACAAATTTGTTACAGTCTCGCGTGTTTTGAAAAACAGTGTAATCTCCCTCAGTATTTGTTTAACATAGTTAAAGGCCTCGTTTATAGTGCGGCGAATGGTAATTACGAAGATAACTTTCCTAAACGTTTTCGCAATAGCCTCTCACAATTAAAAAAAGATGGGGAGCTCCATATTACTAAAGCAGACAAGGCTAACACCATAGTTATTATGGACAAAGTGGACTACATCGGAAAGATGAACGAGCTTCTCCAGGACCCCGCCACATACACCAAACTTAGGAAGAACCCGCAGGATGACGTCATCAAATCATTTAATAGTGGCTTGAAACGCCTTCTCAAAGATCATAAGAACTTAATTCCGCTTTTCATGTCCACTTCACCTGCTCTGCCCTACCTTTACGGTCTTATTAAAACCCACAAACCTGGTAACCCTATGCGCCCTATTATTAGCTCGGTGGGCTCTATTACTTATAAACTCTCCAAATGGCTTGTCAAAGTCTTGTCCCCCATTCTCGGAACTATCTCTGATTCACATGTAAAAAATTCCATGGATCTTACGGAAAAATTGAATAATGCACGTACTGAAACTAACGATAAATTGATTAGTTTTGATGTTTGTTCATTGTTTACAAAAGTGCCGATTGACGATATGCTTGACTTTCTCTCCCAAGAATTACATAAGTATGACCTGCCACTACCTTCACACATTGTTTTGGAACTCATTAAGCTTTGCATCAAAGACTGTAAATTCACTTTCAATAACGAGTATTATCAACAAGTTTTTGGGATGGCTA